>NW_004624743.1:26517645-26532821 GCF_000247695.1 Heterocephalus glaber
ACTCATGTAATGGTACAAGATCCCAATGATGAATGTAACTGTATTTTATACCTAAAATGTACCAATAAACTTAATGGGGAAAAAAAACAATGAAAGGGAAAATAAGAAATCAAAGTTCACATGAAACTTACTAAAATCGTTGCTAATCAGTTAAGGGTTCTTTTGCTTGATTCAAGCAGAAATCATAAATCTGCAAAGTGCATCTCTGCTAGCAGCCCTGATGCCAGATAATGATGGATTCTATTGGCTGACACAGACAGCTACTGGTTACTGCTGCTGCTGGGCACCAGCTTATGCCAGATGCCACTGGTTGACCCTGCCAAGTACTGGTTTCTGCCACTGATCATCATTGGCTGCTAGTCTCTGGAGATCTTCAGGGTTAATGGTCCCTAATGTTTATTGTTATTTCTTTTAAAGTGACCACTCTGTCCACACTACCCAGGATAAAAATCCTGAGTAGATTTATAGGACCTTCAGAGCCCATACTACCCAAGAAATAAATCACAAGCAGATTTACCAGACCATTAGAGCAACACTTCATTTGAACAGAGTCTGTGCTTCAAACAGGGATGAGGTGGGGTCCTCTGTACATCAGAGAGAGTCCTCTGAGACTAACAGAGATAGGTGAGGAGACTGCTGTTCATACAGCAGCTGCAGGCCTGTGATTGGTCCAAATGTAGGCCTGGAACTGGTTCAAATTTCTGCTAATTGGCTCAAGTGGATACAGGGCTCCAGGACAGTGGCAGCTGTCATGGTGGCAATTCAATGAGAGGGCTGGGCCATGTGACCTATTTGATTGACAGCTGTTGAGTCTGAAAAATTTCAGGACTGAAATCAAGGAATCTTTGGGAGAGCTAGCTGTGTTCACTGCAGCTTACTTGGACTTGGGGAGGTTGAGGATGGTAACCACTGGCCCAAATCCCTCCTTCCCTGGTCTTAGCCACCTCAGGGAGGTTCCTCTACCCACCCCCAACCTCAACTTCTTCAAAGAGACAGTAGGAGCATCTGAAGTGGCCAGAATGGGGGAGGGGCACCAGGCTGACAGCCACACTGCATTCCTATCAGAGTGGCCACTAAATAAGCAGAACACCCAGGCCACTTGTTCCAGCCCAGGTAGGAGCTTGAGGGGAAATGAAGGGAAAGGAAGGCAAGCGGTGTGACAACCTTAAGCGTGTCTGGCTGGCACAGGAAAAGGGGAGAGTCAGTACTGCTTGTCTGTCTCAAAATAAGGCGCCTTTGGAATTCCAGTCAATACATTTCCCTTCCCTTTGTCTTGCTCCTTGAAAGGTAACAAAAGTGGAGTCATGTTTCAGATTTATCACAAGTTTTGGAGGTCATGGCTGCTGCCAATTTCTGCTCTGAGGAACGGCCCCTCATTCCCGGTCGCTGTTCCATATTATCATGAGCTGTGTCTGCACTGTCTTTCCTCTCAATTTTCACATTCCACTTGCTGCCCCTGGGTTTGCTTTGTGTCATTTCAGTGTTGTCCCTGAATGATAAATGAGTGTTTTACCTTTTCTATTCATGCAATTGTTATAGTCTCTAAAAATCATGAAGAGCCACAGTATCCTTGTAAAACTGATAGTAATACTGTCAAATGTGTGAAAATTTCCTTGGACAAGCAAATAAAGAGAATAAATCTTTGTCAGTAGGCTTCTCTGTCCATTAAATTGAGAATTTCATGCCAGCCACATTTAAAATCTTGTATGATATTAATACTAATCAGTGTTTATTAACATTCAGACATGTTCACAACTGTTGTAGCAGCTGAGTGCCTGTAAGTTAAATTGATTTTAGTCCTTAGATACCCATTAACAGCACTACTTCCCATTTTCATAATGAAATACAGTTGTTTGGGGGTGTTTATAAAATGACATCTATTTGATTTATAAGTGACCTTGACTAGGAATTCTCTGTGTGTTAGAATGTAAATGATTACCTCCCCCACTTTGATTGTGACATTGCAGCTGTGCATTCCCATTTCCAAACCACAAGAGACGAAGATATGGAGACACAACAAATACCAAATTACAGTCTCCCGGCCTACAGCAGATACAATAGAGGAAACTGTTCAGACTTGCTTTTAACCAGCCCAACCACAATCCCACTAAGCAGACTATGTGATGATATAGTGAAGAAACTTAGAAAGTTTTATGAATTCAGAAGAAGAAAAATCAAGCTCAATGTACTGGCAACCTATTCTTAAGCATGTGTTAACCCTAAAGAACTATATAATCTGACCTGCTTGCAATGATGTGTAATATTTCATCTCAGCAAGCCCCAGAGCTGGGCAGCAAAGATAACACCACTCCTTGAATTGTTTTTCTTTCTGTTTTTTCTTTTGTTTTGCTTTGCTTTGCTTTGGGCTTTTTATTTTGAGGGGTTTTTTTGTTTGTTTTAGTTTTTTTGCCATAAATGGAACTTAGACTTGGCTCACAGGTATGCTGAAATCAATTTAGTTGCAAATCCCAAGGTCTCAATAACTCTGATTTTCTGAAGAGTATTCAGAGGAAATAGAAGGATTGACAGAATGTTCCTCTGCTTCCATGGTATTCCCTAAAATTGACGTTTATTTGAGTTTTTTTTCTCTTTTCAACATATGAGGGCATTGGCCAAGAAGCACAGCCCCAAGTGATGCTTTTCTCTATAAGGGATAAAAAGTCAGGGGAAACACTCTAAGAGGGAGCCCACTCCAACCACAGGTCCAACCTCAGACCTATACCAGCTTTCTAAGCAGTGGCCACACAAGACAAACTACTTTCCATTGCCCATGTGAAATTCTCAGTTCACAATGAGGTCTAGGACCAATAATTTCTTCCTGTGAGGTTCTCACTATCTATCATCAGAGCCACACAGAATTTTTTTTCTCATATGTATGTGTGTGTCTATCTGTCATGTCTTGGGTGGGGTGGTATTTGATTTTTGAGAGAGTCGTTTTCAATGAAAGGATGAATTACAGTACATGGGTTCTCTAGAGTAGCATTTTGATATTTTTTAAAGGGATATGATCACATTTTTCTTAGTATTATTGTTTTATTCTATGACAAATTCTCTTGTTTATGCAAACAGGAAAGGGGAAGAGAGTGATAAGAGTGGAAATACAAAAGAGAGACTTTTATTACTTGAATTATGAGTAATTTGTCCTCAAAGGCATCATATTCCTATACAGTACACACCCAAAATCTCTAAGATGGAGATTTACTGAAATCTACTTTCTTAAAGCCATATACCAAAATCGAAGTCTGTAATGAAAAGAGCACAGAGTCAGGTCAGATTTTTAGTTCATTCACTCTCTGTGTAGAAAATTGAGGCAATCTACATATTGTCAGCTTCAATATCCTGACCTATAAAAATGGAAATAATTTATACCTAACAGGGTTTTCTAGGACTATATAAGATAATGTATATGAAAATCCCTTTCACTGAGCCCTGGTGCTACAGAGCCACTCAGTAAATACCTACTTCCCTTTCTTTCACCATCATGTGAAATAAGGAAACTGATGCACTGTAATTTATTGCTCCCCTCTTTGGGGAATAAGAGTTATCTGAGCATGCTAGAATGACTTTGTTGTACATTCTCTCTGAATTATTTTCTGCCAGTTCTTTTCCCTTCAATCATGAAGCCAGATAATATGAATAGTTAGTTCATAAACTAAAATTGTGTTGTTTAAATTGCACCAAAAAAGATAAATATTAAAAACATGTTCTAAACTTACTGGAAAAAACCAATATTAAGCAAAGAAGAGCAACAATGACAGGGAAGCATCTGCTGGAATGAGGGGTAGAAGTTTGGTTAAAGATAGCTGACATGCCACAGAGCTTTGTGACCTTTCCCACTCTTATAACCCTCAGATCCTCTGTGCATGAACCATATAGAACTAACAGTGAAAAGAACCATTCATTGTCCTCTGACCACACAGCAAGTGAACACTCCCATTCTCTGTCTCAGGCTTGTCCTCTGAGTGGGGTATCCTGGACTTCCCCACTGCAATCTGTTCTCTGGGTGGCTGCAGACAATTAAGATTTTTAGAGCCTGAAGTAATTTGTTTGAAGGAAGGAGTTGCAGATTTGGGTGTCTTCTGCTGTGATTGGTGGGATGGGCTTTCAACCTCCATAATAATGCATAACAGCTGTTGAAGAACGTCTTGTTCTAAGTGACAACACATTGGAAATGAAGAACCAGCTTCCATAGTCATTTGTACGGTCATTTGTATGATTGAATTTTGCATTTTGAGGGAGGCAAATGACATTTTAATCTAAAAACAATTTGGTTTTCTTCCTTTGAGAAGGAGGAGCTACATCTATCAGCAGAATATAAAACATATTATGGAGAAAAGGAGGTCTGGGTAGAAGGAAATAAAGTAAGCTAAACAAAGCAATAAAGTGAGATATTTGCATCCACCTGTTTTTGTGTACAATGCCAAGACAATGACTATTTCTTTCCTTGAATACTTAATCTTTTAAGTTGGCTGTACTCAAATGTAAGTGTTAATATCAAAGAAGAATGGGGCTAGCCAAAAGTTCAATTTGTATTTATTACATGATCAAATGACTGGGCATTTGAGCAACTTTGAAAACAGGATATCTGCTTGGGTGAGAAGTGAGAGCTGTGTGAGATACCCTGGTGCCCTGCCTGTAACAGCAGCCCTGAGTGCTTTAGACTGGCTGTCCACTGACTGAACTCACAGCTACATCCAATCCAGCAGGAGATGATGTAGTCTATTAATCTATTCTTATGACTGAGGTGATGTCAGACTGTACTCTGCTTAATTATAACATCTAAATCACAACAAGCATTGTGATGAGAAAAGACTGTTTTAAACATAACTCCATGTAAAGTCCCAAAGGATGGCATTTGGGGGAGAGAACCACCAAATCTAATATTGTTTGCTGTGACTTCTAAGTTACTTATGTAGTGCTTTCCAAATTTGCCTCCTTCTGTTCTATTCCTTTAAATTTTTCCAAAATTTCTTCTAAGAATGAAGGAACATTTCCCCCTGAATTTCTCTAGGCCTTCTGTACATGTCCAGACATTTCACAGATATCGAGAAGAGGGTTAGACTTCCTACCTGGGAGATTTCTAGGTACCACTTTGACCACAACTTCCTCATAATATTTGTCTTATTTCTTTTTTGGTTGTACCTATAGTTGAACATTCTAAGTAAACCTGGGTTTATATATGAACTCTTTCAGTTATTGAATTCATTCTTAAGGAAGTACTTTGAATTCAACTCAAAAACTATAATGTGTTTCCCTATGCCTTAGCAAAAAAAAAAAAAATAGAGTAACAAGAGCTACAATGCCTATAATATGACTATACTAGGCTTAATATTGTCTTCAGGTAACCTATGTGGAATAAGCATGGAAATGAAAGAGCAGATATTCTCATTATAAATATTTCAGTGTGTATGTGTACAGTGGGAGGTAACATAATCCCAACAACTGTTTCTCCTTTGAAGGATCACTTGTTCTTTCTAATGACACTTTTAAGGGCAGAAAGAGGATCATGTGTTAGATTTGAAGGGCTGCCATAATAAGTACCATAGACTGGGTGTGTTAAGCAACTGAAACTTATTTTCTCACAGTTTTGGAAGACAAAAGTTCAAGATCAAGATGGCAGAGTTGGTTTCATTTTGAGGCCTCCACAGATGGTCATTTTCTTGACCCTTTTATGTTGCCTGTGTCCTAACCTCCTCTTCTTATAAGGACACCAGTCATATTGAATTAGCTTCATCCTTATGAACTCATTTAAACTTAGTTCCTCTTCAATGGCCCTATGTCCAAATATAGTCACATTCAGAAATAGTAGGTACTTGAACATAGGAATTAGAAGAGCCACAGTTTAGCTCATGACAAACCATAAAGGCAGAAGTAGCATAATAATATGTTCTTTTCTGGAATATCACTTTCCCAAGGTTTTTCTATTTATACCAGTAACTATGCATCCTCCTTGCTGTCACACATGAATCTGAAAACAAGAAAACTCTTCTATTCAAAGACAAAAGGAAGAAACAAATGAGTCTCAGAGTCTAGAAAGAGAAAAACCTGCTCAATATGAAGTACCCTTTGAAAAAGCTGTGGTAATAATAAGTAGACTGAGATTTCTTACCTCTTTGTTTTGTGAAAGATTTACCTTTTTTTTTTTTTTTTTTTTTTGAGAAAGAGTCTTGCTATGTAGCCCAGGCTGGCCTCATGGCAATCCTTCTGCCTCAGCCTCCTGACTGCTGGAATTATAGGTGTGTACCACCATACTTGGCTGGTATTTACATTTTGTCAGGAGTATTTTTAGATTAGCACATGGGGGTAGGGAACTATGAACTAAAAGTTATAAACTAGGAATTCTTCTAGCATTTATTTGCTTTATTTAGAAATGGGATCTTGCTTTGTCACCCAGGCTGGCCTTGAACCCTTGGGTTTAGGTGATCCGTATGCCTCAACTTTCTGAGCAGCTGGAACAATAAATGTGTGCCACTGTGCCTGGTTTAATGTTATAAACCAGGAATTCTGTCTCTGTACTAGTGTGACAGAAAAAATCTGGATAAAAATAACACACACAGGAGGGCACGGTCGAGCACTATAAAGAAATACAACAAGAGCCCTGATTAAACTATGAAGCCTATTCTCCTCTTTCTGTAATTTCTATCATTGACAGGTCATTATGAGAGAGATGACTATTTCCCCTCCGCCTCACCCCATCCTCATTCTGGAGTCCATCTGTCTAACCTCCCAAGAAATCTTTATGACTCTTTCAAAAGTAAAAGTACTAGGAAGCCCAAACATTTCCTTCCTTCATCCTTGCTTCATTTGAAGTATATTTCTCTTTATTAATCTTTGCTACCCATCAAATTCTAGATCCCCCTTGAACTTGCTGGTTTCCATAGTCACAGTCATAAGGGCTTTTCTAGAAAAAGCATCCCATTGCCAAAGGCAAGATTTACTTACTACTATTCACATGGTGGTATTTCCACTCCCTGATGTATTGGTGGTGACAAGGGAGGAGTGAATACTTCCCATGTCCTATTTCCAATGTTGAAACTCCTGGAGCTGGTTTCTGAGAAATTTCCTCACTGAAATTTCTTGCTAGCTAACTGCCTTTCTTCAATCAAATATGTGAAACACAGACAAGAGTTCCTGAGGAATGATCATTAGTTGACAATAAATAACTGAGAGACAAATATCCACTGGAAGCCCAAAGAGAATTAGTGTGTCAACTAATGTGACACAGAAGAAATAGAAATGGATAATTGCTTCCTTCTTCTTGGTACAAATACAGAGAAATGGATTAATTTTTCAATGTTTTAGAATAAGAAAGTGCATTATTTTAAGAAATAAGGCAATAAAGTAATCCATTGTTTGGGGATTTAAAGTATACTCAGAATCCTATCATCCTGCGCTATAACTACAAATAACAAACTTTAGATGATTTCAAATGGAGACACATAATATGCAGGATTACCACCATGAATTATGCTGTCTGAGACAGACATAAAAATCTGAAATATTGATTCTCACATTACTTGTATGACTTTACATTAAAACAAAGTTACTGAAGTGGAAATGGGGACCTCCATTTTGCAAAAAGGATAATTTTTAAAATATGGCCATCTTAAAAATGAAGACATGCAGATACGCAACAATTTATTTCTTATCTATTATTGTGAGATTTCCCAATTCACAAAAATAAACAAAATACTAGGTTAATATTTACTGAGACGGAAAAATAAGAATCTCCTATTAGTTAGGTCAAAATAGTCACTGAGGAAAATGTAAATTAAAACAGCTTGTGGGAAATTTTGCTGTCTTGTAAATATATATAGGAAGAGTGAAAGAGAAAGTAGTAAAGGATTCAAGGAATCTTGTAATATTAAGAACAACTGGCATGACTTGTCCAAAATGTCTATGGGAAATTAGTATACTGTGAGTTTATTACTTTTAAACTTATTACTAAAAAATCATAGACCTTTATATTAATTAAATAAAAAGGATTCAGGATTAAATTCATTGCTAAATTTTTATTACTTGTGTTTTCAAAAAATATATATATTTATTAGAAAATCATAATAATTAAAAATAAGATAATTACAGGTATCAAACCAAACTTTATATATGCTTTATTTCTTGTATACTAAGAAATAGTACAAGTTCCATGACTCATGGCTAGACAATATTATAAATGAGCACTGGCATTTCCTCAGATAATTCACAATCATTTTTAAAAATGTAGATAGAACCAAAAGTTAAAAAAACAAAAAAAGCAAGGGACTTTGAACTGAAAATATTCATAGAGATGATGACATGATCAAAGCCAGAGTAATGATAGAAAGGCAATGGAAGACATTTCCAGCTATGGCCTTCCCCCACAATGGTGATATAATGAGAGATCGTGAGTTGATTTCATAAGTACATAAAATCATGGAGTGTGCCCTGGAAGAGACCTTTGATGAGCGCCCACCTTTTCATTTCACAGATTGCAGGAGGAGGACCAAGATGAGCTAGTAACACAAAATCTTTGGGGCCTTGACCCTAGAAAAGAAACACAGATTTAGTTTCATTTTTTAAAAAATCATCATATTATCTTTTTTAAATGCAGCTTCAAGTCTGTAGTATAGAAAATACATGCTTCTGAGAGGCCCAAAATAACAGGCTTTTTCATATGACCTTCATTTTGGATCAGCTCACAGACCACCTGGTAAATTTTAGAATCCCAGAATGTTTGCATTTAAAAGGCCTTAGAGAGCGTTTAAAAGTCTATCCCTGCTTAGAAATGAAAAGAGCTGTTTTTACATACTGTATCACATGCCAGAGTATCACAGGAAGCTGAGTGACTATAGAGCGGAGTATATAGATCTAGCTCTTTCAAAAATGCTCTAATATTGCTTCTACCGTTTCCTGCTTCCTTGCTTGCTCTTAATTTCTTCCTTAGTGATGGGAGAAAAGATAGAAACAAGAGACCTACAGTTTTCATATTGACCTATAGAAATAGTTGATTCAGAGAATTTTTAAGGCCTTTTATTGAGTGGCACTTTTGTCAGCTATCTGTAGTGTCTATTTAGATAAGTTATTCATTCCGATAAATCACTAGTCCTGTCTTCTTATTTATAAATGACAGCAAGGGTAGACTGCTTTGCAACTGCACTTTAAGAACCACTTGGGAACAGGGATTCTTTCCAGCATTCATTCATTCAATAAATATATATTGAGCATGTACTGATAGAAACTGCCAGGTGTGGGGAGAAAAAAGACAAATCAAAAGCCTTTCCTTTGAGGAGCTTATAGTCTAGTGGGAAAGAGAGACATACATCAAAACATAAATACATCATATGTTACGGTGCTGTGCTAGAACTGCTGTATGATATATAACAACTCAGCATCTTGACTTGCACTGTGTGTGGGTGGAAATCTTCTGCCATTTCTCACATACTACTCTATCACTGAGCTTCGCTTTCTCTGTTTATAGACTGCAGACAAATAATATTTCTTAGAGCATAATATGTTATGAAGATTAAGTGAGAAGTAACGTAACATTCCTGGCACATATGTGCTCAGTAAACGTTAGCCATTATTATTGCTATTGGTTTTTTTGGTTTTGGGGTTTTTTTGAGACAGGTTCTCGCTATGCAGTTCAGGCTGGCCTCAAACTCACTCTGGAGCCTAGGCTGGCCTCAAACTCACAACAATCCTCCTATCTCAGACTCCTGAGTGCTGAAGACTACAGGCGCATGCCACCATGCTTAGCTTTGTTATTGTTCTTAATTTCTACTGCAGAAGAACAAAAGAGGTAGAGTGGTTATTTGACTAGTAAGGGCTCACAGATATTCCATGAAAAAACTCTACTCTAGCTGAGATTTCAGTAAGTTATCAGCATCCCTCTGTTAGAAGAAAAGAAAGATGAACATTAGGTTTCAAACATTCGCTAACAATGTCTATAAATAAAAACAAACCCAGAAACCTTTCACCCACCCTAATGATACATTTGTGAATATGTCATTCTTCCTGACTGATGAGCACAGGAAGCCTGTGATTTGTTGCTCTGGAACTGATTGCTTTGCTTAAATTGTACAAAAATTTAACACTACAATTTCCTTGTCTCCTGCATGTACTCCTCCTACCAATCTCCATTATTGAAAAGGGAATACAAATCAACAAGTAAGTTATTTTCTCCTCAACTGTCTCAATATTAGGCCAATGGCATTTTTTTTTCATATTTGAAGATACTTTTTCTCATTCCTACTTGTGTTAATAATTTAAAAGTTGCTGTAATTTTTTGGTCTTTTTTTTTGAGACAAGTTCTTGCTATGCAATTCAGGCTGGCCTTGAACTCACCATGTAGCCCAGGCTGGTCTCAAACTCACAGCAATCCTCCTGCCTCAGCTTCCAGAGTGCTGGGATTACAGTCATGCACCACCATGCCTGCCCTTGGTCTTTTTTTCCCCTCCTCTTCTTACAGAAACCTTCTGTTTGTGGTTGAGAGATTAGGAAACTGTTTATGATCCAGGCTGTACCTAAATACTAACCCAAAAATATGGTGGCATTCTTCCTTCAAAGCTGTCATAGCTTACTCACTTGGTTTTCCACAATATCTCATACACTGAAATCCAGAAACCACTGAAGCAAATTTTACCTTGGTTTTAACATAATTTAGGTATTTCTATCTAGGCTTGCAAAGTCTATGGCATTCTGGACAATGTACTGGATGAAGTGAGAAGACATCACAGGTGAGAGGAGGACAAACCAAAGCTTCCTACAATAACCACCACTGCCAGATGTAATAGTCTAGCACAAAGACATTGCAGGGCTAGCCTCAGTCAGAAACTCTAAAGTGCAGGTGCCAGAAAGAAGGGAAGAGGTAGGCCCCACAATTTGCAAACTATTTTATTTAGTCTTCACTCTAACCTTGACTGGTTTATAAGTAGAGAATTTTATGTATGAAGAGGTTAAGTAAATTGCCCAAGGCCAAAGAGTTAAGTGACAGTAGTAACAAGATTAAAATCTTGCTATAATTTCAGGGTCAGGAGAAAAGTTTTATAAGAAGTAAAATTTTATTTCCCTACTTAGTGACTAATGCATGACACTTTATTGTTAAAATTAAATTAATTTTGTGTAGTAGTTTCCCAAATTCATTATTGGCAGAGCTACTATTTTGAAGTTTTAATGGTTTCACAGCAGTTCTAGAAATTTTAAAACATGCTTTATAAAACAGAGTTTTAATTTAAATGATATGTGTGTTATGGTTTAGATATGAAGTATCCCCTAAGACTCATGTGAGGGTTTGATGTCCAATACAGCAATATGCAAAGGTGAGGCCTAGCAAGATAGTTGGATAATGAAAGTGCTAACTTCATCCTTATTAGGAGTTAGAAGAAGCAGGTCACTGAGGGCATGGCCCTCATATCCTATCACCAGGACTCTCTCTGACTCTTTACTCTCTCACTCTTCTTCTGGCTGCCAAGAGGTGAACAGCTTTCCTCTGCCCTGCCATTTCTGCCCTGGAGCCAGCCAACCATGGACTGAAACCCCTGAAACTATGAGCCCAAATAATCCTTTTCTCCTTTAAATTGTGTATGTCAACTATTTTGTCCCAGCAACAGAAAGTTGACTAACACAGTGTGCAATATACCAACATCTGAAACACCATGAAAGTATTCATTGAAATTCTCTTTTATTTTAAAGTAAATGTTACAAATTAGGACTTACAAAAAAATCCTATAAGAAAAATAAACTTTTTTTTGTATTAAATTCTTTTATTGGTACATTGTAGGTATACAACACAATTACATTTCTCATTGGGAATTGTACCTTTACATAATGCATCTTGGTTCTTATTTTTTCCCCATTCCTAGCCCTCCCTTCACTCCCTCCACCCTTCCCTATTTACAAAAACTTTATTTCCATTTTTTCCATTTCTCATCATTTAAGAAAAATAAACCTTTGATTGTTCCGCAATTAGAATTCCATTTCTGTCCCATTTCTGTTTTATTAATGCATGTTAATTATACAAAGTAATGGATTTCATTGTGACATTTTCATACATACATATACAATACTTTGATCATATTCACCCCCCATTACATTCTTCTCCCCTGATCCCTTTCCTGGGATAGTTTCTGTTCGGCTTTCATGTTATATTTTGTTGCCTATTTCTTTTCAGCAATATTTATTGAAAATTTATATTTGTTGTTTTGAAACAATCTCTTGCCATATTTCCCAGGCTGTTGTCAAACTCCTGGGCTCAAGCAATCCTCCCACGTCAGCCTCCTGAGTAGCTGGGAATACAGGCACACATAGTAGCATGCATCTTAGTATTCATATTCTTTTATTATATTTACTACACCCACTTGCTCTTTTCAACCCACTTCAATCAGAGTTTAATCGTATTGAATCCAATGAAAATGCTCTAGTCTATGTCACAGTTGCTTTGGCTAAATCAGTCCAGGCCAGACAAATTCTAAGGTCCTTTTTCACCCTCATCTTACCTGCCCCTCAGAAACTTCCACATAGATGACAGCTCCATTCTTCAGATGCTTTCTCCCAAGTCGTCCAGGACACTACACTCACCTCGTTTCCTCCTCTTTCCTATCTTCTCTTCCTCATTCCTCACTTGTGAATCTTCTCCTTTAATTTGTCCCCTAAGTACTGGAAAGAACAGCACTTCTCTCACCCCATTTCTCTTAGACATCATCTCTTCTTGATTTTTATCCAGGTTTGTGACTTCAAATACTAACTACATGCTGATAATCGACCCCTATCTTTAGTTTCAGACTCACGTATTCAGCTGTTCACATCATGTCTTCATGAGGATAGCCAACAGAGCTCATATTTCATGTACCCAAAATAATATTCTTGACCTGTCCCTCTCAACCTATTTCTTGCCTATTCTGCCCCATCTTGGTAAGTGACTTCACTACTCAGTTGTTTGACTAAAAACATAGGAATTATCTGACTCACTTTTTTTTTATTTTCTATAACTAACACATCGGCAGGTCTTCTCAACTCCAAAGTATATCCTGATCACTCTATCTCCAAAGTATATCCTGATCACTCTACCTCTCTACCTGGCTGCTGCCATTCTAGTCCAAACAACCATAATTTAACCTGAGTTTCTACTCCAGCATTTTGCTTCTAGTCTTTGCTACTCCTCCAATAATCCATTCTGCATACCATAGCTCAGGGGCTCAGGGTTTCTCAATCATGGCACTATTAACAGTTTAGGCTGGTGATTTCTTTGTTGTAGGGTGTTACCCAAGCACTGCAGAATGTTTGGGAGTGTCTCTGGCTTCTACCCACTAGATGTCAGTAACACTCATGCCCTAGTCATGTATAAATAAAAATGTCTCCAGACATTGACAAAAGTCCCCTTGAAAGCAAAATCAACACTTGCTGAGAGTCACTGCCATAGCTACAACAATTTTTGTTTTTAAAAAATGATTCATAATTACTAATAAGTAGTAACACAAAGAAGCCATAGCGACAGGAATGATTTAAAAAATATCTCTTTGTATTAGTCAGCTTTTCCATCACTAGGACACAATACCAAATACTCACACTTTAAAGGAGGAGAGGCTAATTTGGTTCAGTTTCAGAGGATTCTGTCCTGGTCAGCTGGCTACAAGGCTGAAACATCCTGGATGAAGGGCATGGTAAGCAACAATGCTTAGTTCATGGTGCTGAGAAGCAGCGCATGGGAACAGTGCCAGAAAGGAAGAGATCAGAGACCACATACTAGTATATATAGTACCGAAGATCTCACCTCCATGACCCACCTAGACACACCCAGAAGTGTGTTTTACTAATTCGCTAGGTGCTCCCAAGCTAAGTAAATTGATATGGTCAAGCTTTTCTACCACATTCTTCCTAATTTAAACTATCCAGTGACCCCCCCGCAAGTCTTTTTATCATGTCCAGGGAGTTCTACATGATACAGCCCCCACCTCTGTCTGCATTAACAACTCCAGTGAACTTACTTCTATTCCTCACATAAATGAAGCTCATTCTTAGCTCAAAGCTGTTGCACTTGCTATTCTTTTTATCTAAGGCAGCTTTCTCTAAACTTCTGAATGCTACTTTCTTTAGTTGTATTTAAAAAAATTTTTATTAGTACATATTTGCAATAAGTAATGATGACATTCTTTGTGGGGAGTTGGTACACATACATAATACAACTTAATTCTTCTTACTTCCCCTCCCCCCCATCTCTTGGTCTCCTTCCCATTTGTCAAAGATCTATCTCCTTGTTTCTTATTTCTATCTTTTGTTTTTTAATTTAATTTTATTTATACTTTGGTTTTCTCACATAAAAGAAACCATGCAATATTTAAGCTTATGTGTCTTATTTATTTCACTTAACATTAAGATACCAAGGTGCAACTGTTTTCCTGCAAGAGATTCAAATTTACCCAGCCAAGAGGAAAGGGCTTTTGGGCCGCCATCCATCCTGTCACTCCCAGGGCAGAGGAAAGGGCTTTTGGGCTGCCATCCATCCTGCCACTCTCAGCCCAGAGGAAGGGGCTTCTGAGCTGCTGTCCCACTGCTCCCAGTCCAGAGAAAGCGGCTTCTGGGCCACCATCCCTCCTGCCACTCCTGGCCCAAAGGAAAGGGCTTTTGGGCTGCCATCTGTCCCACTGCTCCTGGCCCAGAGGAAGGGGCTTCCAGGCCACCATTACTTCTACCACTCCCGGCCCCTGTCCCACCTCTCCTAGCTCAGAGGAGTTGAGCCATGTGGGCACCAACAGCACCCCCTCACCCCCCCCAGTTGAAATGAGAAGACACGTAAATAAGTTTCAAAACCAGACTTTCAGATCACCTACAGGAACCCAAAAGGGAAATGAGATGGAACACTCTGGTACTCAACCACGTGGACCCACTGAACTGGCAACAAAAGGGGATCTGGAAAACATGAAATCAGAAATAATTTCTCAGATAACAGGAGAAATTGTGCTCCTAGTGCAAGGCATGATTAAAAAATCTAGAGAGGAGCTGAGGAACATGATGGAATCCCAACATAGGAAACAAACAGATGCAAATAGATTTCCAGGACATGAAAAACTCCAATGAAAGTCTACGCAGCAGAATGAGCCAATGTGAGGAAAGAATTTCAGATATAGAAGATAAGATTGCAATTAATGACCAGGAAAAGAAAAATTGCTTCAAAATTATAAGGGAACACGAGAAATCAATCA
>NW_004624743.1:26537221-26550526 GCF_000247695.1 Heterocephalus glaber
GGGTAGTGGGAGGGGCAGGAGAAAGGAAAGAAGGAAAAGGAAAAATGATGAGAAATGGAAAAAATGGAAATAAAGTCTTTGTAAATAGGGAAGGGTGGCAGGGGTGAAGGGAGGGCTAGGAATGGGGAAAAAATAAGAACCAAGATGCATCATGTAAAGGTACAAGTTTCTAATGAGAAATGTAAATGTGTTGTATACCTAAGATGTACCAATAAAAGAATTTAAGAAGAAAAAAAAGAGATTCACATTTATCCTTCTTTATTACATGTTACTTTATATATTGGATCCTGAAACTCAGCAAGTCCTTCTTTCACTATCCTACTTTTGTGCCCCCCTTTTACATTGTCATGTCCGTTTTCTCCATAACATCTGTAGTTACCCAAAATTACCTTATGTTTGTGTTTGCTTGTCTGTCTCTCCAACTATAATATAAACTCTATGAGAGGGAATACCACTACCTCTCCAGTGCCTATGATAGTGCCAGTCATGATAATGTGCCCAGAAAGTAGTCATTGAGTTTGAGAATTCTTCCTATTTTGGGGGCCAGGGATGTAGCTCAGTGGCACAGCGCCTGCCTGGCAAGCATGAGGTCCTGAGTTTGATCTCCAGTACTAAAAAAACAGGTCACTACTGATGAACCTATTTTTTATTTTTATTAGTGCACATTTGCAGTACATACTGTTTACATTCCTTCCTGGAGTTGGTACATGTACATAACACATCTTAATTCTTTTTATTTTCCCTTTCTCATTCCTTCCTCTCCTTCTATCTCTTGATCCCCTTCCCATTTGAGAAAGATCTGTCTCTCCACTTCTTATTATCTATCTTTTATCTTGCTGTTTATTTATAATTTGGGTTTCTCATATAAACTTGCAAGGTTATATGTGAAGCTTCTCAGTCAAAATATTTATAGGTTGTTGTTTGTTTTGTTTTGTTTTTCAGTTTTTGTGATAGTGGGGATTGAATCCAAGGCCTTCACACTGACCTGCATTCTCAGCCCTTTTTTAAAAAACTTTTTGAAAAGGGAAAGGAAAAATTATGAGAAAAGAAAAAAAACAGAAACAAAGTCTATGTAAATAGGGAAGGGTGGAGGGGGTAAAGGGCGCACAGGGAATGGGGAAAAAATAAGAACCAAGATACATCATGTACAGGTACAAGCACCCAATGATAAATGCAAATGTATTGTATACCTAAAGTGTACCAATAAAAGAATTTAAGCAGAATAAAAACAAAAAACTTTTTGAGACAGGGTCTTAGAAAGTCACTAAATTGCACAGGCTGGGCTCAGCCTCTCCAGATTACCGGTGTGCTGGGATTGCAGGTTTGCACCAACATGCCAAGTTTGTAGGTGTTTTTGTTTTGTTTTGTTTTGTTTTTGGTATAGGTGTTTTTAATAGAACAGGATGCTGGTCATACAAAGCTCAAATAAATTTTCCTGCCAATATAATATGTTTTCTGGAACAACTGAGGAGAAAAAGCTGTTATCCTGATTGGATTATTCTCAGAGCCCAAATGCCAATAAACAAAGTTTGGCAAAATTAAGACCATGAAACCCATCTTTCCAAGTGTCCTAAGCTTGTTGAAACCCATTCCCAGAGGTGAAACCCTAATGAATATATCTATTGTGCCATCTAGCCTTCTGTTTGATATAAGCTTTGTCAGGGGAATGAAGTATTGACATTTTAATGTCTGTGGATTATGGTAATGTGTTTAACTATATTGATCTGTTCAGTATTCTGTACTTGCTTTGGCTGCCATCCCAAAAACTACAAGAGAAAGAAGTATCCAGATGGTCATAACATGGACTATGAAAGGGATCAAAGAAGTAGCTTATCAATGTAATTCATAAAACATTAGCTATCAAATTTTGACACCTCAGTTAGGCCACAAGCCTAATGAAAAGATACTTAATGGGCTAAATTAATCCTACCACTGACAAAAATCAGTGTGTGAGACAAGAATGAGAATTTTTCAGTGGATCTTCACTCTGTGGGAGGAACAGAGAGGTAATTCTGCATGGGCTCTGCCATTCAGGCAAGGACCTCAGAAGTAACGCGGTAAAAAATCACATAGGTAAGGAGGCATAGAATGCCAGGGGAAAACAGAACCATGAATGAATTGCGAAGCACTGGGCTCTAAAGTTGGCCGGGCCTGACTTAGCCACCCTTGTTCTGCACTCACTAATAACTCTTATCTGCAAACCTGCCTGTGGAAAACAAACAAACACACAAACAAAGAGGCCAGGCATAGTGGTACATGCCCATAATCCTAACACTTGGGAGGCTGAGGCAGAAGGATTGCCATGAGTTCAAGGCCTGTCTGGGCTACATAGTGATTCAAGGCCAGCCTGAGCTGTGCAGTGAGACCCTGTCTCAAAAAAAACAAAAAACAAACAAACAAAAAACTTCCCTGTAGGTTTTCCTTATGCTTTCATTTTTTCACCTGTGAAAAGATGGAAAAATGGTGACTATCTCATAAGACAGTCAAAGGGTAAAATGTGATAATGTACGTAAAGTACCTGAACCAGAATAAGCATCTGAATTCTCTTCTTCCTTCCTCTGTATTTTGTTCCAAACTCTACAGCATTTGCTGTCATTAAGATGTCATGTGAATCACCTACCTGACCTTGAAATTAGCAAAGACCTTCAGATAGAGAGAGAGAAAGAGAGAGAGAGAGTCCGGAATCACTCTCCTGTTCTTAGCAGCTTTTGTCAACTGCCTTAGAGGAAAGATTAGCTTGTGTGAAATGCTGACATTGAGTTGCCCTCTTCTCTGTAAGGTGATCTAAGGCTTGGCAGAGTCGTTGGGAGACAGGAGGGAGAGCTTGAGGGAGCATCTGTGCCCACTGTCCCAAGATGATGGCCTGCAGAGGAAGAGCAGACTCCTGCCCTGGCAGGGTGATCCGTATCACAGACGCTGCAGACACTTTAGTCATTGTCATAAAAATTGAGTCTGCCGGCTCAGGCTTCATAAGAGAGGGATAAAGAATAGCTAGCAGATTGAATAATGCAGGACATTTCATATTCAAGTTTGAGAGTTTAGTAGAAACTGAGAGGATAATAAATAAAAAGGACCGCAGTAGCCTTTAATAAAGCAAACAGACCAAGGAGTCATTCATTTGCCATATGAAGGATTTGTTTTTCAGGGCAATCATGCAAACAGGCTTAGCTTATTCTGCAGATGAAAAACTGGCCTGACCCTATCCTGCCCAGCTGAATGAATTTGGCAAACAGGATTTTCAAAGTACTCTTTTTTAAATTAATGTTTTAGTATTTTAAGTCTTTTCATGGAAATTATACCTCTAGCTGCTCAAGAAGACTTAAGTGATTGCCTGCCTGATTTACAAATGCAACCAAGCAATGCCAGTGCCCTTTGCAAATTAGACTTTTTAAATAATCACATGGGGATTTTTTTTATGTACTCAGATACTTCCCATATGCAGTCTTCTAGCCTCATTCTGAAGAACAGATTTTCAGAACCTACCACACATTTCAACCCCTTTTTCATACTTTTCCCCTTCCCTTTTGGCTTACCTCACTACTGCCTTTATTCATTAGAAAAATGGAAAGAGAACTATAAACCTTAAGATGTGGAGATGTCAATCATCAAGGCTTCCTTCATTCTTGCCAAATCTCCAAGCATCATCAAATCATTCTCTCGTTAACTTGCATCTGTGCCATTGCTACAGACTCTTGATGTTTTGATCTAGACATTCTACACATCATACCCAAAGTATTCTTAAAATATTACTTGTGTTATTTCCCACTCAAAGAACTGTAACAGCAATCTATTGTCTCTAGTCTAAACCTTCAACATTAATCCTGGCATGCCTTTTTTGAATTTCATTTTATTAATAGACTTTATTCTATGAGTAGTTTTAGGATCAAAGAAAAATTGAACAAAATGCAGCGTTTCCATTTATTCCCTCCCTGCACATAGACACAGCTTTCTCACTATCAACATCCTGCACTGAAGTGGTTCTATTGTTACAGCTAATAAACATACATTTACACATCATTATCAAAAGTAGTTCATCTACCAAAGTTCATAGTTTACATTTACATTCACTTTTGGAATTCTGAGTTTTGGCAACTGTATAATAGCATGTATTCATTAATATAGTATCATACAGAATAGTTTCATTGCTCTAAAATCCTTTGTGCTCCATCTATTCATTCCCTCCTCTCCTAGTAATCTCTGACAACTGCTGATCTTTTCACTGACCCTATAGTTTTGCTTTTCTTTTTTTCACAATATCATATAGTTGGAGTCATACAGTATGTAGCATTAGTAATATGCATTTAAGATTCCTTCATGTCTTTTTATGGCTTGCTAGTCCATTTCTTTTTAGCACAGAAAAATATTCCACTGTATGGATGTACCATAGTATATTTGTCCATTCCTTTACCAAAGGACATTTTGGGTTATTTCCAAGTTTGGGAAATTATGGATAAAGCTACTATAAACATCTGTACACAGGTCTTTGCATGGATATGTTTTCAACTCATATGGGTAAGTACCATTGAGTGTGATTGCTAGAACATATGATAACAGCATGTTTAGTATTGTAGGAAAGTGTCAAGTTGTCTTCTAAAGTGGCTGTACTATTTTACATTTCCATTAGCAATAAATGAGGGTTTCTATTGTTCCTCACCAAAATTTCATGATGCTAGTGTTTTGGTCTTTTTTCTATTTTTAAATACCATGGTTTTTGTTTTTTTCATGTAGAAATATTTTAGAAAACAAGTTTATTCTATGGTGAACCAAGCAAATTGTATCAACATTCTGAAATTTAAATTAAACACAAATAATAACTATTATTGCTTTGAAAATCAAATGAAACATTTTGTTTAGTTTTACAATTCCTTTTTATTTAAATTTATTTTTAACCAATACATTAAAACATGAAAATTGTACATATTTATAAGGTATCATGTGATGTTTCAAAACATATAAACATTGCGTAATGGTCAAATCAGGACAAGTTTATCTCTATCCTTATTTACCATTTCTTTACAGAGAAAAATGTTTGGACTGGTAAGAGGTATGGGATGATTTTATTCCATTCTACTAGGTGTGTAGCCTGACTTTTAAAACCCTGCATAGGGGCTGGGGATTTAGCTCAGTGGATTCACCGCCTGCTGCACAAGCACAAGGACCCAAGTTCGATCCCCGATACCAAAAAACAAAAAAACGAAAACAAAACAAAAGAAACCCTGCCTATTCACTTGGTCTGTCTAAAATTGTTCCCATTTTCTCACACTGGAGTGTCCCACTGTTATCCGGCTTGTGTTCTAAGTGAGCTCCCAACTGTTCCAGCTCCCACAATTTCAGCTTTATGCCTTTGTCCATGCTTTTTCCCTCATGAAAATCTGCCCCTTTAATGTGCCGAAAAACATCCAGTGCCTTTCTTTATGGAATCTTACTGCACCAGATACTATTTCCCTTCCTTTGCTATGAGGTTCTCTAGGAATATGATTCTCAGTCCTAGAGAGCTTTAAGAGATACTGACAGTTCTGTTCCATCCCCAGAGATTCTGATGTTATTGAGCTGAATTTTAGGGCTTTTTAAAAGTCCTTCAGGTGATTTCAAATATGCTGTCAACATAGCAAATTAAACACAAGGGTTTACAATTCTCACCAGAAAGTCAAATATTTCACTTCATTCTACTTATGTTACATACCAAATTCTTTGGAGGTAGGACCTAGTATTGATTTTGTTTTTAATGCTCCCCAAGTGACTTCATTGTACAAAAGCCTAAAACCACTAGTGTTCTGCTCAAAATTTGCTTCACATCTATCTTCTCTACCCAACTAGAATGCAAGTTAAGTGGATTTTCTAGCTGGGCGTGGTGACACATGTCTTTAATTTCTGCACTCTAGGAGGCTAAGGCAGGAAGAGTCACAAGTTCTAGCCTAGCCTTGGCAGCTTAGCAATTTAGTGAGACCCTGTCTCAAAATTTTAAAAATGAATAAATAAGAAGGGCTGGGGATATGGCTTAGTGCAAAGGCCCTGGGTTCAATCCCCAATACTACAAAACACAAACAAAAAACATGGATTTCCTACCCTTAAAATGTCCTGCCTTCTATGATGTAGCAATAATAGAAGAAGAATGCTTATCTTGTGAAAATATATGGCTTTCAAGGATGCAAGTGATGTTAAAGTGAACTGAGGTCCGTCTAAATGCAGAAGCCAGGTTCAGAAAGTTAATTGAAAACCTGTACTTATTTCTCCTTCCCTGTGTCCCACAGAAATGATAGTAAAGATATCTGAAGAGAGATAAATCCCTAACAACACTGAAGGCAGCAAACAGCAGCCACCTACAGACCAGAGGTTTTTGACACTTTTAAAAGATGAAGTTATAGATTGTACTAATGGATAAATGAAAGCTGAAAGAACTGTAGCCAAAGGCGTACATAGAAAAGGCTGAAACACAGGGTGGAACCCGTCTTTTTGGTGTGAAGAGGCTCACAACTAATAATGAGAAGGTCAGACGAGGGAGAACAGGGGCAGGAATCAGGTGGGAGCTGAAGAAAGATCTTCAGAGCAGCTCTGCAGCTCTCTCAGTTTTTCTCCCTAATTTCAAAGGAAAAGACTGCCATTGCTTTTGTTCCTGTAGCATATGGTAAGACTGGTCTCTCAAGAAAGAAGGCTTTAGAGTAAAACCCTGAAAATTTTGGCACTGAAACAGATGTGGTTGGGGGAACCCTACCTGTGTGCTGTCCTGTACTCGGAGTGCTGCTCGGGCCACGCGCACAGACCTTGCAGTGCAATGCTGAAGTGAGGAAATACACAGCAGCAGAGAAACTCTCTTCAGCTACCCTTACTGTAAAATCAACCCAGCTGTTAATTTATAGAGCTGGATAGACACCCAAAGCTCTTTGGTCATGTAAGAGAAACAAACAAAACAAAAAATGATCAAAAGTAATAAATAGATGAGGAAATGAACAATTCTTGGAAACATCGAATTAATTAGCGTTAATCCAATGAGATGCTGGATCCATAAAACAAAAACAGCTGCTATAAGAGAGAATAAAAGAAAAAAGTCAAAACATGTTTGCCAAAATAAAATACATAACAAAATAATGATAGAATAAAAGAAATTACTCAGAAATATAAAAGGATATGAAAATTTTTAAAAGTTAAAAGATTTGGAGGGGCCTGGGATTTAGCTCAGTGGTTCCGCCACCTGCCTCGCAAGCACAAGGACCTGAGTTCGATTCCCCGAACCAGAAAAAAAAAAAGATTTGGAGAATCCATCTAAGCAAAGTGAGATCTAATTTGTGAGCATAATGAGGAAAAACATGGTATGGAGGAAATTACTGAAGAAATAATTGAAGAATATCTCCCTTAATTAAAGACACAAGTCTTCAGATTGAAAGGCTTATTTGTTTCTTGGCAATATACCTACAACTAACACAAACAAGTAACGTTGACACCATCTACTAAACGCATTCCACAGATTGTCTCATTTAATCTTATAACAATCTACAAGATAGATATGATTAATAAGAAAAAAATATTTAGTCACAGCCTCATGATTTTTAGGACATCAGAGTAAAGAGATTATTCTAAACATTTAGAGAGAAAAGAGTTATTTACAAAGTAATAAAAATCAGATAAGCATCAGATTTCTCAACAGCAATACTTGTGGCTAAAAGACTATGGAGTAATAAAGGGAAAATATTTTTAATCGATAAGCATCCAAAATACAGTATTTATTAAAAGAAGAAGGTGTCTTGTTTTTTGGGGGGGTTTTTTGCTGTTTTTGGCACTGGGGATCAAACTCAGGATAAAAGAAGAAAGTTTGAGCCAAATAATTTCCTAAAAAAGTTTTTTCCAGGCTTCGAAGATGTAGAAAATTTTTTCCATATACATTTTCAGAAACATGTGAGGACATAAAACAGAACAAAAATAATTAAAGAATCTACTAAAGAGGATAACATGGAATCCAACAAAGCATACTAACTCAGGATTATGAGAAAATTAATACCAGGATGATAGCTGGACAACATCCCTAGAAAGCAATCATATGTAATTAGAATGGATGTGAACAGGTTCCTAAAAACCTTAACAAGAATAAAATTTATTCCAGTTAACATTAAGAAGCCAGAAAGCTTAATAGTATTACAGAAAAAAGCCATATATTTTTATTAAACCAAGATTATTAAAGGCAGATAGAAACTCTAGGAAGAACAGAAAACTAAACCAGAAAATTACAGTACAAATGTGAAGCAAACTTAGATACAGAATGATTTTGAATTGGTGGAGGTTAAGAAAAGAAAACCTACTTATACCTTATATATGAAACATATCCTTTGAGTGGCATAAGCTTAATAACATAAATTACATTTTTCTATGATTAGTAGAAAATTCTCCAGAAAATAAAATTTACTTAAATAATTAATCATTTCTACTGGGCATAACATTCACATTATATTTGGTTTTTGGTTTCTAACTTTTAAAAATTTGGAGCTCCAGTGGCACAATCAGTTAGCACAACGTACTTGTATAAACTTTTTAAAAATTGTTCTCTTTCTTTACGTAAAGCATGCAAGTTTACACATAGTTACAAACTATAATGTAAATGTTAACATGTAAGAGTCATGATATAACTAGTAACTTCTGGGGAGGGGTAGTAAAAGTTTAGAAATAGTGTAGGAGCACCAACTTCATCATTTTAAATTACTAGAAAGAAATACATGTTAGGTTGGTGCATCCAGAAATTATGTAGAATTATAATCATATTCATCAATTGTATTTTTAAAAAGAACTAGTTACAATTGAGAGAAGAGAAAGTTTAAAAATTTATATTTTATTTCATACAATTTCCTCTTCAAGCATTGTTTACCATGTACATGAAGTATTTCTATAATATAAAAAGCTTATACTTATCTCATTCTATTTCTTTAAAAATGTCTGAACCAAGTAGCACGGGATCTAGCACAAAGAATCAATAACTGGGATCTCATCTTATTAAAAAGCTTCTGCACTGCAAGAGCAACCACCAACAGAGCTAAGAGACAACCCACAATGTGGGAAAAAATGTTTAGCAGCTGTACCTCAGACAAAGACTACTGTCAAGAGTATATAAAGAACTTAAAAAAATCAGACCCCCCCCAAATTCAAAGACCCAATTCAAAAATGGGCATCTGAAATGAACAGGCATTTCTCAGACAAAGAATTGAAAGCAGCAAATAAATATATGAAAAAATGTTCAACATCACTGGCCATTCAAAAGATGCAGAGGAAAACAACACTGAGATTCCACCCCACCCCAGAAACAATGGCTGCTATAAAGAAATCATCCAATAACAAATGCTGGCGGGGCTGTGGGGAGAAAGGAACCCTTTTCCATTGTTGGTGGGAGTGTAGACTGGTGCAATCACTGTGGAAATCAGTATGGAGATACTTCAAACAACTAGGCCTAGAGGTCCCATTTGACCCAGCTATTCCCCTGCTGGGTATCTTCCCCAAAGAATTAAAAGAATCATACCACAGTAATATATGTGCACCCATGTTTATAGCAGCACAGTTTGTAATAGCTAAAGCTTGGAAGCAGCCCAAGTGCCCATCAACTGGAAACTGGATAAAGAAGATGTAGGGTTTTTTATAAAATGGAGTACTACTCAGCCATAAAGAACAAGAAACTAGAGACATTTATAGCTAAATGCATGCATACTGAGGCCATACTCTTAAGTGAAATAAATAGGGCACACATGTGTAAATACCAAATAGCTTCTCTAGTATGAAAAACTGAAAGTGTAAATAAGGATTAAAATGATTAAAATGAATAATTTATAGTTTGAAATAGGAAGAAAAGGTCCAAAGGGGTAGGGGTGGTGGGAGGGGAAGGGGGAAGGAAAGAAAGGAAAGGAAAAATTATGAGAAAAGAAAAAAAATGGAAACGAAGCCTATGTAAATAGGGAAGGGTGGAGGGGGTGAAGGGCACACAGGTAATGGGGAAAAAATAAGAACCAAGATACATCATGTACAGGTACAAGCACTCAATGATAAATGTAAACGTATTTTATACCTAAAATATACCAATGAAAGAATTTAAGGAAAAAAGAATGTCTGAACCAGGCCATTTCACAAATGTTGATGATAATTTTCTGCAGGTTGGCAGCCAACCTTTCCTCATTTCACTCCGACCTTTCCTATTACCAGGTTAGTCCATATTCTTTACACTTCTCACCCTTACCTGGATGTCTGCAACTTTCTACGTGAATCTACTACCTCCATTCTTGCACTTCTTCTATTTCTTCCTATTTGGAGTATTGTACCTCTCTTACTAGGCTTCTTAGCCACCTCTTATGGTCCTGTATTAGTCCACTTTTTTTAAATTACTATAATGAAATACCCCAAGGAAATTACTTTATAAATAAAAGAAGTTTATTTTAGCTCATGTTTTTGGAGGAGCCATGTCTTATGATGACCTTCTTACTGGCATAAAATGGTGCAAGGCATCTCATGGCAAGAGACAGGAAGCATGTGTGTGTCTGTGTGTCTCTCTGGTCTCTCACTTCTTATAAACTCACAAGGATTCTGTTATGGAGGCTCCACCCTAATGACCTTAATCCTAATTGCTTCCCAAAGGTTCCACCTCTAAACATCATAAATGGATTAAGTTTTCAGGCTCTTAATACCTCACAATGGGGATTAAATTTCAATCAAAAATGCTCATCTCATTCTACTTCCTTAAAAATGTCTGAACCTATCTTTTCACAAATGTTGATGAAAACTTTCTGCATACTAGCAGCCAACATTTCCAAATCTTGGCAGGTCCCTGTGGATCAAATTGAGGTTCTCAACTGTACAGTGTGTGATGGTGGGAGAACACCTACTGTGTGGAGCCAAGCCTGAGTTTGAACACCTACGTCTGTGTCTGGAGTGATATTGCAGCACAGTAGAGTAGCAATTTGTGGAAATAATAAGTAAGGATCAGACTCTGAAACTAGACAGACTAGTTCAAATTCCCAACCTTACCACTTATTGCCTGTGTAATTTAACCTGTTCACAAGCCTCAGTCTCCTTATCTGTAAAATAGGGAGGATAATAGTACCATAACTCCTAAGATTGTTGTAAGGAATATTTGATTGGCTTCTAGTGCAAAGCAGGTAACTTAAAATCATATAGTGACCCTACTTCAGAGTACTCTCATGAAGATGAAGTGAGCCAAGTTATTTAAGATCCAACCTTAAATCTAATAGAATATGAGGTCTGCAAAGGCAGATATTTTTATAGACGTTTACTCATTATACCAAGGCCTACAAGATCCGGAAGAAAACTTAGTACAGTAGTATTCTAAGTGCTTTACATATTTTAATTTCTATGAATGTATCTATTCAAAAATAAATATTTGTTGTTGAATGGATTGATTATTATTATTTCAAATCTCTACAGGATACAGGAGACCTTCTTTCTCACATGTAAGAAAAATTGATCTTTCAATTTATTTTTGTTCATCTGGTGCTCATCCCTTTCTCTTCACCTTCTTTCCTTATGCCTTTCCCAGTCCAATGTGACACTATTTTTTCCTTTAAAAAATCAAGAATGATTTACACATTAGTCTTTTTAAAAAGTCCCTTGATATCATAAGGATATAGAAATCCTCTTCCATAACAATTTCCATGTTCTTCTCGCCTCTGAAGTGAAATATATATGTTGAGCATATATATGAGCTCTTGTTGGACCAGGCTTTGGAATGTCTGTCATGCCCACATCCCTTCTCAAAAGATGACTTCCCAAATGTTGCTTAACTATTGCAAATGGTCTAATGTGAATGAACCAGGGCAGACAATCAATAAACTGCTGGTTAAAGATGCTTTAAGTGGTTGTCATGTGAGCTTTGCCTAAATAGATCTCTTTCAAAGATGCTGAATACAGAGGATTAGAATAAGCCATTCATGTTGGGAACAAAGTCAAATACACAAAGAAAAAATTTAAGACATTGAGGTTGTAAATGAGCTATGAGGGTTAATAAAGAGAAACCAAGTGAAAGAATAGAAGAAAAGAGGAGAGAAGTTGGCAGGAAAAACAGGAGTAGTGAGACAAAGATTAAAAAGTACCTGCATGGGCCAATTGAAGCTATAGGGGGTTTCAGGGGATTCTTTGTAAACTGGACAGCCTTGGACAGTGTTTTCCTCTGGCTTTGTCCCTTCATGAAAATGAAAGTCTCACATGCAAAGAATGGCAGTGTAGGAAGAGATAAAGACTCTGGTTCTTGTTTATACCATTATAGTTGCATTTTCTACTATCTGAAACTGAGAAACATATTCAGATAATATGTTTTTTCTTATTATTCTTGGATGTATTTGTTACCTTTTTTAAAAAATGCACAGAATTGAATTTGTCTTAATTCTTGGTTAATGACACACTGACATCATTGGTCCATTTGTAGCCTTGTTTTATTTTATTTCTTAGTAATAATAAACACCGACAAACCACTATGCAATTTAAGAATTAGAATATTACCAACTGTTTAATTTTCCCCAATACTTTTCTTTGTTGCATACGCTTCCCTCACTGTCAGAAATAATCATTTTCCTAAACTGGGATTTTTCCATTCTCTTACTTTTATTATTTATTATATGTATGTACCCTTAAATTTTGTTTACTTCAAATTTTTAAAATTTTTACCAAAATGTAAGGAAATAAGAGACCTCTATTCTGAAAACTACAGCACTCTGAAAAAAAAGAGATCAAGGGGGATGCGGAGGACGCCAAATCACCCCGCTGCAGACAGGCAGGTCTGCCCACACCCTGCCGAGGACCCCAGTCGCGCGGAACACACGCCGAGTCAGCCCTCTGCAGACAGGCGGGTCTGTGCATGCCCTACCGAGGTCCTGGGTCACACGGAAGACGTCGAATCAGCCTGCTGCAGACAGGCGGAACTGTGCACGCCCTGCAGAGGTCCTGAGTCGCGCTGAGGACACCGAATCACCCCACTGCAGACAGGCAGCCACCTGATTCCACATTACCAAGGCGCAGAGGACACCAGACCACCAGACCAAGGCACTGAGTCCCACTGTTCCCGGCCCAAAGGTAGGGGCTTCTGAGCCGTCGTCCCACTGCTCCTGGTCCAGGGGAAGGGGCTTCCCGGTCACCATCCCTCCCGCTGCTCCAAGCCCAGAGAAAAGGGCTTTTGGGCCACCTTCTGTCCTTCTGCTCCTGGCCCAGAGGAAGGGGTTTCCCGGCCACCATCCCTCCAGCTGCTCCCAGCCCACAGGAAAGGGCTTTTGGGTCACCATCCCTACCACTGCTCCCGGCCCCTGTCCCACCTCACCCAGCTCAGAGGAGGTA
>NW_004624743.1:26556616-26576040 GCF_000247695.1 Heterocephalus glaber
TAACAAATGCTGGCAGGGGTGTGGGGAGAAAGGAACCCTTCTCCATTGTTGGTGGGAGTGCAGATTGGTGCAACCACTGTAGAAATCAGTATGGAGATACCACAAAGAACTAGGCTTAGAGGTCCCATTTGACCCAGCTATTCCCCTGCTGGGTATATTCCCAGAAGAATTAAAGGCATCATATCACAGCAATATATACACACCCATATTTGTAGCAGCACAGTTTATAATAGCTAAATCTTGGAAACAGCCCAAATGCCCATCAACTGGTGACTGGATAAAGAAAACGTGAGGTTTTTTATAAAATGAAGTACTACCCAGCCATAAAGAATCATAAACTAGAGACATTTATAGCTAAATGGATGCACATTGAGGCCATGTTCTTAAGTGAAATAAATAGGGCACACATGTGTAAATACCGAATAGATGACAACCAAATAAATTATATTAGATAATGTAAAATAGGAAGAAAAGTTCCAAAAGGAAAGAGGAAGTAGGGAGGAGGGGTAGGGGAAAGGAAAGAAGGGGAAGAATAAAATATGAGAAAAGAAGGAAAAATTGGAAACAAAGTTTTTGCAAATAGGGAGCGGTGGAGGAGTGGAAGGTGGAAGGGAAAGAAGGGGGATGAGGAAAAAACAAGAACCCAGATATATCATGTACAGGTACAAATTCCCAATCATGTATGTGATCATAATGTATACCTAAAATGTGCCATAAACTTAATGGAAAAAAATTTACCAAAATGTTATCATATTGTGTGTAGTCTCTGGCACTTGCTTTTCTCTTTCAATAGTATTTTACTAAGATTCATACATACTGTTATATGTAGCTATAATTCACTAATTTCTTACCATTGTAAAGTAATTTATAGCTAATGTGCATATTTCCCCGTTGCCGGACATTTTTGCTTCTTTTTGTCTTAATTGGTTGGTTGGTTGGTTTATTGTTGTTAAATATTCTTGTATATAGCATCCTCTTACATGTTGTTTGGAGCATATATTAAGAAATACAATCACTGTGCCATAGTGTACATGAATGCTTAACTCTGCAAGACTGCCAAGTAATTTTTCAGAGTGCATGAACAAATTTAAACTCCTTCTTATAACATATGAAACATATTGTTGTTCTACATAGTATCCAACAGTACTTGAAATGCCAAATCTTTTGTCAGGGTAGCTATAAAATAATATTTCTTGTGGTCATCTTTTATAAATAATTATGTATTACTTATAAAACCCAATCAATACAGTAAATACTTTAATTCAGAAACATATTTATACACATAAAACCCAAACTTACAAGATTGCCCATACTTTAGTGCTATTAAAAAAAATAAAGACAAGCACAAGGACCCAAGTTTGATCCCTGGTACCAAAAAAATAAATAAATAAAGACACAATAAAAAATGTGTCGTCATGAGCTGAATATGGGGGCGAAAAATCACACACTATCTAGAGGTCCTTTTGTAAGCTACTTACTAAGACAAACATAACCTCCAAGATTTTTTCCCACTACACTATAGAGCAACACATCCAATACATATTGCTATGACAATGAGCAGGAAAAAGGTCTGGATTTCAGTCCTAGGATTCCTTTTGAATTCAATGTCTGATTCTGTAAATTGTGTTTCTGTGCTATCAAAGTAACTATTTTTTAACTTAAGGGGTGAAAAGTAGCCCTTTGGTATCATATGGACAAGAGACTCAAAGTGTTTGATCAGTTTTCATGTTTAATCACTCAGGTTGTCATTTATACAAAAAAACTCCTCCTCTGCCAGACTCTCATGTCATTACTTTCCTCTTCCATAGAAGAGCTGTAAATCACTTAGAGGATAAACTGGCAGGTGTTACATAAACACCAAATACATTTGAACATTCTTTTCACGTGGTGTCATGTTAAAACTTCAACAAAGCTCAAAGAATTTTCAGTATCCTGAGGCAGAAAGCAATACAACACCCTCAGAAATCCTTGAAATTGCTAGTAAAATAAATCTATAATATTGACTTGGAAAAAAACCAACAACAAAATTTATGGGGAAAAGGAAGTAAGCAAGTAACCAATATTAAAGTAAATGTCTTCCTATAGCCAGAAATACTGCTATTTCTCACAGGTTCAAAGGAAAGTGCTTTTATGCTACAAAATTATAGTTTACAGTGACATGTGTGATTAAGGAAGTAGTAGTGAAAATGCCTACCTGACTGCTGGAAGAAACAAAAGCTAGCTAGGAAATAGAAAGAAAAACAAGTTATTTCTTATTTTCCTCAGGACTTAAAGTCAACTCCAACCAACAAGTGTTAGCTTCATTTTTCTTTTCTCTTTGATTTAATTCATATTAGTTTATTAAACAGCTCATATGGGCTGCTGGTGAAAGATATTAAATATTTAATAACAAAGAAGACTCAGTGGGAAATATGTGTGGTTAGATGGAAGCAAGATTTTATATGAAAGAACAGAAAAGATCATATGGTAGGCTAACAATTTGAAACAGATCTTAAAAGATTGGGCTGACAGAGATGGTTGCAGAATGTATTCCAGATAGATAGACAGTTAGATAGAACAAACACATAGCAAAAGCACAGATATATAAAATCATTATGCTTTGAGAAAAGAGCAAATATTCTAGCAAATTGTCAGAGGAGACATTTGAAAAGCAGATGAAGGCTATATTGGTCAGGACTCTTTAGGCTAACAGTGACTGCAATATAACTAAAACTGGACGGAGCTCTGAAGGCTTGTACTGACCCACTTGACTGGAAAGTCAGGGGGTGCTCTGGTTTCCCTCACAGTTGAATCCAAGGATTCTCTCATTGCTCTTTAAATTGCATTTCTTTTCTTTCTGATGACTTTATTATCTTGTTATACCTTGTAACTCCTGGCAGGTTCATTCTTTTTTATCATAATTAATTTTAACAATCTCAACAGAAAATGAGCTTCTCTTTTTCAACTATTGAAAAAACACCAGAATGGAGACTTCTTGCTCTGAGATAAGACATTTCTGTCTATCTCTGAACAAAATAGAGTACCATTTCTAGGACAATGTGTCATGTGTCCATTCCTGGAGCTAAGAGGGACCAAGGTCAGGTTGAGGTCCCATATGGATATAAGATGACGGAATGGGTGCCTGTAAAGAATCTTAAAGACCTACCCTCAAAAAACTGGTTGGTGGCTAGGAAAAACAGCAGGTCCCCACCAGGAGCCATATTCTGAGGGCTCTGAAACCAAACTAAAGAAAGCGTACTTGGCTTTCTTGGAGAAAATCAGTGGAGAACCAGTGAACACTTTGATGGAGAAAAGTGTCATATTTAGAACACTTCCAGAATGATGTGGTCCCAGGATGGGAAACAGATAAAAATTGAGAGTGACTGAAAATAAGATGATCCAGTAATAATGTTTGAAAAAAAAATGAGGTACTAAACTAGAATTGTAGCCCTGGTGTGTGTGAAAGGTGATGGATTTAAGAGACAATTTAGAAGTCATGTCAACTTGGTCACTGGTGGAATCTGTGGAAAAAGAATATGAAGCATCAAAGATGATTATTGTTTTCAGATCTGGAGAAGAATTCCATCTTTCTGTTCTTGAATTTTTTACTTCACTCTTCATAGGTCCCTACTATATAAACATTCTCCAGTGTCCTAACCTTAGTTAAAATTTATAGCTAAAATGGTATATCACTTATTTGTAAATGTAATTTTGAGATTATATCTTTTATCAGATAAAGGAAGGAGGAAAGAGAAAAAGGAAATAAAGAAATGATGGGAAGAAGTAAGGAAGCCAGAAACAAATAATTTAGCTCCTTGTGTTTTACCATGTTTTATAAGGAGCAAGAGAAACTGAGCTGACAATAAGGTCAAAGAAAAACAGTTTCATGCCCAGGGCCAAAAACAGACTCTTTTGCCTCCACCAGATGACCTTTTCCTGGGATCTTGCTGGTGATTAATCACTAACATCTGTTACACTAATACATCTAAGTTTACGTAAAATAATGATTATCAAAGTGCAGTCCGGGTAAAGCAGGAACTTTTAAGCATTGCACATTCTAGGGCTCTGGCTTAGACCTACTGACTCAGCGGTTCTGGAGGTTTGTGCCAGAAATATGTATTGTTGACTGGTGATTTTGTTGCATGCTTAAATTTAAGAACTGTTGTCCTGAAAAAAATTTTTTTTCTCTCTCTCAGGGATGCAGGGGAGTTGCTTTGAGCAAGGAGAAAGACGTTTTTACAGTCCAGCACTAAGATCCCACCACATAGGCAAGTCTCTGGTCTGGATGCCCAGAACAGATGCCTGCTGATGGATAAAGACAGAATAGAATGCTTCATGGAAATGTGAACCATAGTTGAGAAGTTAGAAAAAAAACACTCCCGCCCCTTGTAAGCTAGGATATCACTTATGGGAGTAAAGTTCATTCTGACTCACCTGTGGTAACCCATGGCAGAAGTGAATCTTTGGGGAAGAGAAGTTATACCTGTGCTTCAATTATTTGAGGAAAGGGTGAGTGTATATAGTCTCATCCTGCAAGAATCACATGGCAAATCTCCGCTATAGACCCTTGCAGACAGAATTCATCCCCACAGGTGCTTTCTGATCAGATGAAAGAGTGATATGGTCCCCCCTCACCTTCTCTGAGTGCTGTCATGGTAAGGACTCCCACTGGGTTCTGGGTGCTAAAGCAGTAAAGGATGGCAGGAGTTTCCAGACCTGTGAGTTGCTGTCTCCTCTTTCCAACAAATAAAGCAGAATATTATTTTAGCATTAAATCCACCTAAGCTAGGGGAATAGGATGGGGGTGTGTTGTCATTAGAGGTAATATATGAGACAGACTGGCACATAATAGGAAGGGAGGATGGATGCAGGAGTCAAGTTCTGCAGTACCAGGGAAAGGGGATTATGAGCACTAATGTACAAGTATAAGTGAATGAGCTGAGAAAACAGGGGAATGGGAAGGAAATGGTTCCATCTGGAAGAGAAAAAAGACAGGACAAAGTTACCAGAGCCAAATGTCAAGCCTTTCCCTGTATATCTGTGGCCAGCCTCCAATTTGGCTACAAACCTTATTCCTGACTGTGGGCAGAAAAAAATTAAACATGTTAAGGAAGTCCAGGAATGTTTAATTTTGAAAAATTAGCTTTACCAAACTGTGATGGATTAACTAATGGTCAATTTAAGTGGGAATGCCCAGCTGAACTAAGTTAGTGTGGTTCTGGGCATGGAAGACCCATCTGAGGATTGTTGCCAACAGCATAAAAGGAGAATGAGAGGGGAAGAGAGTATGCTGCTGATTTCCAAGGAGAAGGTTTGTGGTGGCTGGTTTTCCTAATATGAACTCAGGTGTTCTGGCTGTTCTAGGAGGAGGAGGGGAGGAGGAGGAAGAGGAACAGGAACTGGGATCCTCACTGTTGACAGGGTTGACTGCTGTTCTTTGAGGAAGCTCTAGCCTTCACCTTGAGCATTGCAGATCTCTCAGTTTTCTGTCACAGATCCTTCACCCTGCTGACTCAGACTTTCTAGCTTCCATCACTGGCCTTTGGGTCTTCCTGACTCAGATCCTTGATAAGGACTTGGGTGAGATATTGCCATGGGCTCTGGGCCTCTGGCTGGACTTGTGGAGGACATTCCTGTGGGCGCTAGGCCTTTGACTGGTCTCATGTGGGACATTGCTGGGGGATCCTGGCCCTTGGCTGGATTCTTCAGGTCTCTAATGCGCAGACAGGTTTCTTGCACTCTTCTGCATTTGACTTTTTGGGTAAATATTATAAGATACTTCTATAAATTTATGTGTCCTGTATCATATCTATTCCCTTGCAAACTACTTACTATAACACAAACGTTCTGCTTTATTGTGTATTCTAATAGTCAAGAGTGTACATCGTCCCCAACTTTTGAATGTTGGGTATTCTGCCAAAGGAAGGTAAAAAAGGGACATGGGCAACCCTCACAGCTGACCTTGGGGGTAAGCAGGAAGCCTGAGTGTGCTGCAGGCAGAGACCATGAACAGCAATGCATATCCCACAATGCCACCGTGGGACCAGTCCCACATGTGTGGAAGGCACCACTCTAATGATCTAGCTGTCAAGCCGACCCCAAGTAAATACAACTGTCACAGTCTGAAACTCAGAAGAAAGCCCTTCTCTTTGGCACTGTGATTACAGCTGGAGCTGACATTCCAGAGAATTCCTGCGGTGATTTATGCAGGAGGAAGATGACTGGCTCTGGGGCAGCAGGAGGATTTTCTTTAAGAATTTCTGTCATTGTCTTTTCTGACCCTTCACCCTGGTGATTGGAATTTAAAAGTAAAATGAATGTCTATTCCATGAGTTATTGAGTTTTCCTACCCTGAACTTAGCATAGCTTTCTACTTAGGGGAACAAGGGGATAAAGGCCTCTGTTCAGTCAAATGTCTGAATTAATGACCTTCTCAAGTGTCTTGGATTTAAACGGATTTTTTTTTTTGTACCAGGGATTGAACTCAGGATCTTGCACTTGTGAGGCAGGAGCAGTGTCACTGAGCTAAATCCCCAGCCCAAATGGATTTTGGACTCTAAAAGACATGGGTCTTTTCAATGAAATACACATCTTTTGGAAAGCTTGTTATGGAAAGAGAAGCTAATCGGGAAACTGGTGATGAGACTCCATTAAAGAGGATCCCAGTTTGAGGGTGAACCAGACAGCCTTAGCTCCCAAACTCTCCCTGCTTATGTTGACCTGGTGTCAGGAAATTGATTCATATGAATACCCAGCCTTGACCTTACCAAAGGGTTAGTAGAGCGATGACAAATTGTATTTACTTTAGAGTTGCCAAAACAAATCTTGTGATTAATTTTAAAAGTTTGAGTATCAATTACATCATGGGGCAGTCAAAGCCAAAAAGGATCATGTGGCAGTTCTAATTCCCCTGAAATTGCTTTAGAGATAATTCCAATACTTAAAGTTTCCAAAATCTTCTTTATGTAGACATCTGATACTATAGGAGGGGTCACACTGGAAAGTCGGGAAAATAGGTGTATGTTTCTAGGCGTTTTCCCTAAAGCCATCAGCATCAGTATTAAGAAAATTTAAAGATAGTGAAACTGTTCAGATATCTACATTGAACAAGTAAGACAAGCAGAGTAATTTGGAGATAACAGCATCTGATTGGAACAGGAAACACCCTCATTTGAGACAGTTGCATTGTGAGCCCTTTTCCACAGCAGCCTGCATAGCTGGCCCTTCTCTACAGTAGCCTGATGCTGGAAGGGTAAAGAGAACCCTGAATAAGAGGCTCCCTAAAATGCTTTCCATCACTAAGCATGCTTAGTATGTGCCAAGTGCCATGAGATTATACTAGAAGCAATGAACTTAAAGTTTGAGTGAGAAAGTATACACATTAATAACTTTAATGCAAAACATTGGATAAATATTACAAGTAAGGCATACAAAAATCTCACAACTCACTAATAATCTTTAGAACACATTGGGCCTGTGAGTAACTGCATGGCAGGTCAAGATGTGACTACACTTCCCAACAAGCATTTATTTAGCAGCACTCATTAAAAAGTGACCTCCACAGGGCAAGGAATTTTGTCTGCTTGGTGCACTGCTGTATTATGGTTACAATGAGAACAGTAAGAGTCTGGAAAGATAAGACCATGAAAGAGCCCTTGCCCCGAAAGCTCAAGGCCATAGGTTCGAACCCTGGCACTGCAAAAACAAATTCCAAAATGCCAAAAGACAAAAGTAGTTAACCTTTTTAAGGACCTGTCATGCCAAGCACTCTCATATGAAGTTTACATTCATTAGCTCATTTAATCTTTTCCAACCCCTATGAAATTGATATTATGGTATTGTATGATTGAGAAAACTGACTTTGATTAAAATATCAATTTGCCTAAAGTCAGACAGAGATGGAAGATGTAACTGAGACATGGTGAGTGTAGCGAAACCACCCAGGCTTGCCTTAGGTGAACAAAGGATGCTGGGGGTTTTTTTTGGTACTGGGGATTGAACTCAGGACCTTTCGAAGCTGTTTTATTGAGTGCAGGCAAATAGGCAGACTGGCTCCAGTGCAGAATGGGCAGAGAGCATAGATTTTAGTAGAGAAGTGGTTGCTAGGCAGTTGCCAGGTGTTGGTCTGTTGCCTTGAGGAGCCTGGGGGCAAAGGTAGGGAGTACAGATGTTTCTTCTGGTCCCGAGGGCTGGGACATGATGGCCTTTTCCACCAGTGCCAAGTTTGTGTGTAACAGCAAAGTTTCCTGCCAGGTGTGACCTGGGCCAAGCTGGGAGTGGGGGGCAGGCTATGTCATGTCCTCAGGCATGACAGAAGATAGGGAAATAAAGCTGGAACTTGAACCCCCTATTGAACAGTAGGTACAGAGAAGTAGTGGAAGTAACCAAGCAATGGGAAATTTGGCAGAACAATGTAAGACTAGTTTGATGAAAGTCATGTGCCAAAACATGATATTGCAGCTGTGTTGTGTAAGAATCACAGATAGTGGAGAATGTTCATGGCAAAATGAAATGGTGGAGAAAAGCTCCTTGACTCATAACATCTGGGAAGCACAGAGAGGGGTCAGGAGCCAGATACATTCCAGAGGGCATGCCTTCAGGAGCCACCCAGACACACCCAGAAAGGTGCTTTACTAATCTGCTTGGTGTCTCTCAAGCCAACTAAGTTGACAATCAGTATTAACCATCATACTTTGTACCACAGCACCTCAAAGAGCCACAGGGAACTCACAGAAGTGCCATGGGATGCTTTGTCTGTTGTAATACATTGATATTTGACCTGTATTAGAGAGGTACAAACTTCTAGGTCCAAGTTAGCCACAATTTCAACATTATATAAAACTACATTCCTTTTGATAGCATATTTTGTGAAACTAGGTTATTATTAATTGCTATGATTTAAAAGAAATTCTACAAAAAATAATGTGGAACAGGAAATGAGTATGGCAGTGTCCAATGTGATTCCAAGGTTTGGGAAGTAAAAACTGCTTCCAAAAAGCACATCCATTCCACTAGGAAATAAGTCTAGTCATTTAAGAATAAGATAAAAATATTTTTTCAAATGGCTACAAGTTGTTGGACCTAAGTGTTTAATAAAAGGTATTTCTTTTGGCCAGTGAAAAGTATAAAGCCCCTAGAAGTCTCATTAAACAAGAAAATGTAATAATCTCTGAGTTAAGGTATTCTCAAAACCTTTTCACATTTATAGTGCAATCCTTCTGAATCACTCTTTGATTCAGAGTTCTCTGCATTTGTGTTTTATCTACAACATTATCTTTTGTGCTGTGGATGTATTAGCAATGCACCACTTTGTAGAATGTGCAACTATCATTTCAGTGATATTTTTCAAGCTTCTTTTATTCTGAAAGATTTGTTTCTGTAAAATATCCAAAAGTGTTCAATGAAAGGTGTTCAGGCAATAATCAGGACTCATATTCCTTCCTTAAACAGTCTATTGAGAGCTAACAGTTGAGAACAGTGAGTTCCATTCATACTGCCAGGAAAAATCTGTCAGTCTAGGTTAGTAGAGGCAATGACGAGTGCACAACTGCCATCTGGCCAAAAACTACTGTAAGATGCCATTGAGCATGAAACCCATTCTAATTTGAAATATACTAAAATGTGAAAGAAATATGTCAACAAGCCAATAAAATATAGTAGTATCTATTTCACAACTTTTTCAGAGTTATAGATAATGGATGTTAGAAGGTGTTTTCTAAAGTATAAAACACTACTAACATTATTATTCTGATTGGGCAACAGGTGACAATGGCCTGAACTAGGGTATTGAAAGACACTGTAGAAAAAGAGCTACAGGTTACAAAACATTGAAAAAGAATAAACCAGGTTTTTAAATCAGGACACAAACTTGGGTTGTTCAACTCTTTTTGACTTGTGCAGACTGCCACACAGTCCCACATTAGAGCTTATGAAATGTGCATAATCTGTCTGCAACTCCTTAGTCTTCTTTATTATTGCTGCAAAGTCACATCCACAGCTTGAAGTTAAGTGTTTCTGACTCTGATATTACCAATGGTATAATTTAGAGTCCTGAGTAAAGTTACAATAGAATGGAAGAAAATGTCCTAGGTATATACAAGTCACTTATATATTTCATTCTTTGAAAGTAGATTAAGTTAGTATTAAATTCACTGGTTTTGATATAAATAGACATGGGTTACAAGTTCTAATTATACCCTGTATTAGCTATGTGAATTTAGGTCTGTTGCCTTATCTCATAAAAATAGCAACACTTACGAGGTGCGTGGTGGTGTATGCCTATAATCCTAGCACTTGGGAAGCTGAGGCAGGAAGATTTTTGCAAGTTTGAGGCCAGCCTGGGTTACATAGTGAACTACATAGTGAGACCCTATCTCAAAAAAAAAGTAGGAATACTTTTATCTCCTTCATAAGGTTGTAATGAATATTAAATGAGATTAAATATTTAGTGCTTGTCCTACATTTAGTACTTAAATGTACCAAAGATACCTCTAGTTATTTTGCCTCTTCTTTAGCAACTTTGGAATTGTTTCTCATTCCATGCCTAAAATTTTGTTTAGAAAAGTTTCATAAGCAATTAATAAATAGAATCATATGCAGAGTCAGACGCAGAATCGTTCCACTGATTGCTTCTTCATTAATATTTCCTTAGTTTCTGCCACTGTCATATTTTTCTTGATCCAGAACCACACCTTCTTAGTGGAAATCTTACTTCCATTCATGACTCAGTGGAATCTATTCTCCACCTACATTTCTAAATGTTCTTTAGATTCTGCCTGTATTCAAGTTATAATCCCTCTAACAGCTTCTCCTTGCACTGACAATAAAACCAAATTCAGTATCTAGGCTTTCCAAATCCAATATTCCACCTCAGCTCCTACCACTACACATATCACTTCACCCTGACTGACCACATTGACCTTTCTTCTGTTCCTTGAACACACCAGGCCCACCCTCACTTTGGAGTCTTTTCTGTCCTCTGTCCATAGAATTTTTCATTCTCTGATATTTTTCTTGTTTTCACCACCTACCCCAGCCTCATCATCAGAATATAAACTACATGAGAGTAGACATTCTCTTGCTCTCTGCTATATCTCCAGACCCTAAAGCACTATTAGCATTCTACAAATAATTGCTTAATCAGAAATGAACATATGAAAATAAATATTAGCAAAATAGCATTATATAAACACTCTTTCAAGTATACATTTCTTAAAAGACAACATTCTGTAAACAATGAAGAACAGTATATAATTCAGATCTGGTGGTGAAGGACTAGAATAATCTTACATAGGCACTGACAGGCTGAATTTTCACAAAGCTACAGAAATGATATTTTATTGTCACTTTTCTTTGTTTTAAAAGTACTTCACAGCCAAGGGCACTTTGTGTTATTTTTCCTTTTATATCCAAAAAGTCTTCTTCTGGATCCTAAAGGATTTGCCTGTCAGTTGATTTGAGCACACAGTACATTTCAAAGATTGGTGTTCAGTCACAATTTGAATCCCTTAGAATTACTTGATTTTTCTAGCACTTAACTAATAGGCTATTCCAGGATAGTGTGTTTTGAATAACTATGTAAAGGTAGAGATAGTTATCTCCCTATGTATCTGTACACATATAGGAATTTGTCTTTCACTCTCTGTCTCTCTCCCTCCCTACTCATGGATGGTGGAGAAAACATCAATTTACAGTAGAGATTTATTGTTTTACACTCTTTGCTCATGAAGTTGACAAAAACTGGAGCCAAACACATTTATCCCAGTCAGAATTCTACTCTCTTTCAAGCAATCAGCAGTAACAGCATATAAATCTATCAGGATAATAGCAGTTGTTCAAGGAAAATCTGCAACTTAATTACTGAGAAGGTACAGCAAAAGAAATGGTCTTCAAACTATGAATTAATATAAAAGAGATTGTATTCAATTCATTTAAATTAAAATATTTATTGATTACCTGCTATTACTCACCAACTATCTACAGACAGAAAAGATGGCAAATCAGACACCCAAGGTAGAAGAAAAGGTCTTGGGAACAGTGTGAAAAATGCCAACCATAAATCTCAGTGTACAAATATGGCTTGCTCAGCAAATACTGCTTTTCTGCCTCAATTTCTTAATTTCTCTTTGATGCTTGGATTATATCTTAAAAGATTCTGTAACTCAAGTCAGATAGTCACAAAGGTGGGCAAAGGCAGCCTATTCTGGACACCTCATGTCCATAAAATCTCATTTCTATGCTCATATGTAGGTATTTTATTCCCATTTGACAAAATAGGAAATGAAAGTACTAAGCAATTAAATAAATTGCCCAATACTATATATTAGAAACAAAATATAAATTAAATTCTAGACATTCATATGTTCATTCACAACCATATTCATTTCAGTCAGAACACAGTTATTATTATCATGAATCTCTGAAGCTGAGGATTCAAACAAATGGGCCATGCTCCAAAGACTCAATTTTCACCTAATGTGGGATAAATCATATTTTTAAGCAGAAATATTATAACAGAGATATCTTTAATAAAACTGTTATGGTTTGTGTCTAGATGTCCTCCAAAGCCTCATGAAGTCTTAGATGGGGCTTTTTTAGAGGTGGCTGAATCTAGAATGCATAATTGATTCATGGTGCAATGCTAGGCTCAAGACACTAGGATTAGGCATAAAAAGAAAACTAGAAAGGAAGATCCTTGGCTGTCGATTTTCTTGGAGAATCTTGCCACAGCTGGTTTCCCTAGTGCAAACTTGGCTGTTCTCATCAGAGGAGGAGCTCGAGTCCTTGCTGTCATTGGGAATGGCTGCTGTTCTTGTCAGCGGACCTCTGATCTTCACCTGGAGCATCACTTCCAGGCTTGAGTGCAGATCCCTAAATCTGGTGGCACAAATCCTTCACCCCAGTGGTGCAGGCTTCCTGGCTTCTACCACTGGCCCTTGGGCCTTCCCGGGGAAGATCCTCTATACAGACTTGTATGAAACATTGCTATGGGCTCTAGGCCTCTGGCTGGACTTGTGGAGGACATTGCCTTGGGCTTTAGCCCATTAGTTGGACTTGTGCAGGACATTGCCATGGCATCCAGGCCCTCAGCTGGATTCTTTGGGTCTCTAGTGTGTGGACAGATCTCTTGCACTCCTCTGCATTTGACTTTTTGGGTGAATATGATAAAATAATCCTATAAATTATGTGGTATGTATTAAATCTATTCCCTTGCAAAATCTGACTGCAACACCACCTGAGGTAGTCTGGATAGGATAAAAGGGTCAGAAAGGCTGTTAAATTTACTTGCTTGCTTCTGCTGTCTTCTGCCTGCGATGTGGCCCTCTGCCTTGGGGCCAGCCAACTATGGACTGAAATCTCTACAAACTGAGCTAAATAAACCTTTCCCCCTTTAGCTTTGGGTGCCAGGTATTTTGTCCCAGCAACAAGAGAAAAGTAAGACAAAAACAAAAAAGAAAATGTAAGAGTAAAGTGAGAGGGAAGATAGTGAGAATGTCACCAGGATAGAACAACAGATGAGTGCTGGAAAATGAACAGGAGTCAAGAGGCAATCACCAGGAGGAGGGATGAGGAGGCGGCAGAATGGGGGTGGGATGATGAGGAAGACAACCCAGTGTTGGAACTGAGAGTGCTAGGGGAGGACTTCGGGGAACAGGGAGTCACCTGATCAGTCTGGAGTGTGGGTGTGCGACAGGGGTGGCAGAAGATAAGCTTGGAGAAGGAAGCAGAGACCAGGTGGGAGTGGCTTGTGGGTCAGGCTGAGGATTGCATACTGTACCATGAAGGTAACAGGGAGACAATTATTGTACGTAGCAGTATGACTGCCTTAGAATAGTATCTTCTAAAGGTCCCCAGCAGGGGTATGGAAAAAAGATTAGAAAGAGACCTATTGGAGGAGGCAGGGAGAACACAGAAGATGCTTTTGCTCTAGTCCAGACAAGAGAAACTGAGGCCTGAATCAAGGCAGTAGCTCAGCAGCACACAAGTCCAGACCCTCTCCCCTGCACAGTCCAAGTTGGTGTGCCCCTAGAAACAGTTCAGTTCCCCAAGCAAAGTGAACTGGATTTAAGGAGCAGTAGCGAGTCTCGTCCGAGGTCTAGCATTCACTATCCTGTTTCACCCTCCACTTGGGGTTCATGTAGGTTGTTGTCCTAGTAATGTTGACCTTGCAAGGGTCCTGAAATTAGCCCATTAGTTAGTCCTTTCCATTATGTTAAGGAGACTCCTATTAAAGTACAGAAGATTCCCTAGGAGGAATGCAGCATTATTAGCCACTAATGCCTGCCCTTAATTGCTTTGCCAGATTAATTAGGTGGATTCCTAGCAAGGCCCTAATCAAAGAGAGGCAGAACAGAAAAGTGTTGATGACATGAAGGAATAAATGAGATTCAAAGTTTTGGGCACAAGCCAGGGAGAACTGCACTCAGTAACCTAGGCAGAAATGGAGCACCGAATATATGGAGGGAGAAAAAGAGTCAAAAAAAAGAACAAAAAGCAAAGAACTTTAGAGGCAAGAGAGGTCAGCTGGGCTCATTTGGCTTGGAACCCACTCAGAGATCCCTTTCACCATCTATGGCAGGTCCTCTATTCCAAAGAGAGACCACTGGCTGTCACAGGAATGTGGACTATTCGATGGCATTCTACATTTCATCCAGAGAACCTGATTTGCTCTATGCACTTGTGCCCCATTTTCACTACCATGCTGTGAGCTAGATGTTATAGTTTGTGTCTAGATGTCCCCCCCAAAGCCTCATGCAGTCATAGGTGGGGCTTTTTCAGAGGTGGCTGAATCTAGAGTGTGTGATGCTGGAATAGATTCATGGTGCAATGCCAGACCCAAGGGCACTAGGACTAAGGGTGTAAGTGCTACCCACCCTAAGTAGTCTGGATAAGATAAAAGGGGCAGAAAGATGCTGTTGAGGTCCCTTGTTGCCTAACTACCTTCTGTCTGCCATGAACTGTTGCCCCTCTGCCATGTGCTACTCTGCCTTGGAGCCAGCAAACTACAGACTGAAACCTCTACAAACTGTGAGCCAAATAAACCTTCTCTCCCTTAATTTGTGGGTGTCAGGTATATTGTCTCAGCAATGAGAAAAGTAAATAAGACCCTAGGTTTACTGTTTCTGTGTTTCCTGTGAGGAAACTGAGGCCCAAAGAGCATTACCAAATTACTCAGACACTCAGCTGAGTAGCAGAGTTAGGATTTGAACCTAGATCTATTCTGGCTCCAAAAGTCTTAACTAGCTCATTTGCTTCATATCTCACCACTTCAGCAATCACAACCTCACTCTTCTCATTCATCGAGGCTTTCTACGACCTGCAGAGGTAGTTTGGCCTTTAGAAGACCATGAATACATTTTAAAAGGCCCAAACCCCAGTTTTTCCCCATTTGTACCCAATCCAGGTTAACTACACCTTTGCCATAGCCCAGATATGCACTCAAGGGCTAATCAGAAGACTCATTCTGTCTGCAGATTGATAACTAACAGAAGGGTTGACATCCCCCCAAATGCTGCTGGATTCTTATAACAGTATTGGTAAAACTAGGATTACAAACCCAGATTACATGACCCCAGGACTGCAAATCCATTCTATGAGTCTTCCAGGAAAGGACCTCTGAGGTGATTCTTCCACAGTGGGCCACAGGAAGTGAAAAACTGTAGACAGAGGAGTACCACAGGCCAAGACATGTAGGCTGGGTGTTGTAAAAAATGCTTGGAGGGGCTGGGATTTAGCTTAGTCGTTCCGTCACCTGCCTCAGAAGTGCAAGGACCTGAGTTCAATCCCCGGTACCAAAAACAAAACAAAACAAACAAACAAACAAACAAAAATGCTTGGAGAACAATGAGCCTAAAGTGCTTGTGGGATAAGGTGGGTGACAGGAGATGAGGTTGGAGAGGTGGTTTGAAGTGGTGTTGGGAAGGTAACCTCTAAAGGAATGTTCTTCTCAGTGAGATGACTTAAGTCATCAGGACTAATAAAACCTGAAATGGAGTTGGCCAGTTATTGCTAAGTTATATTGAAGCACCACAGAGGGATAATGAGAAACCAAGATCCTTTAACAGTTAAAGGCTGGGTGTGAGAGTTTAACTGGTAGTTTACAAAGAAAAGCTTATATCCTATAGAGAGAATAGTTACAGCTGAGGAGCAAAATCAAAATCTGGCAGTTGAGGTTGCTGAAATCCAGAGATATTTAAATACTCAAAGCAATCCTGTTTGCTCAGGTGAGAGCTGAGGTTGGGAAAATCTGGAACTCTGAAACCTGATATGGGTACATCTAGGTAGGTGAGTCTCTGAATTTTGACTCTGTAGAGTCCCCTAAAATCTCAGAGCTTAGAGAGGTGGCTCACATCTCCAGATAAAGAGCTATCATTCTAAGAAGAAAGATTCTTCAAAGGTCTTTCACATAAAGCAGTAGCTTCTCTCTGCAGGAGAAAAACCTGCCTTCATTCCTGGTTGTTGGGTTAATAACTAGGGTTAAAGCCCCATAGCTGGGGATATGCTGTAGCTGAGAAGGAATTAAAGAGATTTCTGTCAAAGGAGCTGCAAAAATTAGCCAAAGTATATACATTAGTTGAAGGAATGGCTCTGGAACTGGATTTTGAGAGTACTTGGTCAAGGGTGTCAGAACATAAAACTGGATAAGCAAAAATTCAATAATTTGTAACAATTTCTCAGGTCATGGGATTTACTGCCCTGGCAAGTACCCAAGGAGATGGGACAAACTTTTAGCAAGGAAGGCTCTTTATTAGTCTTATGCTAGGCAAAGCAGAAATGCCTGAGTTGCCCTGCACATATTAGAGGAAGGAATAAAGAGGTTGTAGGAAGTGGGATGCTGCAGTGGCAAAGCGATATTTAAACCTGATTGTCAACCTAATTGGCTTAAATAACAACTTTATTGGTAAAATGCACTTTTGAGTGTGTGTGAGTGGGTCATGAGGCTGTGACCCTAGGGACTATATCTTGTTCCTGGCCCCCCCATTCTCTCTGACACTATTTCCCTGCTCTGCTTCCTGGTGACCATGAGGTAAGCAACTTTCCTTTGCCAACCTCCTCCACCATAATGTTTTTGCCTTAGAGCCAGTTAACAATGGACTGAATTCTCTGAAACCATAAACCAAATTAAACCTCTCCTCCTTTAGGTTGTGTCAGTTATGTTGTTCTACCAGCAAAAAAGCTTACCCATACAAGATTTATTATATCAAACCAGAAGTCTTGCAACAAGATTCACCATGACCATCAGAAATGTGCTGATGAGAGGCACCATCAACACTCAAAAGGTCAGTGGTACCCACCTCTGCAGGCCAGGGATGATGGTAAAAGAAGGGGATCACAAAGCTGAATTCAAAATGGGGAAGTGAAATGATACAGCCAAGAAGTAGTGCTTAGTAACTAATAGCCAGGGGGCCACAGTTTTCATAATGACCAGCAAGGACAGAAGGATAGCCAAGGATATCTAATTCGAGTGAATTGTGGAGAAAATGAATACCACATGGTATCACAAGGGACAAAGTTGGTTGGTGCTGCTTAATATCTATACCTAGAAGCAAGACCAAAGGGTACAAGTAAGCTGCATGAGTAGGAAGCTCAGTTCTCCACCACAGTGCACCAGAATCCCTCTCCCAGATCACATCTATGACTAAATGTTGGGCCCCTTATAAACAGTTGTACCTTCTGCAAAGCACAACATAAATCACTAGGATGTGAACACAGCTCAGCTAAATTGTTTGGCACTCTATATGAGAGAGTCTTTCCTCCATTGTCTAATAACGTGCTCCTCCTTTCCATCTGAGCCTCAGCAGACTGGACCTTACCATCCATATTTCTACAAATATTCTGTTTATGACTTCTTAGGTTTTTTTCTAAGAAAACTGAAGCTTTCTCAATCACATAACTTTTTTTTTTCTGAGGTTTCACCAGAATTGCCTTTAAAGGGCTGGTCCTGGCAATTTAGGCTTTTTCTACCATGCACCTCAAAATGCTCCAAGCCTCTACCCAGTACACAGATCCAAAGCTACTTCTACATTTTTAGGTTTTTACTACATTACTCCCATGTCTTAGTACCAATTTTTTGTCTTGGTTTTGCCTGATACAACAAAACATCATAAAATGTGTAGCTTGTCAACCATAAGCTAGGAAGTCTAACATCAAGGCACCAGTAAGTTTGGCTTCTAGTGAGGCTCACTTCCTAGTTCATGGATGATCAATCATCTTTTCACTGTTTCCCAGTGTGGCAAAAGAAACTCTCCAGTGTCTCTTTCATAAGGTCATTTAATCCATTCCTTAGAACTCTACCCTCATCTTAATCACCTGCTGCAGGCTCTGCCTCCGGTTGCCATTCCCTTGAGAGTTAGAATTTCAACATATGAATGTCTGGATTGGAACAATAGTTAAGGAGCGTTCTGGTTACTTATTTTAAACAGTGATTTACCAAGTTCAGATTTGGAGTGACTTATCACAGCCGAAGGAATAACCCCTAATCACCTTTACTCCTTCACCTTGTTTCTACTTCTCCCACATGAAAGTATTTTTCTACCCACTTCACAGGTGAGGCCAAGAAAGCTCAGGGAGGCTTAAGGAAAATGCTCAAGTTCCCTTAGTTTTTTGTTTTTTGGTACCAGGGATTGAACTCAGGACCTTGTGCTTGTGAGGCAGGCGCCAGAACCACTGAGCTAAATCCATGGCCCAACTTTTATTTTTTTTTAACTACAAAAAATATATTTTCACTTTTTTAAAAAACAGACTTTGCATATGAAGGAATTACATATAATTATATATATATTTGTATATTTAATTCCAAAGGTATATAATGAAAGTTGAATATAAGTAACCACAACTAACTTCAAAATAAAAATACCTCATTAAATAATTAAATTTATACTTCATTGTGTCCAACATAGGTGATTATATGCCTTGCCGGTGTGTAGGTTACACTTTAGCATTGGCTATACTTATAGAAAGTATGCAATATTATACACACACACACACACACACACACACACACACACACACACAAACCCTGCTGAATTTGGAGAAAAGTTTGAGAATTTGAGTCCTCTTAGCTCTTCTGTATTGAGACTTTTCCAAAGTTTGGAACAAAGGTGGGCAATGTTACAGGAATGCTTACATTCCATCTAGATATTATTCTACACTTACTTTTAAAATGTATACTTGGGAGCCGGTCCCAGCACCCGGAAGGAAGCTACCCACCTCCATCCCAGGCTCCTAGGGCAGTGAAGCTCGGCCGGTCCCAGCACCTGGAAGGAAGTTCCCCTGCTACCATCCCAGGCTCCTAGGGCCAAGAAGGTGACCCAGTCCCAGCAGCCAGAAGAAAGCCCCCTGGCTGCCATCCCAAGCTCCTAGGGCACAGAAGGTGAGCCGCATGGGCACCAGAAGCACCCCCCCCCCGTGGAAATGAGAAGACACATAAACAAGCCTCAAAAACA
>NW_004624743.1:26592664-26609360 GCF_000247695.1 Heterocephalus glaber
GAAAGAAAGAAAGAAAGAAAGAAAGAAAGAAAGAAAGAAAGAAAGAAAGAAAGAAAGAAAGAAAGAAAGAAAGAAAGAAAGACGGAAAGAAGGAAAGAAAGAAGAGAGAGAGAAAGAAGAGAGAGAAAGAAGAAAGAAGAGAGGAAGGAAGGAGGAAGGAAGAAGGAAGAAGGAAGGAAGGGCTAAAACCCAACAGTAGTCAGCAGCCACCACCACTATAAACTCCTCAGAAAGTTTATCACAAGTATCACAGGTCCTGATATCAAAAGTAAGCTGGATTGGGGCCGGGGATTTAACTCAGTGGTTCCGCCGCCTGCCTCTCAAGCACAAGGTCCCGAGTTCGATCATCGGTACCAAAAAAAAAAAAAGTAGGCTGGATCTTTGGGTAATAAATCAACTGTTCAACTGATGTGAACAATGAAAAGAAAGTCCCTTTAAAGACTTCTTTACCAAATAATCCAGCATTCCTGGCTTTTTTGTAGACTCAACTCACAGGTATGGATCCCACAGTAATTAGAGTAATCAGAGATGGGGAATTGGCTTTACTAAAATTAGAGCTGCTGGGCCAGAGATTTAGCTCAGTGGTGTCATGCCTGCCTAGCAAGCACAAGGTCCTAAGTTTGATCCCTGGTTCAAAAAAAAAAAAAAAATTAGAGCTGCCATTAGCCTCACATACGAATGGAATTTTTATAAATAATTTTAGTGTGTATCTATGTAGAAAAATGAAAAAGCAGAAATAGATAGAGAAGACAGTAAAAACCAATAATAATCTCACTACACAGAGATACATGTAGTTAACATTTTGTCATCTTTCTGATTTCTCTCTGTATATGCTAACACACATATGGATATATATCATATAGAAATAATGTATATGTAGTTTTCTGTGCTCTTTCATCTGTTTTTTTCTTTGACATATTTGTTATGGGCTGAATGTTTATTCTTCCCTCACTTCATGCATTGAATCTTGAACTTCCAATGTAATGGTATTTAGAAAATGAGGACTTCGTGAGATAATTAGTTTTAGATGAGGTCATGAGAGCAGTACCTTTATAAAAAGGGAGCACAAAGCCTATCCCCCCCCCCCGCCCCCGCCATGTGAAGTCGCTGTGAGAAGATAGCCATTTAGAAGCCAGGAAGATACCCCTCACCAGGAACTAAATCAGCCAACATTTTGATCTTACATTTTCCAACTCTTACATGTTCAGTAGAAATAAACATTCCTGGGCCGGGGATTTAGCTCAATGGTTCTGCCGCCTGCCTGGCAAGGGCAAGGTTGTGAGTTCAATTCCCAGTAGCCCCCCCAAAAAAAAACTTTCTTAAGAAACAATATTTATAACGAACAGACAAAAATTCACCATGCAACATGAATGTACCATAATTTAGTTTATCAAATCATTATTTGAATTTATTTATATATGTATGTGTGTATATATATGTATAGATATATTTTTATATAATGTATACTTTTTGTTGTGTTTTTCATTTTCCAAAACAACAATTCTTTATTCAGGAATGCACTCTTCATCCAAGTAGCCTTGTGTAGCCATATGTGTCAAAGAGAAATGATTCCACTATGAGTTCCAAGAATGGACCTGACTGGTCTAAGAATAATACAATTTTCTTTTCCCATTACTGGTTCAGAAACAGAATAAGACAAATTCTAGCCAAAAAAATATGAAGAGAAATTCTAAGGAAACTTTTTTTTTTGGTACCAGGGTTCAAACTTGGGACCTTGTGTTTGCGAGGCAGGCAGCAGAACCACTGAGCTAAATCCCCAGAGGAAAAGATTTTTGAGAAGTTTTTTCATATTAAGTCAGAGATGTCTCTCTTCTTCCTCTAGACATTGTGAATTCTGGTTGTGCAACTATCTTACTTTCTGCCAACTCTGAAAATTACAGAACAGATGAATGAAACAATTCTTTGATGATACTGCTGAATCACTGAATTATAACCCTGAAGCCTTCTTCCTTCTCTGTATTTCCTGTTATATGAAATAAATTTGCTCTTTATTTAAAATAGCTTGTGTCAGGGTTTGGGGGTACTAGCAGCTAAAATTATTCTAAATTAAAATATAAGTTCTGTTCTATGACAATCTTTGTGTACAAATCTTTATCCATAGCACTGATTGTTTCCTAACATAGAGTTTTAAAGGGAAAATTTGGGTCAAAGGGTAGGGACATGCTTAATATTCTTCATCACTGTTACCAATTTATTCTGAGAAAGGCTCTATCAGTTACACACCCACCAGCAGTATGTGAGTAGCTGCTTCAGTGTACCTTTACAAGCATCAAGTATTATCTCTCTAAACTTTCTGTTAATGTGATAAAGAAATAATGGCATCATGAAGTGGTATCAATTTTCATCTTTGTTAAAGGAATTGGTCGTATTTTTATGTCATTTGTGTTTTGTCATCTATACGTTATATATTCATGTCTTTGGTTGCATTTTCTCACTGTTTTCTTAAGTAGAATTTGAAGCTAAGTAATCTTTTTTTAAAAGTTGACTATGGTATACATTTTATTTTAATATCCTTCTGGTTTGGACAAAAAGGCATAGTATTACAAGACAGAAATTGACTTTGGCTTTTTAGTTCATAAAGTGAAAAACAACTGAAACTCACTACAAACACAAAAAGTTGCACTTCTTTAAAAGATCTTCCTATCTATGGAGTTTGGACAAATCTATGAGACACTTTAACAGTTGCCATCTAAATTCACATGGAAGCTTATAACTTTTTAAATTTTAATAATCAGTACTTGGGCTATCTCACTGCTCATTTTAAAGCTTCATTTATGACCTGTTCAGCAATATTTAGGTTTCTCTCAACTGCTTTAATAACCTCCTATAACTTCCCCATGCACCCTCTTGCTAAAAATTGTTTTATGTCAAGGCTCTACAAATTTATGATCAGCTGGGGAGGAACACGGGTGTGTAAAATTTTAAATGAACTTCAATAATAATACATACTCAAGATATAGGAGACAATACTTGTCCATTTTTATTCTGAAAGTGGCAGTTTTCACTGTGTACGCAACCCTGGAAAATAGCATAATTTAATCTTCATTATGAATGTGTTCAACTATACTTTTTTATATAGGTTAGCATTAGCAAGGTGCTCTCTTGAGAGAAAAGGGGAGATGCACTGAGCTGCACTCACTCCCCCATTGCCAAGCTCCTCCCATGGCTTTGGATTGGAAAGAAGACTATTAGGAAGGGCACAAGTGCCTGCTTCTTCCCAGAAGTCATCATGGCAAAAGAAAAATCTATATAACTTTTGGGTCTGGCCTTGCATATAGGAAGGATAGCAGCCTCCTTGGTGTGGTCAGCAAGTACCCCAGACAGAAGCACAGAAGCCAGGAATCCTGATGGGTGGAGCTTGAGTGCAGTGGGCTTTATCTGAAAGGTCAGTCCACAAACCAGGCAGAGGGGCTGCAATCACTGAGGTTTGGGGACTTGACTGAAGTGCTCAGGAGTTGTTGGCAAGAGGGAGACAAGGCACCAGGATCAGAGGAAGAAGCAAACTCTGGAAATTAGAGCACAAAGTGGTAGAGACACCTTCAAGTGAAAGAAAAATGGGTCCCCACCATATTTGATGGTAGCAAAGAGATTTAGTTAGCAAATGGAAGCTCAGAAATTTGTTCTGGGCAACCCAAGTTCCAGGTCATTAATAAATCTCTGCAAGGTAATCTTAGCAAAAGAGGTTATCATGGGTCAAGAGTTCAGAAGGGACTGGAATTAGGAATAGGAAAAATATTAGAAATTCAGGCCATATTCTGCTATCTCTATTTTTCATTATACATATGCTATATTTTTTTCTCTCTACTTGTTGGATAGGTCATTTTTACTCAGAATGTGGCAACTCCTATCCCCGGAGTTGATATGTTTTGAGACACAGTTAAGTCACTTGGAATTAGTTTTGATCATTTTGAAGCTTGCTTTTATGATATGTCTGGTTTGGCCCATAGCAACTTTTATTCCAGAAATAATTTGGTCCTGCTACTAAAGAAAGAGCCCTTAGAAGGATCGATCCAGTACATCATGAGTGAGGAAGTCTATTCATTGAAACAGATGTGAACATGGCTTACATGAGAGTCTAAATCTCTATCCCTCTCAGTTTCTATAACTTGTGTATCTATCTATCTATCTATCTATCTGTCTGTCTGTCTATCTATCTATCTTTTTTCTAGTACTGGGTATAGGAAACAGGGCCTCATACATGCTAGGTAAGTCCTCTACTGCTAAACTACACCTCCAGCCCCATCTCTCTATCTAGTCCCAATTTTTATTTAATAATTGGTCTGGCTCTAGTACATTCAGCTGTATTCATGACAGGGAGGATCACAGTGAACAGATCTATGACCATAGGAGCCCAACACTGGTGTGTTAGCATTCTCCAGAGGAACAGAACCAATAAGAAATAGAGACAGAGGGGTGTGTGTGTGTTTGTGTGTGTGTGTATCTTGATATGTGTATGTGTGTGTTATAGAATCAGATTTCTTATAAGGAATTGGCTTACATAATTATAGAGGCTGGGAAGTCCTATATTTTAATATTTGAAAGCTGACGATGTCATTCAAAGGCCTGAGAGGAAGAGAACCAGTGGTAGATTCCAGTCCAAGTCTGAAACACCTGAGAATCAGGAGTGCTAAGGGAAAGGGAAGACTGATGCCTCAAGTCAGTCAGTCAGAGATTTCAGCTTTCTTCCACCTTTTTCTTTGATTCTGGACTTCAAAGGATTGGACACTTCCCATCCACACTAAGAAGGGCTACCTGCATTACTTAGTCCACTAATTTAAATGTTAATCTCTTCCAGAAACATCTTCAAAGACACATCCAAAAAATAATGTTTAACCAGGTATTTGGGCATCCTAATATCCAGTCAGATTGACACATAAATTTAACCATCATATTTAGTGGTAGAGTGATATGGAGGTGGACAGGATGGTAAGTTAAGGGATTAGTGTGAGCCATCTAAGATAAATTGTAAATCTTATTAGATTGGAGAGGTAGACTCTCACATATTCCCTGCTCCGTACTGAGATCTGTGGAGCTGGCTATTAGGGAATTAGGGACAGTAAAATCCAGTTCTGAAAATAGTTCATCTCTTAAAACGTCTAAGGAAGCAAAAGTGCTTATAAATTGTCTGTTAAATAAATACATGTATAATATATATTTATTTTTATACTTTAAAAATAGTAAAATGGAATAGTAGGGACTGGATTTACCCTCCCATTCCAAACAGATAACCAGACAAAATATATAAAGCAATAGTTTTTGAACATTAAAAAACAGGTAGTGCAGAACTGTAATTCATGAGAGAAAAATGCTGTGATTGCCCCAGCTTAGTGCCTGGGGAGGCAGTAGAGCAAGTAAGGAATCCACATAGAGTCAGGAAGTCTCACTGATTGCAAAGGGCAGAGAGACCAGTGTGGCCAGAATTTGTGGAGCAAAGCAACTGAGAGAAGGGAGCTGCAAAGGACTTCAGAGACTCGCAGAGGACTTTCCTCAAATCTTCATCTGAGTACTTATCTGAGTAAGCATGTTTGTAAGAAAACTACCCAAAGCCAAAGAATAAACCAATAGAAGTAAATAACCATAGAGACTTTGTGTAAGCCATGTTCACATCAGTTTCAATGAATAGACATCCTCACACATGATGTACCAGATTGATCCTTCTCAGGGCTCTTTCTTTAGTAGCAGGAACATATTAGCTCTAGAATAAAACCTGCTGTGAGACAAACCAGATGAATCATAAAAGCAAGCTTCAAAATGATCAGAACTAATTCCAAGTGACTTAACTGTGTCTCAAAACAAAGCCCAATAAGAGCTCACGGGAACACAGTAAGACATAACACTCAAGGACATTAAACTCAAAATATCTGATATGCAATGAAAAATTATCAGCCATGCAAAAAATGGGATAATATGACTCCTAGTTAAGAGAAAATCTACTACACATATGTTAGAATTAGCAAAAAAAATACTGAAACAGCTTTTGTAAGTATATTCCATATACTTAAGAAAGTAAAAGAAAACATTGAAAATGATGAGAAGAGAAATTAAAGATATAAGATAAATCTTAAAACAGATGAAACTATAGTATCTAAAATGAAAAATACACTAAATAGAATTAATAGCAAATTGGATAACTGGATTTAAAATACAGCTATGGAAACTATCTACATATCTGGACGTGATGCCAGACTGGAATACATAGTGAGACTTTGTTTCAAAAAACAAAAAACAAAGAAAAAACACTGAAGAAAAAATAAATATGATATCAATGGCCTGTGGAACCATATCAAGCAGTCTAGTAAGCACGTATTGGAGGCTGGGATGGTAGAGTGCTTGCCTAGAATGCACAAGGCCCTGAGTTCAATCCCCAATGTGGAAAAAAAAGGATTGAAATCATAGATTTCAGTTGGAATAAAAAATGAAAAAAATTAAAGAAACAATTTTCCAAGTTTAATGAAAACTATAAACCCATAGATACAATAAGACTAAGAAACTATGCGAGGAAGCATAAAATGTGAAACAAAACAAAATAACCAAAAGCACTTTGGTAAGCAATCACAAGGATCCTTACGAAGGAGGCAAGTGAGAGTCACAGAAAATGCAGCAATGAAAGCAGAGTCGGAGTGACACAAGGAATACACTGTGAGCCAGGGATACAGGCAGCCTCTAAAGGCTGAAAAAGATGGGGTCTGGATTTTGTCCTTGGGCCTCTGAAAGAAAGCAGCCCTGCACATATCTTATTTTTTTAACTCTGTAAGACACATTTTTAGGCTACTCATGTCTGAAATACAAGGTAATAAATGTTTGCCTAAAAGCCACTAAGTTTGTCATAATTTGTTACCACAGAAATAGGAAATTAATGCAAATACCAAAGCACATCATAGCAAAATTGATGAAAATAAGAGATAAAGCAAAAATCATTAAAGCAACCAGAAAAAAAGAGAGAAGCACATTACATATTGAGGAACAATCTTAAAAGCATCCAGAAGAGCAAATCTGTACTATTTATGGAGAAACCAATCCATTCTAACCACAGATTCAATGTTGGAGTTCACCGAGTTAAGTCCTCCTTGTACCTTCTGGCTCCCATCTGTGCACAGCCTGGAATGTCATCCATTTATGAGTAATAATAATGGCTCCATTTCTATGAGCCACTGGTGTGATCTAGCCTTGAGTGTATCACCCGACACCCAACACAATTATCCAGTGCAGTTTTCAACCCCAAAACACATGATTCATAAATAGAAGAGGCAGGATTCAAATCCAGATCCTCTGGAGGGGATATGCTCCTTTTACCATAAACATTTTTACCTCCTTAGTGAAAAATCACATATCCATCAAAGCCTTACTTTCCACTTCATCCTCTGCTTGATGAAATGTCTTCCTCAAGAGTTCTATATACAATAATCCGTTTCTTCTTAAAATCCTTATTGCCACTGGGGTCCATGCTAGTGTGTCTTTAATGATCCCCCGCTTCCCTGAGAACTGTACTCCTGATATTCAAGCCCTTACGAACTCTCTTCCGGGCTGACTGTGTAGCATTTTTTTTTTTTAACTAATAGAATGTAATGGGAATGAAACTTTGTATAAGTTGCAAAGCTAGTAATAAAAAACCTGGAGGCTTCTTCTTCTTGGGTCTCTGAAAGAATTTGCTCTTAGAGAACTTGATCTGGGAAAAGCCAGCCATCATGAAAAACAAACAAACAAACAAAACCTAACTTCTGGGACACCACCATGCCGTGAGGAGGCCCAAGCTAGACAAGAAGGTGACCCACGGAAAAAGAGACAATGTCTGACCAGCGCCTAGCCATTCCAGCCATCCCAATCCCAACTGAGGCGGAAGCAAATGACACCAGATGGAAACCCGGATCTAAACAAGAAATGAAGAGCCCTGGAAATTATAAATCAGTGCATAAATAAAAAATGATGCTTTTTTCTCATTTAAAAACGTTTTAAAGCTGGAAATGATGACACACATCTGTACATCTAATACTCAAGTGGCTGAAGCAGGAGGGTTTAGAGTTTAACTAGATAGCAAGACCCTGTCTCAAAAAACAAAACAAAACACACAAAACAAAGTGAAAAAAAATTAATAAAGATAATATTAATACCTACCTAATGGGGTTGCTATATAAAGGAAATTATTTAAAGTATATAATGCACACTGGAAAGTGCCTGGCACCCAAATATCCTTTAACAAATATTAGCTCCCATTATTTTATGATATCCTCATTTTACAAATAGATGTTCATTTAAACTTTCATTTAGCTAATTAATGAATATGTGTTCAACACCTACTCTGTCTAGGTACTATAGGTACCACTGGTATAGGTGCTATACTGGGGGATAAAAAAAACCAAAGCATTCCTCCTGACCTTAAGGATATTCAAAGTTACATGGAGAAGAAACACAAGTAAATAAATCATTATAATTCAGAGCAGTAAGTGTTTTAATGGCAGTTGCTTGGGCACGTGTGGGTGGCGTGAGGGAAGACTTATGGGCTTATGGTGGATGAGGTCCTGTCTAAATTGAATCCTACAGTTGAGTGAGGGCTTAACTCTGTAAAGAATTAGCCCCAGGACAGGGGCAATAGCAGGGTGGGATGGGGATGGAAAGAGTGTGGAGGTCCAAGAAGAGGAACTATTATTACAGACGAAGACTTGAATGCATGGAAAAGCAGGAGAGTTAAAACTGGAGATGGTTCTGTGTGTCCAGAGAGGAGGACGCATGTGACAGTTGGCAGACAAGCTCACTAAGTGGGATAGTGAGGGAGAGGAGGCCAGCAGCTCACAGAGAGCAGAGGAAGGGGAGTCTGGCAAGAAAGCCTAAGAATGAGCAGCGAGGGGAGGAGAAGGAAGTCCAGGCGGAGTTGGAGAAGGTCGATAAGGGCGAGAGGCTCACTGTGGGCGATACGGTGGACGAGGGATGCCCAGTTGTACAGGGTGCAGCAGGGAGTTTGTTACTCTCCCTCTCTTTTTCTGTCTTCTTTTAGATCAATAGGGGTTTGTGTTTGTAATTTCCACTTTATGCCACCATTGACTTTCTAGCTCTACTTCGTTTTGTTGGGGTTTTTAGTGGCTGTTCTAAGGCAGGCGTAGGACGTTTTTCTGTAAAGGACCAGAAAGTAAATATTTTAGCATTGCGGGCCGTACATACACAGAAGCAAATGGTCTTGGCTGTGTTCTAATAAAACTTTTATTTATAAAACAACAGTTCATTTTGACTCATGGGCTACAGTTTTCCATTTATTGCTCGAGGGTTTAAATATACACCTTTATCACAGTATACCTTTAAATAATATTATACTATTTCAAAGTATATATATTTTAAAACTTTTTATTAGTCTATGTCTGTGGTACATAAGAACTACAACCATCTTGAGGAATTGGTACCTGTACATAACACATCTTCATTCTTTTTTCATCTCCTTCCCACCTCTTTACAAAAGACTTATCTCCATATTTTCTACTATCTAACTTTCATTTTGCACTTCAAAGTATATTTTAAGAACTATGTTACAGTATGTTTCCATTTTTCTCCTCTCCTACTTTATGCTATTGTTGGCATATTATAAATTTTAGTTCTATATGTGTTATAAGCACTACAATACCTTGTTATTTTTTTACTTAAATAGTGATCACTTTAAAAAAGCTTTTTTTATTGTTTTGTTTTTTTGTTTTTGCCTTTTGCTTTTTAAGACAGAGTCTTGCTATCCAATTCAAGCTGGCCTTGAACTCATCATGTAGCCCAGGCTGGCCTCGAACTCATGTTGATCCTCCTGGCTCAGCCTCTTGAGTACTGGGATTACAGGTGTGTGCCATGACACCTGGCTTCACTGAACACTTAAATAAGTTTCACAAGGTGATAAAGAAATAATTGGGATTCACGTAAGCATTCTGATCTCAAAGTTGAACACCTACAAAGTTAGAGTTGAAGGAAAACTTACAGATTGTGTATTCTAACCCTTTCTCTGAGGTCCACAGAGCTGATGTGTCTTGGTCTTTGGAAAGAATAACTGAACATTCAGAAACATTTATAAATTCTTTGTCTTATTTAATTGGTAAATCAAGTATCTTCAACTATTGAACACTTCAGAAAATGGCACTGTGGGATTACAGTTGGGCTCATGGCAGTAGCAGATATAGAAGGTTTCTTCTGTCAACTACTGGCTTAATGAGAAAAAGTGCAATGTGCAGAGTCAATAAATGTACTGAAATCCTTGGAAAAAAAGAAGGATGCCACAAAAGACAGAGGAAAAAATGTCTGGGTTAAAACAATAAAAATGTTATACTAAAAATGGAAAATGAAGAAAGATAATGGAGGGCATAAGTACAATAACTCTGTTATCTATAAATAAGCACTTTTAATTGATACTATCTGAAACTTATTTATGCTTGAATTTATAAAATCCAACACAATGAAAATATCCTTAATATCTATGCACTGGGCTTATTTTCCCATTAACATAGACATAGTGGCATAAGAAATACAGTGCTGGGGCCAGGGATTTAGCTCAGTGGTTCCACCGCCTGCCTCACAAGCACAAGATCCCAATTTTGATCCTGGTACCACAAAAAAAAAAAAAAAGAAAGAAAGAAATGCAGTACTGTCTTCCTACCTGTTCTAGAGCAGTTCTGTTTTTGTTTTTTTAGCTATAACAATAAATAAGATAGACTCTGTTTTTACCACACCCTAAGTAAGATTTAAAATTTTTATACCAAGTTTTGAGAATGGTTATATTTTATTTTGTTCTTTCTAGTGAAGATTTTTTTCATTTCAAATACTTAACTTTCTCAGTAAACATACACTAAAATTAAAATAATCCTACAGAGGTGGCGGGTGGAACTTAATGTTAGAGTATATCCTTAACATGTGCACGGCCCTGGGTCCGAGCTCCAGCACAGAAAAAAAAAAAAAAGACCAGTTGCAAAGGATAAGTAGGATATATTCTGCATTCTCAGTGTGCTGATTTAAGCTGATTATTAAAATAGGCTGCAGCAGAAATCCAAGAAATATATGCAGACCAAGAAGACAAGCCAAGAATTTCTCAAGTAACTTTGTATTCACAAAGTACAAAGTCTGACATGTTTAGATTCAGCTTTTGCCTAATGAACTTGCAGTTAAAAATTTTTTTAAAACCACTGTAAATTTTCAAAGGATTGGCCACCTAGGTGGGTTCAAATACTGAATGTTAAATTAGGACAGTGACTCTGATTATGATGGAAAAAGGATGGGGTCTTTTATTATTCATTCTTAATTTATTACTTAATTTTATAATTATTAATTTTATTATTCATTCTTAATTTATTATTCAGTAAGGATAATTAGAGGATAATTTCAGGATAATTATCCTTTAAGGCACTTTTCTAGATTTAAAGAAAGTACCATGGTGACAACTGTTAAATAAAAATTACATTCTAAAACATATTTGGATCTTCTGTCCATCTTTATTAGAAGTTTAAAAAACTTTTGTAGAGTGAATATATACTTCCCATCTACAAGTGTAGTTTTCAACTTTTCAAACTCTGGGGCGTTTTTTACTTTCAAATCTACCTCTAGATTAAATATCAATCTTTCTCCTTAAGGCGATAAATTGTGGGTGCTTTCTTTTTTATGAGGCAGTAACTGCAGCCTCTACTAAATAAACTTAGTGGCTGAGGTATTTATAGGAAATGAACTCAAGGCTAGAAAGCTAAAGGTTCTTTTAGCCTAGGATATGATTTTAATTGAGTATTTCCAGGAGGATATCGTCAGGTTAACTCAATTATACTGAACAGGCATCTCTCTCTATCTTCCCATTTTTCAAAATCCTCTTTATTGTCTCTCCACATTTCTGGAAGATTGTTCTAAAAATTCTGTAATAAATTTCTCATTTGTTCCATAACAAACATTTTGCTTTTCCACTGACAATCTTTAATCGTCTATGGAAATCACTACTTAGGAAGTCATCACACAGAATTCAAAAATTAAAAGGAAAGGATTTGGACCTCCTCTTCCCCTACTCCAAAAAGCTGTGGAAAACACTTATCAGAACTCATGATTTAGAACTGATTAAAAACTACAGTCAAATGACAAGGAAACAAACATTTTTAAATAGCTGTAGCCTCTATCCTTTGAGGAAATTGTGGTTTTGCTGTTTACTGTTAGCTTATTTCAGTACTGAAATCCAGTTTGTTATCTATATAAATAAAATGAGGTCTCTGTAAGTAAAATAGTGTTTCTGTTTTTTCATTGTTACATCACAGAAGAAGAGCTGAACAGATTTTTACCAAATTTGTGAAATGTGTTTAGACAGATATAGATCTATGTATCTATATACAATTTTTTAAAGAAATTAGGTCACAAGGGTATATACACAATTCACTTTGAAAAATCACTGGGATGCCCTTCAAAGGGTCAAGGAAGTATCCTCCAGAACAGCTGGAGGGGGGCCAGGAATGATCCAATCATATCCACACAAGTGGTCTGTGTGTCTCTGGCATGAGGAACAGCAGCAATTATTTATTTGACAAGGGCTAGTGATTGCTCAGGGAAATGCTGAATCAGCCTCACTAAGCCTACTAATACTGTCTAACACATGAACCTATAATCAATTATAGTTTATTAGAAATGAATATCATTTCAGTTCCTTTTCTTTTTTAACATTAGCATTCCTTAAATTGGGAATTTAAAAAGTAAAAACTAACATTTTATGATGCAATTTTACTAAAGCAGAAATCTATTTATGAAATAAGCTATCATAACATAATAAAGCATGTTTTTGGTTATTAACTGTTTTGAATTCACTTACTGTGGCAGATACCCTCAATGTTCCACTTATATCCTAGGGTCCCAGCCTGAAAGTCACAGTACCCTCAGTGAACGTTTGCCAGACACAACGAGGACTTCTTTCCTGAAGCACCTGTGTGTGCTTCTCGACCCAGGCGTGCTGCAGGCCAGAAGTGCCAGACTATGAGCAGCTGTAAGAGTGATGGTCATCCACTGAGAGCAGAATTGGTAGATAAGTATGCCTGCTTCCTTGCTCCTTGTTGGCTCATTTCTGAGGTGTGTCCTACAGAGTCTCCCAGAGAGTTCCCAGGGGACTGAGGCCCCACAGTGATGAAAGCATCAATACACCCTTTATCAGCTCTTCTTCTCTGTCTACTTCTTCAGACCTTCACTATTATTCCTGGGATCACCTTCCATAGGAGCTTAGATATACAAGATGACCAAGAAATATGGTAATTGTTTAAATATGATATATTACAGTAAAAGATATATTGCTGTCAACCACCTTCAAAATACTCCCCCTGGCTTCAAACACACTTATTCCGTAGGTATTGCTACTTTCTGAAGCAGTTTTGAGAGTCCTCTTTCATGTCTTTATGAGATGTGATCAAGAATATGGTGAATGCTGTGTTCCATTGAAAAGAAAGGCAGGCTTGTAAAAACATTACGGTGGTGTCCTCATTCACTTAAATCACTGGATCTGGTATTGTGTGCAACTTCTGGTTCTTCCCCAAGTCATGATCATGAAAGGTCAAGGTTTTGAGTCAATTCAGGACACAGAGGCAGCTAAAGATGCAAAACAAGACTCCCAGAATTGCTTCAGGAAGTAGTAAGAACAATTGGATAACAATTTTTGAGTATTTTGAGAGGGATCAATGGCAATATGTCTTTTATTATAATACATTTTAAAAAATGTTTAACATTCACCGTATTTTTGACTACACCTTGTATATCCAAAACCTTGTCTCAAATTTGCTCTAGGGGGGTCCAAATTAAGATTACATTTAAACATTGCCAATTTCTTATCTTTATAGTATTTTTTCTTCCTTCCTTCCTTCCTTTTTTTATATCAAGTTTGGTGGCTAAAATCTTAGCAACCAGGCATGGGTTTAAATCCTGGCTTCCCCTGTAATTAGCTGTGTAACTTGGGGCAAGGATTTAATCATTCTGAGTTTCTTTCTTTATCTTTAAAATGGAGATAACAGACCTACTTTAAATTGTTGTATCTTGTGTCCATTAAATTAGATAATATGCTCAACACAGTGCCTAAAAATTATAGTAAATACTTTAAAATGTTAGCTCTGGTTGCTTGGTTCACTAGCTTCCTATTTTGTTCTGAAAGATTTTTGCTGTCTAAATTCATCTAAAATAATTAATTAGGTTTCAGATAGGCTCATAGGGAAGGTAAGTGTCTGCTCACTGAGAACAATAACACAAGAAAGACCAGGAAGAAGCCTCCTTTCCTACACTTCTGCCATTCACTGAATCCATGGGGAGAAAGAAGATAGAAGGCGTCACCCTTTTCCCTATCCCTAGGCACAGTGTAAGCTGCTCTACTTCTGTGAACCATTCCCCAGTTTCTCTAGCTAGCAGGTTTTCCTTGCTCTCAGTGACAATCCATACATTCACTGTCTGCCCTGCTCATTTTAACACTTCCCCAATGCAAGATCTTTGTGATGGTTAATTTCATGTGTAAACTTAGCTAGGCTACAGTAACCAGATATTTGGTCAAATACTATTCTAGATGTCTCTGTGAAGGTATTTTGGGGGATAATTAGCATTTAAGTCAGCAGACTTTGAGCAGAGCAGACTACCCTCCTCCAGCCTCAATTGCAAAAAGACTGACCTCCCTCTGAGTGAGAAGGAATTCTGCCAACAGACCGCCTGTGCACTCAAACTACATCTCGTCTTGAGGCTCCAGCCCACCAGCCTTGGAGAGTTTGGACTTAACAAGCTCCACAATTGCACAAGCCTAAAATACCAGCCTCTCTCTCTCTCTCTCCCTCTCTCCCTCTCTCTCTCTCTCCACACACAAATATTTAATGGTTCTGTTTCTTTGAAGAACCGTGACTAATAAAATCTTCATACATTTTTTTCACATGTTCAAAATGTACTGTTCTTTAGGAAATTGAAGGATAGAAATAATCTTTAGGTGGCAAAGAAGATATTTATTAATGTTTGACATTTTAAAATCAATTGTGATTTTATAAAATACAAATATTTAAGACAATAATACTACATAGAAACCTAGAAATTATTTTTTTCTTCAAACCTTTTGATGGAAATAGACATTTCAGGGTCACAAAAGCTAATTATGTCAGTAGTAAAAACAAAACTCATTGTTTATAACTAAAAAACATGCAGCCTATAGATGTTTATCAACAATAAATAAAATGAATTAAAAATTAAAATTTTGGGTGTCTGGAATGATCATGAAAAGGAACACAAGGGGTTATCAAAAGATATAGTGAAGTTTTAAGTTTAAAAAAACTTATTGTAGTAAAAGATACTTTGCCAAGAACTGTGGGATAGGTGTGTTCTACGCAAGGGGGAATGCTTATGAGTATTTTGCGAGTGGCAATATGTCTTTTTCCATAATAAAATTTTTAGTTTAAACATTCATCATATTTTGTGATCATACAATCTCAACACTGGAAAGGCTCTTTTGGATGCTCTGTACTCATCACTGGAAATGAGCTGGAAACCTGGGCCTAAAGGATCACATAGTATGGAATGAATAAACTGTAATTAGAACTGACGTGTCCTTGTTCCTTAAACCTCAGCATAGCACTTCCAGGTGAAGCAGGAATAACTCCAGGAGCTACCAAAGGCAGAGTGAAGCCCCTACTCTTGCCACGATTGTCCATAGCAGAGAGCCAGCATGGTTCTTTCAAGTGCAGCCACCACCACCACTGTAGATACTGTTACCATGTGTACCAGGCATGTGGTTCTCTAAGTGTCACAAAATGAAGTCAAGAACCAAAGGAGAAGGTTAGGAGTGTTTTTATTAGAAATAGCAAGAGTAGGGCCTGGGATTTAGCTCAGTGGTGCTGCTGCCTGCCTCGCAATCACAAGGTCTGGAGTTTGATCCCTGGTACAAAAAAAGAAAAGAAAAGAAAAGAAAACAAATAAAAAGAGGAAAAACAGCTCCTAGACTTCCAGGAAAGTCCCGAGTGGGTTGCCATGTGGCCCCTAGATCTAGAGTCACTCACAGATAAGCAGGGCACCAGAATCACTTAATTGTTTAATGGACATCTGCCACAGGTGGCTCAGAGAAATTAAAGAAATGACCAATTGGAGTCGCGCTGTAAACACTGAATCAGCCTGCTGCAGACAGGCAGGTCTACACACCCAGTCCTGAGGTCCTCAGTCGCGCTGAAAACACGGAATCAGCCCATGCCCGGCAGCAATCCACTGGACCCCCCACACACTCCTTTGGCCTCTTCTCTGTACAGCCACCTGGTTCCACACTACAAAGACAGAGAGGACACCGGACCACTAGACCACTATACTGGAGCTAATCAAGTTCTCAGCATTTAAAGAATTCCTGCCCAGAGTTAGGAGCTTCTGACCGGCGGTCCCACCGCTCCTGGTCCAGAGGAAGGAGCTTCCACAACGCCAACCTTCTCGCCACTCCCAGCACAGAGGAAGGGGCTTTTGGGCCACCAGACCTACCGCTGCTCCCAGCCCCTGGCCCACTTCTCCCAGCTGAGAGGAGGTAATCCGTGCAGGAGCCAACAGCCCCCCCCACCCTCCCCGCAGTCGAAATGAGAAAACACGTAAATTAGTCTCAAAACCAGACTTCCAGATCACCTACAGCAACACCAAAGGGAAATGAGATGGAACACTCTGATACTCAACCACCTGGACCCACTGAACTGGCAACAAAAGGGGATCTGGAAAAAATGAA
>NW_004624743.1:26613572-26650898 GCF_000247695.1 Heterocephalus glaber
GTACTAGGACTGGAAGTCCCACTTGACCCAGCTATTCCCCTGCTGGGTATCTTCCCCCCAAAATTAAAAGAATCATACCACAGTGATATATGTGCACCCATGTTCATAGCGGCACAGTGTGTAACAGCTAAAACTTGGAAGTAGCCCAGATGCCAATCAACTGGAGACTGGATTAAGAAAATGTGGGGTTTTTTAAAAAATGGAGTACTACTCAGCCACAAAAAATGAGAAATTAGAGACATTTATAGGTAAATGGATGCATATTGAGGCAATACTCAAGTGAAATTAATAGGACATGCATGTTTAAATACTGAATAGTTTCTCTAGTGTGAGAAACTGAAAGTGTAAATAAGGACTGAAAGTTATAAGAGATAATGTGAAATAGGATGAAAAGGGACAAAGGGGAAAGGGAAGTGGGAGAGGTGGAGGAAAGGAAAGAAGGGAATGGAATTAATATGAGAGACTGAAAGAGTGGAAGCAGAGTCTTTGTGGGTGTGGAGGGATGGAGGGGTTGAAGGGAGGGCAGGGGAAGGGGGAAAGGTAGGACCCAGGAGGGATTATGTAGAAGTGCAAGTTTCCAATGATGAATGTCTTTGTATTGTATACCTGGAATGTACCAATGAAATAAAATTTTAAGGGCCAGGGACTTAGCTCAGTGGTTTTGCTGCCTGCTGCACAAGTGCAAGGACCCAAGTTTGATCCCTGGTACAAAAAAATAAAATAAAATAAAATAAAATTTTAAAAAATAAAAATAAAATGAAAAAAATGTTCCATGATTAAACATTAAAATCTTTTTAAAATCTATCCTTTTTTATCCTTGATGATATAATTTAACTACTAATGCTATTTTGTGTTTCAGACAGTTTTGTTATTTATGTAAAGATGTTTACAACCTACTGATAACACCGATTTTCCTTAGAATTTATTGTTCTCTAATAATTTTTCAGAATCATATTTCAGTTGTCACATTGTAAAAACAAAATTCTATAACAGGCTTACATATCACACATACTCTCCCCCACAACTGGGGACCAACTGAATAATTTACAGTAGAATGGTGCTGCAGAGCCCTGTGCTTGTAGTGACTTGCTACTGATCATCCATTTCTACCCTTGTTATGTTCATGCCTGAAGGAAGAAACCACTGTTCTCAAATCTCTTGTAACTAGAGTTCTGGATGAGAATTTGCTTCTACCAATGAGAATCGTGTATGAGATCTGGAAATGGAAATCTCCTGCATAATAAGCTGCTAGCTCATTAGTGTTTGCAGCCAGACTCAGCATGCTAGTGTCTAGTTATCAGTTTTGTCATAATCTAGAAGCAGATGCCCAGAAGCAGCAGTCAGTGTGTAGTCAGCAGCTTCAGGAGAACTGAGGCAAGCTATGGAGCTCACGTTGTGGAAGCAGCAGCAATTTGTTGCTGTCTAGATCACAGTGGTGTGCCCTTGACTTGAAATTGGTTCAGGACTGGATACCTGTCTTCTGCTCCAGGAACTCATCCAACAATTTGGTGAGTACCTCATGTCCTACTTCAAAACCCTTTTGCCCAGGGATTTAGCTCAGTGTATCCACCGCCTGCCTTGTAAGCGCAAGGCCCTGAGTTCGATCCCCTGGTACCAAAAAAAAAAAAACCCCTTTCTATCTGACATTCCTAGAATGGTTTCTGTTTCTTGTGCTGAATCCTAACAGATACTAATACTATGTGGGTATCAAAAAGGAGTAAGATTTTTATGGGCTGTGGAATGGTATTCATGTTTATATCATTAGATTCCAAATAAAAGTAGAAAATAGTATGTAAAGTGTATTTTCATTTTTGAAGAATAAAGTGTGTGTACATATTCAGTTACACATATAAACACATATATACATAGAAAAACTCAAGAAGGTAATATTAAAAATGAAAACAGTAATTGCTTCTAGGAAAATAAACATAGAGTCTAAGATGGAAGAAAAGTTTACGTTTATATACCTCTTAAACTGTTAATTTTTTCCCATTCTCATCAAACGGTTTTTGATTAAAAATTTTTTAAATATCAAAAATGACACATTGCTACAATGATTTGAAAAGAAAAAATCCATTAATCAACCTAGCATAATATCATTTACCTTTGTGTATATTTCCTCTAAATATTTGGGGGTTTTTTTTGTAATGAGATATGTACACATACAACTTTGTAATATTTTTTCCAGATTATACTGTATATAACTAACATTTAGAAAATACATATAATGTACCAGATATAGTGATTAGAAATTTCCTTATATCATATTTTATTGAAACTAAGACATTATTGATTGTATGATATACCAATATCTTTTATATCACTAAGAAATAACTTTTTTCAAAAAACTGCCCATAACAATATAACACAAACAACATATAGTGGGTTTTTCTTTTTCCAATTGAACCACGTGTCTCTGGAAGTTAAACAACTATCTAAAGGCAGCAGTAAATTTCTGACATATTTGTAGTTGACTCTTAATGATAGTTCTGCACAAAATATGAATTGGTCATACCAGCCTCTCATTACTCTGAAATCTCCTTCACAATTCTAAGGGCTTCCAGTTTCTCGTGGTATTGGCTAGGCTATGATAGACCCAAATCTCAGTCACAAAATGCAGCCCAGCTTCCTCTTTAAGGTTGCTCTGATGAATATGTGGAATTGCAGTCTTTCCTTCAGGGCAGTGTTATAGCTGTCTCAGTGATAAAACCAAGCCATGACAATGTCCAAATTAGTCTTTTTAATAGCTGGCAACCAAGGATGAGCTCATGCTCCCATCTTCCTTGGTACCTATCAAGCAAGGAAGCCCAGCTTTTAAAGGGAAAAACCACACAATAGAATGTCATGATCTCATCTTTGAGCAAGTACAGGAGTACAGAAGCATATTGCAAGTTAGATTCAAATCCAATTTTGGGGATCTGGCAGGAAATTTCTCTCTTTATGGTTAGGGTTATAGTATAACATGTCCTGTCCTTTGTTTTTAACCACAAGACATGTCCTGTCCCTTGCTCTTAACCACAAGGTAAGCTAGGTGCTAGTTGATAGGTCTCCCACCACCTCAGCAGCTATTATGTATAGTAGCTGCCCTCTTCCTATGTGCCTTGCCCCCTCCCCTGTGTGACATCATGCCAAGATGGTTGCTCCCACCAAAGAACAAACCCTTCTTCCCAGCATGCCCCTGTTCCCGCCTAGAAAGTAACCTAATACTCGCTCACCTCCTACCATCTAGTGACATCACTGACTCCTCCATTCCCTAGTCACTACCTCAACCAACCCCACCTCAACCCCTACAAACCCCACCCCAGTCTCTATAAAAAACTCTCCCTGCCCCGGCCATATTGCTTTTGTCTCTCCTTTGTTCAGAGACAGCCTGGCAGATCTGTTCCCCTAATAAAGGCTTGTTGTGGCCTGGTCTGGTCTTGGTTTTAGGCCCTTTTCCTGACACTAGTTAACATCACTTTGAACAAGCAGTCTGGGGAGGAAAACGGGTAAAGTTCAGGCACAGGCTATTGGGGGGGTGGATTTCTGGCTAACTCACTTCAGCCAAATATTTTCTTTACCAAGTATCAAATATAAGCCCTTCTGCTCTACTTCTATGCCTTTGTCCATACATGAATATTTTATTTCCATAATAGAATCTTAAGGCATTTTCAATGGCATTTAAACTCAAAAATTGTATATTAAAGCAGTGTATATAACTCAATCTATGTGACAGCCACATGAATAGCTATGGGCAAATACATGAGTAGGCGGCAGCGGCTCTGACTGTAAGGTATGGTGCCATCAGTTTTAAGTCTCAGCCCAATTCAAGAGATGTTAAAAGGTGAAAAATTCTCCTTAGAACATATGAAATAGATTATCATTCATTTGATCCTCAAATAACCTTCAAATCAGCTTTATTATTCCTCAGGTGAGACACCTGAGAAAGAGAATATCAAGAGGGCAGAGCGAGCGAGAGCGCGAGGGGAAGGGCGAATGAGCCACGCCGGGAGGAGGGAGGAGGCGGCCGACCCAGCGGGCGCCCGCCCGCATGTGGCGGGAGGGAAGCCGCCTGCCCGCCTGCCCCCTTCGCCTTCCCTTCTCATCCCCCTCCCCACTCCCCGGACCGCGGAGCAGCACCACTTCGGCTCCGGCAGCCAAAGTCAGTAAAAAGGAGCTCAACTCCAACCACGACGGGGCTGACGAGACCTCAGAAAAAGAACAAGAAGCAATTGAACATATTGATGAAGTACAAAATGAAATAGACAGACTTCATGAACAAGCCAGTGAGGAGGTATTGAAAGTAGAACAGAAATATAACAAACTCCGCCAACCATTTTTTCAGAAGAGGTCAGAATTGATCGCCAAAATCCCCAATTTTGGGGTAACAACATTGGTTAACCATCCACAAGTGTCTGCACTGCTTGGGGAGGAAGACAAAGAGGCATTGCATTATTTGACCAGAGTCGAAGTGACAGAATTTGAAGATATAAAATAAGGTTACAGAATAGATTTTTATTTTGATGAAAATCCTTACTTCGAAAATAAAGTTTTCTCCAAAGAATTTCATCTGAATGAGAGTGGTGATCCATCTTCAAAATCCACTGAAATCAAATGGAAATCTGGAAAGGATTTGACGAAACGTTCAAGTCAAACACAGAATAAAGCCAGTAGGAAGAGGCAGCATGAAGAACCTTCTTTATGCTTCTTTACCTGGTTTACCGACCGTTCTGATGCAGGTGCAGATGAGTTAGGAGAGGTCATCAAAGATGATATTTGGCCAAATCCCTTGCAGTACTACTTGGTTCCTGATATGGATGATGAGGAAGGGGAAGGAGAAGAAGAAGAAGATGATGATGATGATGATGAAGCAGAAGAAGAAGGATTGGAAGACATTGATGAAGAAGGGGATGGAGGATGAAGGAGAAGATGACAAATTGAACACTGATGGATTCCAACCTTCTGTTTTTCCTTTTTAAAAAAATTTTCTCCAGACCCTGGGAGCAAGTTGCAGTCTTTTTCCCCCCTCTTGTGCTCAGTCACCCTGTTCTTGAAATCTTTTCTCAAACACCATGGTTCTCAACTTACTTTGTGGGGAGATACCTTGAGCAGAATACAGTGGGAAAAGGGTTTCTACAACCTTCTGTCCTAAATTCATTTTGATCTCCTCCTGTCTCACACAAACTGTATGGAATCAACACCACCGTGCTCTGTGGGAAAAAAGAAAACCCTTCCGCTTCTATGTGAACATGGACAGTTAGCATTTACTGACACGTACCTGTCTACTTGCTCTTGTTTAATAAAAGGAAAAAAAAACTTTAAAAAATGGGATATAGAAGGTCTGCAAAGTGTGGGTTTGAGATGTTTGGGTAGGTTAAGTGGGCATTTGACAACATGGCTTCTCCTTTGGCATGTTTAATTGTGATGTTAACATACATCCTTGCAGTTTAAGATGACACTTTTAAAATAAAATCCTCTCCTAATGAAAAAAAAAAGAAAGAGAATATCAAAATGCATTGAGAAACATATCTTTTTTAATGTAATCGATCTGGTCCCACTGTCAACAGTCTTAACTATTAAACTATGTTGTCTCCTTGTTCTTAGATTTTTCCTTTATTGCCACATATTATTCATAATTATGGCAGCTTAATTCCATCAAAAGGAGAATCTAGAATCTAATTAATCATTATCAAATATTAATAATTAGACTGCTCCCAATTTTCTCATCATGAATTATATGTAGTTAGCATATTGATGAACATGGCTTTTCACAACCCTAAGGGACAAAGTTTTTTAATATTACAAATAATAGTCATTCTAAAAATACAGAAATTACTAGCAAGTAAATAAGGCTGCTATAATCTCATCATCTATACCAACATGTTGGTGTATTTCCATTAAATTTTTCTTTATACATTTTTCATACAGTTGATATTAGAATGAAAATATCTTTTTGCATCAAACTTCATTCACTTAGCACATTGCATTAGCTTCCTGTGGCTGTTAGTATACTAAAACTTTGTAGTTTAAAACAACAAAAATGCATTCTCTCGAAGTTCTACAGGCCACAAATCTGAAGTCAAGGTGTGGGAGGGCTGCTGTGCTGCTCCTGCAGGATCTAAGTGGGGCATCTTGGTCTTTGCCTTTTTCAACTACTAATGATTTGCCAGTGCCCTTAACCTGAAGCCATAGCACTCCAATCTCTGCATCTGTCTTCTAACTTCTCTACACGCCTGTATCTTTTCTTCTTTCTCTTAAAAGGACACTTGGCATTGGATTTGGAGCCCCCCAAATAATCCAAGAAGATCCTATCTCAACGTTTTTAACTTAATTTAATTACATCTGAAAAGACCTATTGTCTAAATAAAGTCACATTTGCAGGTTCTGAGAATTAGGGCATTCACATAACCTCCACATTCAAATCACTACAAGTACTGTAAACATTTTATCATATTATTAAAAAACAAGGAAAATTTTAATAGCTGCATAATAACATGTTTACCCTTATATTCTAGCATGGTTACCCAATTATTTTTTATATACTTAAATTTTTCTGTTGCAAACAATACCTTAATTCAAAATAGGAGTTTCAGGAGGCCAGATTCCCACTGCAGAAAATACTGAATCAGAAATTATGAACTGCAGACCTGGTGGCACATGCCTGTGATCCCAGCTATTCAGGAGGATGAAGCAGCAGGATCCAAGTTTGCAACCAGCCTGGGCAACTTAGTGAGACTGTCTCAAAATAAAATTGAACAGTTCTGGGGATGTAGTTCAACAGCATAATACCCCTGAGTTCAATTCCCAGTGGGGGGGGGGGTATTGAATAATTTTGATAAATACTACAGAATTATTTAGCTTACTTTTTTCTTTTTCTTTTTCTTTTTTTTTTTTTGGTACCAGGGATTGAACTCGGGTCCTTGTGCTTGCTTAGCAGGTGACGAAAAGCTTACTTTTTTTCTTAATTAAGAAGTTTAAATTTTTTTACACAGTAGACTTCTTTTTATTATTTAGTGGGAAAACCGAAGTGATTATGATGAAAAAGTAGAAGGGAGGATTAGTTCAAAAATAGAAAAAGACAAATAGGTGGGCAGAAAAAATGCTTTAGGAGGAAGGTCTGCTGATCCAAAACCTATTCAAATGGAAAGTGACATTTTCACCAGTATTTAATTAGCAGTATGCAAAGTACTCTGCAAGAGAAACAAGCAGCCCTGTCCATCTTCTGGGAAAATGTGACTGTGAGACCACTGATATTATTCCATGTTTTAGCCAGGCCAAGAAGCTTCAAGACAGCCTGGTCAGAGGCAGAAAACGGGGCAGGATTGCTAGATAACTGCTACATTAAGCAAAAGGAATATTTGAGGCAAGTATCCATTTATACCTGTCACTGTGGCCTGTGGAGAGAGGTATGTAGCCAGTATCTACTAACTCATTAATAAGTGATTGAAACATAGTGGTTAGCTTTTTGTCACTGTGACCAACTACTTGAAGCAAACAACTTAAAGATGGAAAGAATTATTTTGACTCATAGTTTTAGAAGTTTCAGTCCATGGTTAGCTGGCTCCACTGCTTTTAGGTCTGTGCAGAGGCAGAAACATCATGGTAGAAAGATGTGGGCCAAGGAAAGCTGCTCATCTCATGGCAGCCAGAAAATAAGAGGGAAAGAGCCAGAGAGGAAGGGGCCATGGACCAGATATAATCCCCAAGGTCACTCTCATGATTTAACCCCTTTAACTAGGCCCCCGCCTATTTCCAGCACCTCTCAATAATGCCATCCAATTATAATTTCATCAGCAAGTTGGTCCACTAAGTTAAAACACTCATGATCCAATCACTTCTCCAGACTCCGCCTCTGAATGTTATTGCTTTGAGTATCAAGCCCTCAATACATGAATCCTCCTGTTTCACTTCATATTTAACCCATAATGTCAGTGATATTGTGGTGTTCTAAAATCACAAATATAAATGGAGAGGATAATAGCTAGTTATGAATACAAGCTTGCTCACCCCTGTTGGCAGCAATGCATTCTCTTCAAAAGCTAAACTTTCTCCAATTAAGGAAGACAAATTCCTATAGTCAGTAATCTACAAGACCAAAAGCATCAACATGCTTCCTATTGCTTTGAAATATGGTGCAGAGAAACTGGATGTGCTGGTACATGTCTGTAATTCTGGCACTCTAGGAGGCTGAGACAGGAGGATCACGAATTGGAAACTAGCTTGGGCAATTTAGCAACTTAGTGAGACCCTGTCTAAAAAACATGAAAAGGGTTGGAGATATAACTTAGTGTGAAGGCCCTGAGTTCAAACCCCAATGCAAATAAATAAATAAATAAATAAATAGATAAATAAAGTATAAATGATAAAGATGTGATTCTTTGTGCTGTGTATGTATCACGCTCCTAAATGAGGATACAAGTTTGCTTCAGAGCAATATAGAACTAAGATATTTCTGACATCTTGGTGAATATTTCATTAATTGTACCTCTTTATGAAGAGACTGATGATTTAACTCAGATTTTCCTATTTATAAAGGACTGCTACATTCCTGATTCATATGGTTAATTTGAGATTTGCTAGAGTGTAAGTGCTGTGTGGAAAGAGGAAATTGGAAGTCAACTGATCTAGATTCAAATGTTAGTTCTAGCTGTGTTTACTCTTTGATGAAGTGTCTTCTATAAAATGAAGATTATAAAGTTCATTTTAGAAAATTGTTATGGAGATTAGAAAGAAGGTCTGTAAAAAATATTGAACACTCAAATTATCAGTACATGAGGTTATCATTACAAAGAATTAGGCAGCAGAGTGGCCAACTTGGGACCTCATTGATTTCTCACATATCCTTAAGCTCACTTGAAGTGTCATGTGCTGTCACAATTCTAATATTATTTTGCAAATATGGCAAGCAGTTAAAATAAAGACTTCCTCGGGCTGGGGATGTAGCTTGGCAGCACCATGCCTGCCTGGCCTCAGTTGGATCTCTGGGACTGAAAAAGACTTCTTTATAGGGATATATATTCTCCTTTCCTTATGATAAAAGAAAATTTTGCTAGGGTGAAAAACTATCATGAAATCTACACATAAGGGTAGATCTATGCTTATACACATCAAAACAATGATAAATTATTCACAGCACAGTGGAGAATTATTGACATTGATGTTATACCTTTTAAATAAACTAAATGAGAAAAAGAAAGAAAAATTGAAGTTTCTAGAGTAGCATAGCTTGATAAAGTGTAATAAAATTAGCAAGCCAAACCACAGTTCTGATAATTTTGACATTAGAGTGATCTATTGGTTTAGGGAACATCAATGAAGACATGTTATTCTCTTTCAAATTATAAAATAAAATTATGATATTGCTATATTCAAGATTTTTTGATATACTGAAGTTATTATATGTCACTTTAAATTTACAAAATCCCATGTGCTTAGAAAAGTTCAATAGTCCTTTTTGGAAGTAAACCAAAGAGTCATTGGCAAGGGACTCCTGAGGTTGGCAGCCCAACCAATCATTCTAGCAAGGGACAGCTGTGACGGCAGCTAAGGGGTCATGGTCTACAGGCTTCTTAAGGGACTGCAGGGACAAGAGCTCCAAATGTAATTCACTGCCCTAGGGTTATAACTAGAAACATTGTCTTGGAAATATTTGTTCCTTATACAACTCAAAACCTTGCACAACATGGCCGGAACATAGCCAGTGCTCAATAAATGGCTTTTGAATGAGTAGCCTACCTCACGAAGCAGTTTTCCATTGAGGGCAATGCCACTGTTTGCAAAGTTCTTCAAAAACAGAACCTAAAGTTATTTAAAGTTTTCACATTTCGGTTCTAGTCCCCTAGCATTTTATATGTCTGAAATTGATTCATTAGATGGAAAAGGGAAACATATTAAACTTATCATTAACTTTTGTTTTGACTTGTAATTAGCTAGGATTTATGAGATGCTACAGGCTACACTATCTGGGAAAGGGAGCATAAATGTATAAATGGGATATCTTTATTTTATTGAACTTAGAATAATACTGTAATTTGTTTTCATTGAGGCATTATATATCTGATATATTTTTATTTTACAGTGGCTAATGATCTTCTAAACAAATTAGATATATTATTCTAGTTCAATCCTGGAGATATAACTTTAACTTTTCTCCACAAAAATACTGAGACTTGAGATCAGGTCAAGTCAATGTAAAACATTACAAAGTATGAATACACTTTTCATCTCCATTCTATTATGATAATTTCATTATCATGCTACTACTATAATTTAAAATTCTAACATCAATGGAGTAACATGTTTGTTTGTTTTTTGAGGCAAGTTATTTAAGGCTGGCCTTGAACTCACTATGAGGCCCAGGCTGTCCTCAAAATCACAGCAATCTTCCTGCCTCGGCCTCACAAGCGCTGGCACCACAGGTGTGCACCACCACGCTCAGCTTAGGGTAACATTTTAGATGAACTAAGTGAATCATAAAGGAAAATGCATTAAAATTTATATTAAACTGGATCATATTACTATTTATACTAAGTTTTGTGGTACTTTGCAAACAAATTTTTACCAACTAAATTTTTTTCCATAAGATGAAAATAATTTTTAAGTTTTATTCTCCTTTATTTAGGAAGAGTTATCTTTTCCTCTAAATTTGATAGGCCACCTTCAAGGAAAAGAATTACTTATAAAAAGAAAATAGATTACAAAGTATCTAATTTTTTATTTACTTAGAAAACCTTCAAATTGACTGGCTAAATGAAATATGAGAGATTCTCAGTCTTGGAAAACTTTTCTCTAAATTTAAAAAACAGTTTATAGTCTCTTTGTTGTCAAAAACATGAAACATTCAAATTCACCTTGAACTGTTTTTTATCTTAGTTCTTAGTCTTCCATGTCTTATTTTAAAAACCTCTGTCACATCAATTAGATCAGATATTTTCTTTAAGCGCTATATTTTTTCATGTCATCTTATTGCAGAGATTAAAATGAGCAAGCAAAGCTCTCCTTCAAAGCATCACTTTCTCTCTGCCACACTATCGTCAATCACTCTCTTTAAATATTTCTAATTCAATTTCCAAAGTTTAAACCAGAAATGAGAGGTAGCTGTTCTATATTTTGCAATCTTCCATGGCCTCCTATTTATTTCAATTCTTCAATAGGAACTGTAATCTGTAAATAGTATCATTGTTATTACTATTATAGGTCCATCATGTGTATAATTTACATTCTGCTCATCCTTTTTCCTTATTGTTAGTTAAATGTATGTGCTGTTGTTTTCTTTTCCAGTACCAAGGATCAAAGTCAAGACCTTGTGCTTGCCAGGCAGGTGTAGCACCACTGAGCTACATCCCTGACTCTGTATGTGCTCTTTTGCTAATAGGTTCTTTTTTGGTTTTTTTTTTGGTACCGGGCATCAAACTAGGGACCCTGGGCTTGCAAGGCACATGGTGGCACCACTGAGCTAAATCACTGGCCCAATAGGTTTTTAAATAGTCTTCACAGCACTTCTTTTTCATATTTACTTTTACCAATTATTTGACTAACACTTACTATGTTCCATAATTTAATAATTGTTATTAAACTGTTATTATTATGACTTTTCACAGAAAAGATGTTTTATGAAAGATTTTTATAAAGCATAAAATATGAATTGAAGAAAGAAAAAAATACAATAAAAACAAGAAAGCTGCAAGATCTAGTTAGCTGAGCTGTGTTTTCATTTTTAAGAAGTTCCATACCATTCTTATAAAACCTGCCATAATTCAGAGATAGGATGCACTAGGTTTTTTGTTTGTTTGTTTATTTATTTTTGGTCTTTGCTTATCTGGGATGGGGAGAAAAGTGGCTCCTAATTACCTATTCCATTACCTGCTCACCATGGACCTGGGCATTAGTTTTCATTTTACATTTTGACTGCTATCCTCAGAGAACTTCTGTTTCCTGTGATAGCAATGATCTCTCTCTTTTGAGAGTTGCAATCCAAGGTTAAAGCTGATTATTCTCCCAACCTTCTTATAAGTGTTTTGTTAAACGGCACCTGTCTGTGCTTAAATATTAGGTAGGAGAGCCATTAGGAAGGAAAGCCAGAAGCATGGCAGACATAAATATATTTTTCTCTATTGCAAGGACAAAGTGACCTGGAAGATATTCACAGTACTAATGCTAATGAGAATAAACAAGCCCTGCAGAAAGATTGAGATTGTAGGCCCCAAATCACTATGTTTAGTTCACAGCATACCAGGCTCTGTGGGTGGAATACAGAGATGAATGAGGTGATTTGCCCCCAGAGAAGCTCATTGTCTAGCTTCTTTTTTCCTGTGAGGATAGGAACATCACCTGGGACATCACTATTGGAAGATGTAGTGAAACTCCTCAAAGAGAGCTGGCCAAGCATTTCTCAGGATGAACAGAGCAGGCTTTGAATGGCATAGAATTCATGGGGAAAAAATGGCACTTTTCTACCAATTAATACTATTCATTCCCACCCTTTTATTATTAGATTTAACAAATAACTGGTATGTCACTACTATCTTTATTTCCTTGCCACTTTGCTCCTTACTCTATTGAGATCATCAGCCAGATAATTCCTCTAGAACTATATCCTGATCACTTAACTAAAACTATGTTCTAAAAGGACATTCTTCCTTGAAGATTAATTTAGTGGTATAATGTGCACATTCACAGCAAGGAAATTAACAGAATGGGCTTTGGAATCAGGCAGACCCGGTTTAAATGATTCTAATTCTACTACTTACTATCTAGCTCTATGATCTTGAAGAAGCATCTTTAAAATCTCATCTGTGAAACAGGGATAATAAAATCTATCTCATGAGGGTGGGTGTGGTGCACACCTGTAACCCCGGCATTCAGGAGGCTGAGGCAGGAGTTCAAGCCCAGTCTGGGCTACATAGGGGGCAAACATATTTACCAAAAAAATCTATCTCATGAGATCATCATGGATTTAGTAAGATAAATTATGTAAAGCACCTAGCACAGAGCAAGGCACATAGTTTGCATTCAGTAATATAATTTTAATTTTTAAAAAGTCTTTCACAGTCTATTTCTCCTGAAATTTCTGTATCATGTGAAAAATACCACCATCTCATACTAAGAAAAAATACTTGCTTTGTTCTTCCAAGGCAAATCCTTAAATAATCCTTAATGTCTAATTTTTAGACTTCCATTCTTTCTAAGAAGCTGTTATCACTTTTTGCCCAGAAGAAAAGAAGACCTTTCCTTTTCTGGGAAGACCCAGAAAGAGGGTCATACCATCTTGACCGAAGCAGTAACCCTCAGTGTCCGGGTATAACCAGTCCACAGCAACCTTGAGAGAGTAAGACTAGTTGGTAATGCTCTGATGTCACTCTCCCTGCTCTCTGATCTGTTGCTGGAGCTACCCATTGGCTGAAACCATTCAGGGAGTAGGAGCCACTAATATAACACACAAATCAGCCTCTCCTAGTGGAGAGAAGGTGGAAAAGAGTAAGCACAGAAAGGCAAATAGGAGGTATCTAACACAGGTACATAAAAATGAATCTAAAGAATATGTATGTCTTACTCATTCGTACATATGGCTGAACCTAAAATGTCCCCCAAAAAACCATGCCTCAAAACTTTGGTTGCCAGCTATTGGGCTTTGGAGAGGTGATTGGATCATGAAGGTTCTGACCTCGTCATGGATTAATCCATTGATGGACTGATTCTTTGGTGGCATTATGGGACATGATGGAAATTTAGGAGGTGGAAACTAGCTGAAGGTGGATCCTGGGGAGCTGTATCTCCTTTTCTGTCTTCCTCTCCACTACCTTTCCTGTTGGCCAAGACCCCTGATGTGAACAACTTCATCCTCCACAAGCTCCCAGTACCATGATGTAATGGAGCCAGCAGAGTATGGACTAAAACTTCTGAAACCGTGAGTCAAAATAAACTTTTCCTCCTTTAAGTTGTTTTTCTCAGGTGTTTTGTCACAGTGACAGAAAGAAGATTCACCCTGAAGGTATCTTTATTATTTTGGCATAGGAAAAAAAAATTTTGACAATGTGCAAAAAAAAAAAAAGTATCATAACTGCTATAGCCTGGATGTTGAACGTCTTGGTCCTTAGGATGGCCTTGGCCTAGGGATGTGATAGAACCTTTAAGATGTGAGAACTTCTCTCTCTCTTTCTCTGTCTGCTTTGGTTTGAGATGTTACCCAAACAGAAGACACCTAATATTCACTTTATTTCACTTTAAATTGTATATATAAGTTCATACATTCTTATGTATATATAATGTATTTCATAATTTTAAAAAGAATAAAAATCATATTTTCTTCCTTTATTAAAATAGGCTTACATGTGATATACATTAGCCCACCTAAATAAACACATTAAAACCCATTTCTTAAATTAATAAAAGGGAAAACAATATTTAATTTTTATGTTTATATGTATAAAATATGTATCTATTACTTATAAACCAAAGTATTGATAAATTCAATTATATTAAAATTAAAATATATTGGAGAAAAATTTTAACCTATAATACATCTTAAATGTTGATAAATGTAGACCTCCAGCTATATTATATATTATTTTATCCTTAGTAGTAATATTTAAAATTAATTAGCTTTACTTCTCAGCTCAGTGTGATTAGTGTTTATATATACAATAGACATTATCCATATAGTAGTTCTAATTCCCTAAGACATAAAAGTTAAATATCACTTTCTTTATTTTTAAAAGAAAGCACTGAGAACCTGCTAAGTTAATCAACTTTAGGGGCAGAGCCAGCCAGCTAATAGCTGTAGAGACGCTAGAATTGAGTCTTCCTGACTCCCAGATTGGTGTGCTTTCCATCATATTACAGCATGGCTCTGCTCTCCACCCTTTTGCAGTCTTTGGATACACTTCTGTAATACGTTATCTGAGGAAGCTTTTGTGACTTCTTAGTAAGAAATGACATCAAAGATATGGACACTGGAATAAGTCATTTATTGCAAAACTCAGTTTATGTTCGAAATGAAGGGTCTGACCATAGTTCCTTTAAACCAATCATAGTGGCACATGCCTGTAAACTCAGCACTCAGGAGGCTGAAGCAGGAGAATTACTGAGAGTTCAAGGCCAGCCTGGGCTACATAGTGAGTTCAAGGCCAGCATGAACTACATAGCGAGACACTGTTTAAAAAAAAAGGGGAGGGGGTTTCTTTAAGCAGTAACTGTGTTATTTAACTATGAAAGTATAATGATGTCATTCACCTCCAGATTAATGATGTTCCTTTTCTGGAAAATATTAGGAACCTGGAAATAAGGTTAAATTAGAAAGAAATTCATAAATGTAAACCAGATTCTCATAGCAGAAGTCCGTTTTTCCTAACAATAATTTGTTTAAAGTTTCTCTATATCAAGATAATTGCAAGAAGCCCAGGATAAACTTATAAAATGTCTAAATTATATGTATTGACAAAATGTCTTATTCAAACTCAATTCAGAATTATTCAATCAAACTAAAAGCATATCTAATACTTCGCTTTTGAGGTTCAGCTATAATGAATGATAAAGACTGATTTCTGCTTAGTATACCACTTACCACTAAATGATAATTACCATCAGTGCTTACGGGTGCTTTTTAAATTATCTTAAGAATTTAAAGGCAGGGGGGTGGGTGGGGAGGCTAGAGTGTGATTCACTGGTAGAGCAGAATGCTGGGTTCAATTTCTAGCATAGCAAAGAAAGCATAATAATTTAAAAACCCCAAAACTTTTAAACTTGAAATTTGCTGGGGAAAAAAGATTATTTCAACTTAGGCTGTACCTAAATAATGATAAATTTTCAAACCAGTTTGGTGAAAATTAAGTATTCTGATACTATCTTTGATATGCTCCATAGAAAATGCTGCTCTCACCTTATGAATGCCTGAGTATTTAAAACAGATGCAATCAGAAATGATTACAACAATGATGAATGGTTGATCCCATTAAAGAATCCATTATTTGCAATCATTTTAATCTCCTATTTAGAACTAAATTTAACAGGTATGTACAGTCCTCCAGTAGTTCTCAAGCAGAGCTTCTGTTGCCCTCTAGGGGACATTTGGCAACGTCTGGAGAATTTGTAATTTGTCTCATCTGGGCGGATGGGGTGGGGGGTTGCTGTCCATAGCAGCATTTACTAGATGGAGAAGCCAGGGCTGCTTCTTTTTCTTTTCTTTCTTTCTTTCTTTTTTTTTTCTTACCAGGGATCGAACTCTCGACCTTGCACTTGCGAGGCAGATGCCATGCCACTGAGCTAAATCTCCAGCCCTAGAGCTGCTTCTAAACAGCTCACAATGCACAGAACAGTCTCCCACAACAAAGTATCAGCCCCAATCCAAAATAGCAATAACACCAGATATTTTCTCCTCTTCTCTGGAGGAGAAACTTCTTGTAACAGGAACTAAAAATATTTATCAACAGTTTTAGAGGACTAAAGGCTCTAAAAGTTTAGGGTTTAAAAAGATAAGATAGGAAATGCACACACTCATGTTATATGTATTTATATATATATGTCATATATATATGTTCAGACTATACACAAGTATGTGATGTGCTAATAAAAATAAGACTACTTTGTTAGCATGTGAAATTAATTGTTAACATTTAGACGACTTACTATTTACAAAGTACTTTTTTAACACTCTCTCCCTAGTGATATTGACATCTATAGCTTCAATTTTCACCCTTATAATTATTATTTTTAAATATTTATCTCTAGCCCACACCAATATACTACCACCCCCTGCTACTTTTCTGTTCCCAATATTTCATTCATTATTCCCTCTGCATTACTTTGCCCCTTCTCTTCATTTTCCAGGATTACTATTATGTCCCCATTGTCTAAAATCACACTATAATGTGGTTATAAAATAAGGAAACATCCTTTTCTTAGTGGAGAAATTATAATAGTTTCAATCTTGATTAATTTCTGGAAATCAATCTTCATCAGCTTCTAAGAGATTTCAGGACTCCCACATGGTCTCCAAGATTCCCATGCCCACTGAGCCTGTGAGGCTGTCGTGTCTTCCTGTGGGATCAAACTCACCACTCAGGTGGACATGACTTTCTGTGGATGACTACTGTTACCAGCACCCTCAGCTAAAGGAGGACTTAACCTGCTCTCTCCTGTGCATCTCTCTCAGAAGCCAAGGACAAACCCTTCCTGACTTCCCCACAGCATAACTGACGCTGGACTATAACTCTGAGAAAACTTCACAGGAGGTTTAAGAATTAAAGAAGAACTAGAGCAAGGTAGTTACTTACAACCTGCCCAGGCACACACAGACCCACAGGGATCTCATTGCCAGCCAATTCCTGCCTAGCCAAAGGGTGGCTTCTCTTCTGGAAATGATTCAGGAATTTTCAGACCTTGGTGTTTAGTCCACACTGAGTCTGGCACAAGAAACAAGAGCCAGTTTTCTTCTCACGCCATCTGTGACTTTCCAGTTTTCATTCTTGGTGTAATAAACAGGGGAATTTAAATTCTTTGCAGACAGAAATCTTGTCACCCCAAGTAGCCTTCATGAACCCTCTCTTACCTATTTCTCCAGCCCAATCAATTCTTGTTTTCCTCACTCACCTTCTATGCTTAAATCTAGATGTTCAGGATCACTACAAATCCCTGAACAGAGATTCTCTCATGCCACTGTCTTTGCTGTTGTCTAGACCAGAAATTCCTTTTACTCCTTCACCAGTAAGCCGTATCTTATTCATTTTCCAAACATAATCCTGTTGTCACTACTTTCAGGAAGCTTATATTTGCCTGATCCCTATGCCTGGGCCAGGAATACTTTCTCTTTGATCTGGAGCACTTATTCCTTATTCCTAGTACACCTTATTCCTAGTACACCTCTTCTTCACACTTCATTGAAAGTGTCTCTTCCATGAGCTTAGTATCTCCTTAAATTCAAAAGAAATGTTGATCTCTGAATTCCACAAGCCAGTACAAGATTTGCAATATGTGAAGATTTCAAAAGTTTAATGAATGTTGATTTAATTTTTCAACGAATCCTATTAACAACCCTAGGAAACGAGTATTATTCCTAACAAAAGCAGGGGATCTATTTAACTTAAGATTAAGGTTAAAAACCACCATGACAGTTATATTAACACAACAGAATGTAAAAGGGGCCGGGGATGCAGCTCACTGGCACAGTGCCTGCCTGGCAAGTGCAAGGTCCTGAATTTGATCCCGGGTATGGGGAGGGGGAGAGAAACACAAAAAGGGACATAGAAAACACAAAAGGGACAACTATCATATCAATGACTTTACCTATGAAAAAAAGCTTTCAGAAGGGCTATAAAATAAAGTCTAATTAACTGTTAAACATAAGAGATTCTGTACCCTTAATTCAAAACATGTAGAATAGTTGAAATTTAAGCAAGTTGTGAAGTGAAATGAACACAAATACTCATATTGAAAAAATACTACAAAATATTAAGAGAAATACTAAAGATAAACTAAATTAAAAAATAGGCAAGAAGTTTGACCAAAAACCTTACTGAAGAGAAGTTTTCTTCATAAACATATGAAAAATGGCCTACTTCATTATTAACCAGCAAAATATGAATTAGAAGCACTACAAACTCATCAGAATAACTAAATGTTATAAAAACTAAAAATATCAACTTTTGGCAAGGATTATGGAGATTCTGGAACTCTCATAAACTGCTGAGGGGGATAGGTATAAATTGGAAAAACAGTTTGGGCTCTTTTCATAAAGTTAAAGAATGTGTTCTCTTTAAAGAAGCAATTCAAATCTAGATTATTTACCCATTAGAAAGGTGCACATGTGTACCAGCAGGCATGTCTAAGAATGTTCACTCGCCAAAGCTCCAAACAATTAAAGTGTTCATCTAGGGCAGTGATATATTTATACAATATAAAATAATACACATAAATGAACAATAATATATACAATGAAAATAAATCTCATAAACATAATGTTGAGCTAGGGAGAAAAGACTGCACATTGTATAATTTCATTTATATAAACTTTAAAAATAAGTAAAGCCTTCACTGAAAGTAGAATTTGGTAGTAAAAGAATAAAAAGAAAAAGGAAGTTACTGCATAGTATTTCTCATAAATATGAGGACCTCCACCTAGGAGAGAGAGGTTGTGGCTGAGGATGGCATGTGGATGGGGTGCTGCTTGAGCTTTATTGATGTTCTACTTCTTGTCCCAGATAGATAATTGCACAGTGTTCCTACTGCAGCAGTTCATAAAACTGCACACTTACGTTTTTATGCAATTTTCTTATCTATTTCATTTAATAATAAAATAAAAACTCTTAAAAAGTAAAATATAACAGCTCCTGAAAATTTCCCCTGAATTTTTTTAACTGACCTTTGGAACATGTTCAGGAATTTTTAGTGTAAGGATGTCCTCACTTTAAAAGTCTTTGGAAAATTGAAGTACAAAAGAGGCTGGAATGATTAAGAAAATCAATTAAATACATCATATCTATGCAGGGAAACTATCAACATCACTCAGAAAATTTAACTCTCCTAAGGGCTAACAGTCCTAATGCTCTTTTTCACATTCCTGCTATACCTTTGCTTTGAAATAACTTATTCTTCATTCACTCAAAATGAACTTTCTTCTTTCTCTTTCTCTTTTCCCCCTCTTTTCAGTTTCTTCTTTCCTTTTTTTTTGTACTGGGGATTGAACTCAGATCCTTGTGCTTTTGAGGCAGGCAGTGGAACCACTGAGCTAAATGCCCGGCCCTAATCACTTTCTTTCCTCTTTCTTTGCTTCTGTTCTTTTTTTTTTCTTTCCGTGGTACTGGGATTTGAACCCAGGGCTTTCAGAATGCTGGGCAGGCACTCTGTCACTGAGTTACATCCCAGCCCTGAACTTTTAAACAACAAAACCATAAGTCATAAAGAGAACATATTCTAAAGCAAGAAAACATCACACTTAATCTGGTGATATTATTTCTGGGTGTAAAACATGTAATTCTTTAAAACTTCTAGTATTAATTTGATATTAACTGTTTCTAAAACAAAATGCAAAAAAGCAAAGCTTTTGCCATTGACTTTCTAATCATCATTCCGTAAACAACAAGAAAAATAATTGATGTAATATTACATATTATTAGAATAAGTCAATGGTTTGTGACCAGAATAATTTTGTCCCTCAGGGAATATTTGACAATTTCTGGAGACATTTTTGGTTGCCCTAAAAGGGTGTGGGAGTGGTAGTAATGGTATCTAGTTGGTCAAGGCCAAGGGTACTGTTAAACATCCTATAATACATAGGAAAGCTGCCCAAAGAAAATGCTATTCGAGGACACTTATTAAAGCACAGTAAGACCATTGCTATAAGTACAAGGACCACTACAATATGTAGGGACAGAAGAGAGGGACTAGGTTTGACTCTAAATGCAGCATGAGCAAGTGGGAATTTATGACCAAGAAACAATATAGGGGTCAGTGGGTAGAAAATTGCTAAGAGGAATTATCAAAAGTAAAAGAGATTCTGGCTAAAACAACCTTTAATACAATGTTAAATACACTCAGAGGTGTACTCCTAGGATATTATGAATACAAAGTAAAGGAACTAAGCCCCCTCTCTTCTTTGTATATTACCAATTTTCTACAGTAGTATACTTATCATCATGAATAGATCTCTTTTGGTTCTGAAATAAAACAGGCTGACAAAGCATCTTTTTAATCATGAACAAAAGAAAAGAGTAATGGGTATGAATGTGTGAAGAAGATGCCTGAAATAGAATTGCAGTGTTGAGAACAAGTAAAAGAAATCAAAGAATAAGGTATGTACAAAATCTCCCTTGAGGCAGGAAAATAGGTGGTGAAGTTGGGTCAGCAGCCATCCTGTTAACATCAGATGGTTTTCAAATGCCTAGTTGGCATCTAAAGAGAAGGATAGATCAATGGACCCTGAGTGGAAGAAAAGGAATCAGTACCAACAATTTATAGGTTGAATTAGGATTAGATTCTTACAAGTGTGTTTTTACTTAATGATTGCAGCTATGTAGAATAATAACATTATTGTGCTAGCAGTACGTGGTTATAAACATGTTCTGGAAGTAGACAGATACTTGAGATATCAGTTTTTTAGTTTGCTAAGTAAGAACACAATGGCTTCATAATCTGCAATGTTTTGAAAAGACTGAGATTAGAGAATTGAGATGTGAGTACATAAGATCCCAAAAGAAGTCAATGTCAACTGAAGAATCTAGTGAAGGCTGCAGCAGAGTAGAAGTTAAAATTGCAAATGAATCCTTGGTTTGATAACAACATTTCTGAGCAGGAAAGAGGGAAGGGAATGCTAACTCAACAGTCCAAGCAGGTTGATGGCTAAACCTAAGGAGGACGGCTCTGTGCCAGCAGAACAGAGAAGATGTCTCTTACAGGCTAAGAAGCTTTTTTAGTGTCTTTTGGCTGGCTTTTGAGGGGGGGTGGCTCTGACAAACAGCAGGCTGATGTGTCCTCTCTAACCTGCTGACATGTCCTCGGGGAACACTGGTAACCTGCTGAACACTGTCCTCTGTGACCTACTGACCTGTCCTTGGGGGACCACGTGAGCTGCTGAGTATCCTGTGACCTAAGTAAAATGAAACCTAGGTTTCTCTAAGATGGCAGGTGGGCTCATTGACACTAGCGGTGTTCCTGTCCAGGCTCTATCAATTTCAAGCTAATTGGATTGTTTATATTTGATTCAGAAGGCAATGAGACATGATAGATGATAATACTGTTCTTCAAATTTTAAAAAACATATACTTTGATCAAAAAGTTAGGAAGGACCTACTTGGTGCTTACAATGACGACTGTTGGTACCAAAATTAGCTATCAGGCTCATTTTTCTTCTATGGGGAATGGAGGAAGTTAAGAGTAGAAGCAAATAATATTAGGTAGACTCCCACTATTGATGTTTCTCAAATACTACTTCCAGCTTCAGACCTCATACATGATGTGATGTTCCTTAGGCCTGGACCACTACTTGAATCTATCCACCTCATCTTCTGAGACTCAGCTGAAATACTACTTTCTCAAGGAAGCCACTGCTTTCCTCCTGTCTCCCTTCTCCCTCCTTCCCACTTGGGTCTCCCTGCTATAAACACTCAAAATTACAATTAAGTAATGTGTTATATTTAGTCTGTCTCCTCTTTCAATACACCAACCAACCTCTCATTTTCAAATATATCTTAAACTCGGTGACCCTGATACTTTTGCTGATCAAGAAATGGGTGTTTATCTCCAGCACCTTTTATAGCACGCTGTGGGTAGCAACTGATTGAATTAATGTGCTTGTGTTAATAATCGACATTTCCAGGCCCACAGGAAGCACCCAAAACTATTACTGGTACATCTCCGCTCATTGTCTCACGGGGGGGGGGGGGGGGCGGTGAGCACGGCAAGTGTTCACTAAACCTCGATAACGACGTCTACAATTAACTAAGCCAAGTGAGCGACCCGCCCCGGGCTGGGACCCCACAACGACCCGCGTCCGGTTCCCCACGGCGGCTGTCCGAAGGCTCGCCCAAGTGCTGGGACTTCAATCGCCGGCCGCCCCAGGTGAAGCTCCTTTCCGAGGACTTAAGGAGGCTGGAGACAGCGCCCACGGCCAGCCCGGCGGGTGGAGCCACCCCGCCAGAGAGTCACCCACGTGCGGGGGGGGGGGTACAGAATGCGCCCCCGGAGGACCAGCACAAAAGCGGACGGAGAGCCGAGAGAGTACTCCGGGACCCCAGCCTAGCGCCAGATCCCACGGCCGCTCTAGGACGCCGGAGGGGCTTCCTCTCAATGGTTGGGGCGTGGCCTGGCCGGGCCCGCAAGGCGAAGGTCCCCGGTCTTGGTAGCTTCTGGAAGGGTTTCTGAAAATCTCAGAGAGCGCCTCGGCCAGTTTTTAATAAATAGTCGACCCTTTTTTTTCTTTTGCGTGGCAAAAAAAAAAAAAAAATACACCACCTCTTCTGAGTTTGTCTTCTTTTATTTTGAAATGATTTCTTGTATTTCCTCAATTTTGATTATGAGGTCGAAGCCCATCGATGCCCTAACCTTTGGGCGGCGGAGTGTGGCATCGGGGATTTTTTTCTCCATACAGCCTAACAGGCTTTCAAAGGGATAAACCTTGGCTCTAAACTTGAACGATAGCCAACTCAGCTAATTAATTCAGAAATTTGTAGTTACACAGTGACCAAGGAGAAAGGAGGGAATCACACTATTAGTGCGGAAAAACATCAAAGATGAGCTGTTCTTAGGACTGAAAGTACGAATGTGAGCACAACGGATCCCATTAGCAGCTTGACCCTGTATGAGGTAAATGGAAATGGTAAGGGAAAATGATGCGTGTATTTCTAAATGTACTGCCATCCACTAAAAACGAAACTTCAATGACTAGATTTATTGAGGTGACATGCAATAATTCTTAAATGTTCTGCAATTAGACGTTTCTACATTATGAAGGTAATTTGGAGGATTATAGCATGATGGTGAAGCATGACTCTTTCCTATGCTTATTCTTTCATAAGTCTTTTGACAGTACCTTCGGTCTTAAGAAGCTTAATTTCACTTATTTTCATATGAGTGCTTTCATAAATACCATTACCAAAATTAAATGTTTCCTTGTGTTTAGGTAGTCATCAAAGAGGTATGCGTGATTTAACTAAACAAAAAATAAATAAATAAAATAAAAATAAAGTTGTTGGCCCTGACTAGTCAAAAACCCAAGGAATTCAGTTTCAGTTGGAAAATCTTAGAGCTATTTCAGAATACTTACTAATGAGCTTATTAGATTATCCATTTGGGGAATCTGCCTTGGAAATCTTTCATTCTTAGTGTTTCTCTCTAATAACGTCCTCCTTTTATTGTTGTGTGCATAATGATGTGCTTTAGTATATCCAAGAGAGTTTTTGATGTCGGAATATGCAGTGACTCAAGTTTCACTCTAGCAGCTTGAAAGAGTGATAATGAGGTGCTCTTCTTTTACATTTATGCTCCCCTTCCAGGCGTATAATTTCATTTAAAAGTTGATATTGTTCTTTTAGATTTTCTATTCAATAATGAAATGCAAAGCAATGATTGTTCCCCTAAGAACAACTTTTAAATTTTCTGAGAACTATAAGGACTTTGCAGCAAACTCAAAGTATCATTTGGGACTTTTAACGCAATATGCTTTCAAGCCAGATGAAAAGGAATGTTCTGAGTTAAAATATATAGATGAAAATCTATAATCTGGCACTAAATCATTTGAGTGGGTGACAATAAAATTGCAGGGACAATCTGAAGAGCTGGTTGTCTGAAACTTGTGTTAGTAACCTCAAACCCAGCTCAACATTGTATCAAGAGTTATTTAGACCTCAAAGACAGAAGGAAAAAATGTGTTTGAGAATGAGAAACTCAAGAATATTAAAAATAACGATAATAGCAGTAAATAACATTTGTGGAACATTTATTATATGCTAGGCCCCAGGATAAACATTTTACATGAGTTCTTCCATGTAACCCTCACAGTGACCTTATGAAGTTGGTGCCATTATTACATTCTTTTTTACAAAGGAGAGAATTAAGACTTAATTAAGCAATTTCCCCAACGTTATATCGCTGCAATGTTATGGAGCAAGTTCTCAAACTCAGATCTGTCTGACATTTAGAGCTATAAAGAGACTTTTATATCAGCTGTGTTATTCTTTAAATGATTTGATCTTCCCTACCAATCTATCATTTTGCATGGATAATGGTCATTCTTCCTTCCTTCAAAATCCCTCTTCAACCTGTGAATCAATAGACATAATTGTCAAGGCATAGACAATGGTTGAGGGTTGTGCCTCTAGTATTCAATCATTCTGATTTATATAACAGTACCTACACTAACAAGCTATGAAAGTATAAATCACCTGCTTCCTTTTTTACATCTATGAATAAGGATAATACTAATGCTTATTCCAGAGAAATTTAATAAGACTCAAATGAGACAGTGTGTATAACAGCACTTGGTGCACAGCTGAGCATAAAGTGCTTAGGAATATATGAGTGATTTTTTATTAGGACACAATAGTACATATGATAATATTCTATAAGGAGCACATGAAGAAGGAGAGCCCTGGCTGCTTGCTATTTGCTGTACAGAAAGGAAATAAAACGTTGATACAGGCAGGGTGTGGTAGTGCGTGCCTATAATCCCAGCCCTCAGGGCTGGAAGCTTGCTATGAGTTTGAGACCAGCCTGGGCAACATAGTGAATTCAAGACCAGCCTGAACTACACAGGGAGACCCTGTCTGGAAAAACAAAAACAAACAACAGCAACAAAAAAATTGACACAGCTTCCTTTGGACCTTAGAGTTGTCTGGGGCTGGGAAGGGGAGAGGAATTAAAAGGTTAAAAGTGACTAAATACAAACCGTAACTGGTATAAGAAAAGTAATTTCTGTATATTTATACCATTGGTAATGGACTAAGAACTAATGAATTCTTTCTAAATTCGGACAGTGACTACCATCACTAAAAGCTTAGGTGGCAAAAGCTTAGGCTCACTCTGCAAGGAAAAGGATCTATAAACAATGTTTTATTTTTTCATATCAAATTTAGCTGATTCAAGTTTCTGTTAGGTCCTTCTTACATGGGTAATAATAACAGTCATCATTGCTATACTATGATTTGACATCCACAGATGAACGTGCAGAGTCAGAAAACAGATACATGTGGATGTGATCGGTTAGTTTATTTTAAAAGAGAATCACAGAAGGATTTCTTAAAATCCATTACTGATAAGCTTTTGTTGGCAATGAATTCAAGAGTGTCCCTAAAATAACAACAATTGGTATTATTTTCTTCATTTTGTAGATGAGGCAATGGAAGCACACAGGTTATGTAACCTAAAGTCACACCTGCACAGTGACCGAGCTACAATCTAACACAAGCAAGTTGGCTACAGAGCCAGAGGTGACTCTTACCCAGAAAAGTATGCCTTGCTGCACGCACCCATATGATATAATATTCTGATTTTCCATACAATTATGAGTCACATACAGTACCTGAAGTCCGACTACAAAAGCCATTATAACTTGCTCCAAACAATATCTCTAGTATATTTAATGTATAGTGATTGCAAAAAAATATAACCTATAAGAAATCTTTTAGGGAAAATTAATTGTAGAAGGCTTCTATGTTTTGAAATAGAAAATGTCATCTAGAATCCCCAGGTTATTGTGTCCTTGGTTAGTAGGCCCTAAGCAGTCCTTCTGAAACAGCTTATAGTGGAAACCTACTGTAGTGATTAGCACCCAACCCTTCCCTAGGGAACTGCTTTTGTCCCTCTTCAACTATGTGATTCCAGAAAAAGCTGCCATGATTTTGCATGATTCTGACACCCTGTGGATAGTAGATTGCTCTTACTATTTGAAAGAGTCAGAGTCCTTTTCTTGAATGGATAAGATTTCTTCAATTTTCCATATTGGTATGTGTGGTGAAACAGAGAGAAAATAACAAACAAAAAACAAGAAATGAGAAGAAATGGGGAAAGAGAAAACATGAGTAAGTCCTGGCTACTATCTGGGTGCTGGATCTGTTGCTTCTGCATCCCCAGCATCTTTCTGGCACTGTGGCTGATGTTTCTTTCAGCTATCTGGCATCTTTTCAATTCTTTGTCCTGTTTGCCTAAGAGTGTTTTGAGTTGGATTTCTGACACGTGCCACCAGAGAAATTCCCAACATGCATTTTAAAATTCATCACATTAAAATTACTTATTATACTATAAGTACAATTACTATTTTATTGTAGTTTTATGATAGAATTTTAAGATGGCCTCCAGATTCCTGCTTACTGATATACACAGATGGTACAATCTTTTGTCCTTGGGTGTAGATAGGACTTGCGATTATGACTGGATCTCATTGCCATGATTACATTACTTTGTATGGCAAAGGATGTGATTGAGGTCCCAAACTAGTTGACTCTGAGTTAATCAAGAGGCAGATTATACTGGGTGCTGTGATCTAATTATATAAGCTCTATAAAATTAGGCCCAGAGGCCAGAGACAGGGAAAGTGAGATTCAATGCAAGAGAAATTCTTTCCTGCTTGCTCTGAAAAAGATGAAGAGCTCGAAGACTTCTACAGCTGCAGGGGACTATATTTTTCCAACAACCTAAATAAATGGGAAGAAATCCAGAGCTTAAGATGAGATCAGAGACTCAGTAGACCCCTCAAGTACAGCCTTATGAGACCTAGCTAGCAGACCCAGCTGGGCCTTGCCTAATCTTTTGACCTACAGAAACTATGAAATAATAAATGGGTGTTGCTTTAAGCCATTAAGTTTGTGGTAATATGTTATGCAGTGATAGAAAATAATATATTCAAGGAAGAAAAATTAGACAAGCTTTGTCAAAGAAAACTAATTATCTCCCATGAATATTGAAAAACAAAAGAAGGTCCTTCAACTCCCAAGATAGTGAATGTTATGGGCTGAACTGTGCCTTCCTAAAATTCATTTGTTGAAGCTCAGCATCTCAGATGTAACTATATTTGAAGTTAGGGTCTTCAAAGATGTGATTAAATTAAAACGAGGCTGTTAGGATGGGCACTAATCCAGTCTGCCTTTTGTCCTTATAAAAGAGGAAAATTAGACACAAAGAGCCATAAGGTTGCTTGTGCACAGCAAAGAAGACTATGTGAGGACATAGAAAGGTGCTCACCTGCAAGTCAAGGACAGAGAAGAAACCATCTCTGCCAACACCTTAGTCTCAGACTTCTTCCCTCCAAAACTGTGAGAAATAAAATTATGTTGTTTAAGCCATCCAATTTGTTGTACCATGTTCCAGCAGCCCTAGCCAACTAGTACATATGCCAAAGCAGTGATTCATAGCCATAATGTCAGTTCAAGTATGGGAGGGTGGTACTAGAGACTGAACCCAGGGCCTTTGCATTAAGCTACATCCCCAGCTCCCCACTCTTTTAATTTTATCTTTTATTTTGAGACAGGGTCTTGCCAAGTTGCTAAATTGCCCCGGCCGGACTCAGACTTGCAGTCTTCCTGCTTCAGCTTCTCAGAGTGCTGGGACTGTAGGCATGTGCTACCATGCCCAGCTAGTTCAATAATATTTTTAATATAAAAGTAACACATTTTTATCTGGGTGGAGTGGTGCATGCCTGTAATCCCAGCACATGGGAAGCTGAGGCAAAAGGATCCCTATGAGTTCGAGGCCAGCCTGAACTACATAGTAAGACCTGGTCTCAAAAAGAAAAAAAATTAAAGATTGGAAACAAAGCAAAATATTATAAATAAAATAAAGAAATGAATGCAGTAGATGTTTAGAAATATTATACCAAACATCAAAGATACAGCAGCATGATGCTTGCAAGAGGCAGTGTCAAGGGAACATAACATATGGAAGGAAACATAGGCTCTTCAAAGGTCTTATCTCCAACACAGTCACATCCTAAGCTATTGGGAGTTAGGACTTCACCACAGGAATTCTTGGGGACATAATTCAGTCAATAATAGCATAACTTTTGGGTTTTTTGCATACTGTAATACCAGGTTTCTATTCGTTCCAGAGCATGCTATGGAGATTTTTTTTCTAAAAATTGTTTAAGAAACATTTTTTGTTTGTTTGTTTTTGGTACCAGGGATCGAACTCGGGTTCTTGCGCTTGTGCAGCAGGCGTCGAAACCACTGAGCTAAATCCCCAGCCCCAAAACATTGTATTTTAATATTATATACTGGTCTCCAGGATTCTTGATGTTATTTAGAACTCTGAATTTTCAATGTACCCAAGAAACTATATCTCATATTACTTTATTTTCTACACAGAATTTAGCATTGTCTGAAATTATCTTATTATTTATCTCTTCCCTCATTGAAATGGTAGGCTTGTTGCTAGTATACATTTGACAGTTAATAAAATGTACTTGGTGAAAGAATACACACAATGGAATATAAATTTCAAAATATTTATTTAAAAATTAAAATCCAATCGAACCCAATAAAGAGTAATTCCTTCTTTTGTAAATGAAATATAACAATTCTTAGAGCACAACAATGAAATTAAAATTTGGGGAGTAGAAGAGATAGGCAAAACATAATTTTTACTCTCTTATTTGAAGCAAGACTTTCAAGTTAATATTTTCTGATTAATAATTTTTATTATAAAATATAGAGATTTTTCTTTTTTATCATATATTCAGTTTCTTAGGGATAGATTGTTGGGCTGGGGATTTAGCTCAGTGGTTCCGGCACCTGCCTCATAAGTGCAAGGTCCTGAGTTTGATCCCCGGTACCAAAAAAATAAAAAAGTAGACTGTCAGTTTTAAATAAGAACAAATGTAATTGTTTTTCTTGAAAATGCCCCTAGGAATGAATGAAGCCTCCCCCAATTTTTTTCCATTTAGTTTCTTATGACATTCTGGATATCCTATAGGATAGACGAGGTAAAGTAAATAGTATAACATAATCTCAATTTATTTATTTTTAACTTAAAATTTGAAATGCAATCTGTCGCCACTACTGAGATCCATATTATACTTATTTTTCTATGAAGCTTTTGTATCAATGCAAATTTTGCATTTCTATTATAAGCTATAGTCAGCACAGATTGGCTTAGGAAAATGAATGGCTTTGTCTATTGCTTCTCCTTAGTTAAGCTAATGGATCTGTACATGATCCATTAGTGCAAATTTCACTGTTTAAAAAGAAGAAAAAGGACTGCTAAAGGTACTAAAGTATAAAGCCTTTTCCTTTCTTCTGCAACCTCTCTGTCTCTCTCTCTCTCTCTTTCTGTCTCTCTCTCTCTCTCTCTCTCTCTCTCTCTCTCGGCCTTTCTATTTGTTTCTCTCTCTCTTATCTTGTCACAGTGTTTATTATTCACTATTAATAATTTAAGTTAAAAAATTAAATTTTAAATTCTTAGCCTGAATTTTATCTTTCATCTTTTTATTTGACAACGCAGTTTTAAATACAAATATAAAAGCATTTAACTTATATGTGGAATCACTGAAATTATAGAAATCATAGTTAATATATGAATATGTATTTCATTCTTACCAGAACAGTGGAGACTGCACAGATGTAGCCCAATAGCTTTTATTTCACTTCTTGATATATTTACATCTATCAGCCCTTTCTAGCTTTGACTTACTGATGAGTAAGTAAGGACCAAAAAGGAAATAACTATCTTTCTCTTTCCTCCTATGCTATTTTTTGTATAAGTACTTCACTAACACAGGAAGTAACACAAGTAAAAAAGAATATGATAGGGTTTCTTGGGTGTTCATATTTCTTAGAATGCAATTGCCTTCTGCATTTGTTCTAAGCAAATTCCAGTTTGAAACCAAAGCATGGCCTCTTAGGAATGTCAGCCCATTTCCTCAGTCATAGACGTAAAACATTGAATTGTACTCTCTGAGTCATGCTGAACTCCCATGCCTTGTGGTTGCACTGGAATGCTGTGCTCATGCGGCACTGGGAACACTGATGAGAAGAGAAGGGTAGGGGCCAGGGGTTTAGCTCAGTGGTGCCACACCTGTCTCGCAAGCACAAGGTCATGAGTTCCATCCCTGGTACCAAAAAAAAGGAGAGTGGCATGTAACAGGCGACACACCGTATTGTACGTATCTCCACTGCTTACACACAGGCTACACTGTCCTTCTACAGCAGGGCAAAATAAAATTGCAAGGATAAAATTATTTAAGAATTTCATGATGGCAACAGGAAGCATTAAACCAAGTGCAAGGCCTTCAAGTGGGGCACTGTGCAACAGCATTGTACCTGTGTTAACGGAATGGGCCCACCTTTCCTTTAATGTGAACCTATGGGGAAGCTCTGTATGTTATAAATCTATTGTCTGAAAAATCTTTTGGAAACCATCAAGGTGATATATTTTCTTGTAGTCCTAGACTACCATTGCCCAGAAAATTACTTTATTAAGGACTCCTCAATTAGTTCTTAGCACTAAGCTAGGCCTAGCAAAAGAGACAGCAAATCAAGGTGATCTGAAAAATGATTTCAGGTTAAGTGGTCTCTACAAAAGATAAAACTACTGCTTTAAAAAATAATAAAGCTATAGATTTGGCAAAAGATGAAACAATAGAATTGTTATTTCAACAAAATAAAACACATGATTTAGAATTTTTTACAAGTCTTTTCTTTTTAACTCTCTGTATGCATACTTAGACAAATACATAGTCACAGATCTGTATAAGACATTATATACAGTTATAAAATATACCTTACTGGGCAATCCACTTTCCAGTCCCCCTTCTGTCTCTCTTTGAAGCTATTTTTCTCTGAATAAATTCCTCCCATTCTTAAAAATAAAAATAAAAATAAATGTTAAAAATATGTGTCTTACTAGTCATGTACTTATGAGACATGACCCCTTTAGGACTAAGCAATAATATAAACAATTTGGAATCTGTGAGAAGAGGTCACCCTTGAACTTGTTACTTGTTATGATCAGTAAAGTTTCATTTCATTCCATAATATACTGCAGATGGCTAATCCTTATTTTTTGTCTGGGTAATTCATGTAGGCTTTTAGATGTAAAAGGGCCTAGAATATTAGGGTATATTTATCAAAGTTTATTATTCTACAGAAAAATAATAATGGCTGAGATACACTCATTCATTCACTAATGGTCCAGACAGATAAATACTAACTCATTTGGCCCTTGAAGTTTTCACAGAGATGAAATTTGAGTTGAGCTTTGTATTGGTCAGCTTTTCAATTGCTATAACCAATATCTGAATCCAAGACTTAAAAAAGGAAATGGTTTATTTGGCTGAGGGTTTCACAGGGTTCAGTATATGGTTAGCTGACTCTACGTCAGGTACATCATGTTGTAAGGGAATGGTGGAGCATAGCTGCTTAGTTCATGGCAGCCAGGAAACAGAGCACAGGGAAAGAGCAACAGCCAGAGATATGCTCTCCAAAGGCATGCCCCCAGTGACCCTCCAACTGGGTTCTAATGCCTAACAGCACATTCAGCTTTGAATAATCCACCAATGAGTATAGCATGCCTATTATCTAATCACTTTTCTGAGAGTCTCTCAATCCAAATTGACAATTAAGGTTAATTGTCATAAGCCAGAAAGAATGAAAAACATTTCTTTAGAAGTGGAAGATTATATTCTGAATACATGCCCTTTGTCAGATGTGTGATTTGCAAATATTTTCTGTGGCTTGTCTTTTCCATCTATTGTAGACATCATTGTCTATTGTCTATTGCCATCTTTCCCACAGCAAAATTTTCTAATTTTGGTCAAGTCCAATTTATCAATTTTTTTCCTTTTTTGTATTGTGCTTTTGATATTGTGTCTAATAACTTTTCCTAACTGAAGATCACAAAGATTTTCTCGTGTGTTTTGTTCTGAATGTTTTACTTTCCATTTTTCATTCAGACCTATGTTTGATTTTGAATTATTTTTTATATAAGGTGAAGAGGTATAAATCCTTGTTCCATGTTGATGATCCATTTTACCAGTTGTGTTTCTTAAAAAAAGAATACCTACCCTTTCTCCAAGGAGCTGACTTTGCACTTTACCAGTGATCCATTGACAATATTTGCAGGCGTATATATATTTCTGAACTCTATCTTAGTTGCTTACATTTTTACCAACACCCATTCTCTCAATGACTGTGACTTTGTAAGTCTTAAAATCTGAGTTCTTCGGGCTGGGGATTTAGCTCAGTGGTTCAGCCGCCTGCCTCGCAAGTGCAAGGACATGAGTTCGATCCCCGGTACCAAAAAAAAAAAAAAATCTGAGTTCTTCAACATGGTTCTTTATTTTTAAAACAAAAACTCAATTTAAAAAATGAGCAAAAGTTTATACAGACACTTCATTACAAAAGATAAATGAATAGCAAGTAAGCATATGAAATGGTGCTCAACATTATTAGTCATTAGGAGAATGCAAATTAAAACCATAATAAGATACCACTATACACCTATCAGAATGACAATATAAATTTCCTAATCCTTCACCAACAATAGTAAATGCTGGTGGAAAATAAGAAGCAATTGGAAGTATTGGTACATTACTGGTTGTTATTGTTTGTATCTAGCTGTCCCCCCAAAGACTCATGCAGTCATAGGTGGGGCTTTTTGGATCTAGGGTGTGTGATGCTGGGATTAAGTGTGTGATGCTGGGATTAAGGGTGTGTGATTACTAAATTAGTCCACTGATTGGTTTGGCATAGCTCTAGGTGTGGATAATGGGAAGGCCATCCTGGATGGGAGCAGCACCACTCAAAGGGTAGGTAGCATGGAAGGGATAAAAGTGAGAGGCAGGCTGCTTCATCCCTACTTCACTGCTTGCTGCCTTGCTGCCTGCCATGAAGTGTTTCTCCTCTGTGTGCCCTTCTACCATGCCACTCTGCCTTGGAGCCAGCAACTATTAATTGAAGCCTCTAATAACTGTGAGCTACAAAAATCCTTTTGACCTTTAACTTTAGGTGTTAGGTATTTTGTCTCAGCAACAAGAAAAGTAACTAAAACACTGTTGTAATATAAGACTGTTGTTGAAGTACAACCACTTCAGAACATTGGCAGCTCCTTATAACGTTAAATGTCACTTAACACAGGGTCCAGCAATCTTACTCTTAGGTATTTGTCCAAGTAAAATGCAAATTTATATTCACACAATAAAATCTCTGTGGTAGTGTTTATAGTAACTTTATTCATAATTGCCAAAACATGGGGGAAAATCCCACAATGTGCCTCAACTTGGAAATGTATAAACAAGGAAATACTACAGTGAGATAAAATGGAAGAAACTACATGCAATAGCATAGACAAACCTCAGATGCATTATTCTAAGTGAAAGAAGCAGACTTCAAGGGGTATATACTGTGTGATCCTATTTAACGACATTTTGAAAAAGACAAAACTATAGTAATGAGGTGGGCATGGTGGCACACTCCTATAATCCCAGTGCTTGGGAAGCTGAGGTAGGAGGATGGCCATGAGTTCGAAGCCTGGGCTACATCATGAGTTCAAGGCCAGCCTGCACTGCATAGCAAGACCCTGCCTAAAAATACAAACCCTCAAACCAAAAAACAACTACTGTGATGAAGAACACATCAGTGGTGGGGGTAGAGATGAGTACAAAGGGGTAGCATGAGGAAAGATTGTGGAGGGTTTTGGGACTATCCTCCATCTGAATAGTGGTGATAGTTACATGGTCATTGGGCATGGTCAATACTCACAGAACTGTACGCTAAAAAGGGAGAGGGATTTTACTGTATGTAAATTAAAAATAAATTTGTAGTCATAAAGCATTTTATTATTGCTAGAGGGGAAATGGGGAAAGCTAACTGTGTGGTGGGAGATAAGACTATAGTTAAATTGCTTGTAGATTTGTAAAGATCCCTAAAGCAAAGGTTAAAAAACTAGACCAACTTTTAAGCCAAAGAATTTGAATGGAAATGATGGTTAGGTGGCTTGTGCACCTTTGTGCACCTAGGGAGGCAGGCAAGGAAACCAATTAAGAGGTGATAAGGGTTCCCCTTAGGGTAAAAACCTTGTATCTGGAAAGAACTTACAAATGGGAAATTATTTCATTTACTCTATCTTAATTAAACCTTACAAGAACCAGTAAGGTTAGAATTATTATCTGTAGTTAACAGATGCAAAAATGGAGAATTGGAAAGGTTAAGGGATTTGCTTAAATTCGTATTATAAGTGTGAAGATAAGACCTAAAGCTTAGTCATTTGCTTCTTTCCAGCCCTCTATTCTCTCTCACATCATTATATTCATTTCCTTCCTAGCACTGATCACAGCCTGTAGGCTGCCTACTAATTTGTTTTCTTGCTTATTATCTATCTCTTCCACTTGACTTTAGGGAAGGACCCATGTCCCTGCAGTTCCCTGTTGTAGCCTCAGCACCTCTTATAGTTGAAGTCTTCTATCCACACCGGTGTGTACTCTTTCTTGGCAGAGTCCAGCTCCAGCGGGTTCAGGTCCTGAGAGGAGGTGTGGAGTCGGCGACGAGAGAATGAGACAGACACTGAGTGGAGGGTCGGCAGCTCAGCTTGTCAGTCTGAGTTATACCGAAATCACTTTACTCATATATGTTTTGATTACACAAAGCTTTGGTAAGCACATGGGTCCATACACAGTGTGTTTTCATACAGAGTTAAAGAAAAGCTGATATCATCTAAAAAACTATTTTAGACCACCCAGTTCTAAATACTCCTCCGGGTGCTACGTGAACTCTTGCTAACTTATCAGATTTACATTTGAGGAACAAGAAGCATTTTAGAAAGGTCAGGCTACTTCATTAGGCCAGAACTCATTGTTGTGTGCCCTGTGGGTGTTGGCCAAGGGTGACCAGGTGCCAGACAGTGGGGTGCCTTATTTTTTCCTTTCTTTTGTTCATCTTTCTTTAACTCCTCTCGTAAACAATATTTGTCATATGGCAGGGGTAAATCTAATCTGGGTAAATGTTGTATGGAATTTGTTCCTTTTGGTGGGTATCATAATGTTCCACCTATAAGCTACATTGGGAGGGGGCTCAGCCGATGGGACAGGCTCATACTTTTCTTTATTTTCTATGGACCGAGATCCCTGTTTTGCTGCAAATATTTGTGGGCTTAAAGTAGTCAGGGCCTCACCATTTGTCCGAGTCTTGGAAGTTCCCAGCATTTCCAAGAGCCATTACTGCGTCATGAATTTGTTGATGTCCCAATTTCCCTTTGTACAGTCAGGGCATATGGGTGTCAGATGCCCACTACGCGTGGAGGTACGAGTGAGGGGCTTTTCTGTAAATGGATTTACAGTTTCTTCCTGTAATCCCGGCCTAGTAACCATTTCCGAAGTACTGACTTTTATCCTTTCAGTGATTTCCCGGGGAGTACAGCACCGAGGTAATCACTACCGCGGAAAGCGAAAGCAAAAGACGGAGTCGTGGTTTCAGCCAGAGTCTCGGTTTCTCTGGAGCTGTGTCAAGCAGCGAGATTGTGACCATGGCCTGCGCCACTTTCTACCACGAAGCATGCTTACAACATCTTTTTTTGATTTTTCAACATTAGAATTATATCAGACAGTGCTTACTAGAGAAACAGATTTAATGCAAGATATACGAATACATAAGAATTTACAAGACGGGCTTACAAAGGCCACCCAGAGTCAGGTGTGAAGAGTGCAAAAGGGCTGCCTGTGTGCTGGAGAGCCGGAGGATCCAGTCAAAGGCCTGGAGCTCAGTGTAGAGTCCCATGTGAGGCTGTACCCGGAGGCTGAAGGGCCTGTGCTGGAAGCCAGGAGGCGACGTCCAAGGTGAAGGTGAAGACTGCAGCTCCTCTGGAGAAACAGAAGCAGCGGCCTTCCTGCTTTGTTTCCCCTTTATAGCCTTCAGGTGACAAGCTGCCCTAGGCTGGGTCTCCTGTCATCAGTAAATCCCGTCAGTCGCACTCAGACCTGTGCTGGTACAATTTAGTTGGGCATTTCTTACTCAAATTGACGCAATCAGTTAACTATCAGTAATTGAAAGGAAAGGAGACTATCAGAAAGGAGACTTAGTTAACTTTCTCACATTCCTCCCACTATTTCTAAGTTTTCCTCAACCTATTGTATTGTCGGAATTATAGTATCATAATTTTTGGTTTAATCAATACTTAGTGCTTACACTAGGAGAATTACGTAATAATTTTAAAGGCTGCTTTACATGATAAACTATGATTTTTTCTTTTTTAGATAGGGTTTTGCTATGCAGTTCAGCCTGGCCTTAGACTATGTAGTCTGGCTAGCCTCAAAATCATGGCCATTCTTTTGCCTCAGCCTCTTGAGGGCTGGGATTACAGACATTTGCCACAACACCCAGCTATGATTATATTTTTAAAAATTAATTTTATTGGTACATTTTAGTTATACAATATAATGACATTCATTATTGGAAATTTGAACCTTTACATAATCTCTCTTGGTTCATATTTTTCCCCATTCTCTGCCCTCCCTTCAACCCCTCCATCCCTCCCTATTTACAAAGACTTTCATTCCATATTACCATTTGCCATATTTATTCCGTTCCCTTTTTTCCTTTCCCCAACCTCTCTCACTTCCCCATCCCCTTTGGACCTTTTCTTCCTATTTCACATTATCTATTATATATTTTATCCTTATTTATACTTTTAATTTCTCTCACCAGAGAAACTATTCAGTATTTATACATCTGTCCTACTTATTTCACTTCAGAGTGTTGCCTCAATGTGCATCCATTTAGCTATAAATGACTCTAGCTTCTCACTCTTTATGGCTGAGTACTACTACATTTGGTAAAAAAAAAACAAAAAAACCCCACATTTTCTTTATCCAGTCTCCAGTTGATGGGCAATTGGGCTGCTTCTAAGTTTTAGCTATTATAAATTGTGCTGCTATGAACATGG
>NW_004624743.1:26652693-26702903 GCF_000247695.1 Heterocephalus glaber
TGGGTGTATGATCTTCTTGATGATCTTCTGCATTCTATTTGCCAGTATCTTATTAAGGATTTTTGCATCTATGTTCATTAGTGAGAATGGCCTATAGTTCTCTTTTTTGGTTGGGTCTTTCTCTGCTTTAGGGATCAAGGTGATACTTGCTTCCAGGAATGAATTTGGGAGTATTGCTTCCCTTTCAATTTCATTGAAGAGTTTAAACAATAGTGGCAATAGTATTTGTCTAAATGTCTTGTGGAATTCAGCAGTGAAGTCATCAGGACCTGGGCTTTTCTTCACTGGTAAAGTTTTAATTGCATTTTCAGTTTCATTGATTGATATTGGGTTGTTTAGAATTCTTAGGTCTTTTTTGTTCAACTTTGGTAATTTATATGTATCTAAGAATCTGTCCATTTCTTCTGCGTTTTCCACCTTATTGGTGTATAGGTTCTCGAAGTAGGCACTGATGATCCTCTGGATTTCTGCTGGGTCCATTGTAATTTCATCCTTTTCATTCCTAATTGCATGAATTTGGGTCTTTTCTTTCCCTTTTTTGATAAGGTTGGCTAAGGGTTTGTCAATTTTGTTCATTCTTTCAAAGAACCAACTCTTGGCTTCATTGATTTTTTGTATTGTTCTCTTAGTTTCCATTGCATTGATTTCTGCTCTGATCTTTATAATTTCCTCCCTTGTATGAGCTTTGCATTTGTCTTACTCTTCTTTTTCTAGAAGCTTGAGGTTCAGTATCAGGCTGTTTATTTGAGCTCACTCTGCTTTCCTAATATGAGTATTTACTGCTATGAACTTCCCTCGTAAGACTGCTTTTATTGTGTCCCATCGATTCTGATATGTTGTATTATCATTGTCATTTAATCGTAGGAACTGTCTGATTTCTTCAACTTGCTCTGTGACCCTTTGGTGATTCAGAAGTGTGCTGTTCAATTTTTATGTGTTTATGAAATTCTTGCAGTTTCTTTTTCTATTGATCTCCAATTTCATCACACTATGGTCTGGTAATATACAGGGGAAAACTTTAATTTGCTTGTACTTACTTAAACATGTTCTATGAGCGAGTACATGGTTTATTTTGGTGTACAACCCATATTCAGCTGAAAAGAATGTGTATTCTGATTTTGTGGGGTGGAGCTCTCTGTAAATATCTGTTAAGTCCATTTGTTCAAGAGTTTGATTGCGTTCTAGTATTTCATTATTTTTTGTCTAGTTGATCTATTTGTGACAGTGGGGTATTGAGGTCCCCCACTGCTAATGTATTAGTGTGTATTGATTTTTTATGGTCGGCTTTTTTTCTTTTTGTACCAGGGATTGAACTTGGGTCCTTGCGCTTGTGCAGCAGGTTGTGAAACCACTGAGCTAAATCCCCGGCCTATGCTTATTTGATTTTTTATGTCCATTAATATTTGTTTTATATAGTTGGGTGCACTAGTATTTGGTGCATATATATTTATGATTGGCATCTCTTCCTCTTGGATTTCTCCCCTTAAAAGTATGCAGTATCCCTCTTTGTATCTCTTAATTAGTGTTGGTTTGAAATCCATCTTATGTGCAAATAGGATAGCTACTCCTGCTTTTTTTCAGGTTCCTGTCTCATGAAGTATTGTTTTCCACCCTTTAACTTTCAGTCTATGAATTTCTTTTTGAATTAAGTATTTCTTGTATCTAGCATATTGTTGGGTCTTGCTTTTTGACCCATTCTATCAGTCTTTTTTTTCTTTTGGGTACCGGGGATTGAACTCAGGTCCTTTTGCTTGCACAGCAGGCGGCGAAACCACTGAGCTAAATCCCTGCCCCCAGTCTATTTTTTTTTTGTATTTCTGAATTGAGACCATTAATGTTGATGGTTATAATTGACATGTATTGACTTATCCTTGTCATGACCTTTTCCTTTTGTTGGATTCACCCCCTTTGCATTTAATTTCTCCTCGTGCTTGATGGATTCATTCTGCTGGGCTTCATGGGGTTGTGATCCTCATTGTCTTTTTCCAGGATATTGTTTAAAATTTTTTGGAGTGCTGGTTTGGTATTCGTGAAGTTCCTCAGGTGTTCTTTGTCATGAAAGTATCTTATTTCTCTGTCAATTTTGAAAAATAGTTTTGCAGGGTACATCAATCTGGGTTGGAGGTTGTTGTCTTAGGGCTTAAAATACTTCACTCCAGGCTCTTCTTGACTTGTGGGTTTGTATTTAGAAGTCTGCTTTGATTCTCATGGGCTTTCCTTTGTATGTGATTTGTTTCTTTTCTCTAACTTCTTGTAGAATTTTGTTCTTCTGTTGGGTTTCTGGAATCTTAACTATTATACGCCTAAGTGAAGATTTCTTTTTTTGATCATGGGTCATTTTTGTCCTATATGCCTTACTTATCTGTATGTTAAATTCTTTTCCCCTGTTTGGGAAGTTTTCTGCCATTACGTCTGTGAACAGTTTTTTTTTTTATGCCATTTTCACTCTCTCCTGTTTCTTCATTGACTCCAATCAGCCTTATGTTATTCTTCTTTGCATCATCTAGCAGCTGCTGTATTGATTTCTCATGGTTCCTTACTATTTTTAAGATGTGTTTCTTTTCCTGGTCACTAATTGCACTCCTGTCTTCTATTTCTGATATCCTGTCCTCACATTGGCTCATTCTACTGTGTTAACTTTCAATGGAGTTTTTAATTTTCTGGAGATCTGTTTGCATCTGTTTTATGGATTCCATTTGTTTCCTATGCAGGCATTCCATCATGTTTCCCAGCTCCTCTATTTTTTTTTAATCTGTGTCTGCTCTAGAGTTATTAATCATGACTTGCACTATGGACACAATTTTGGTTGTTATCTGAGAAATTATTTCTGATTTCATTTTTTTCCAGATCCTCTTTTGTTGCACTATGGACACAATTTATGTTGTCATCTGAGAAATTATTTCTGATTTCATTTTTTCCAGATCCTCTTTTTCCAGTTCAGGGAGTCCAGGTAGTTGAGTATCAGATTGTTCCATTTTCTTGCCCTTTGGGGTTGCCTTAGGTGATCTGCAAGTTTGGTTTTGAGACTTGTTTATGTGTCTTCTCATTTCAGCAGATGCAGCCTGCTGAGCTTTTGTTGAGGTGACTTTTTGTTCATCCTTTGGTCTTCAACTCTCAGCAAGCCACCAAGAGGTCTTTTCTCTGCTGCTCACCATTGAACCAATTCCTGGGTTCAGAATGGTGGCCTTCTGGATCCCTGCACTGCCCTATTGTCCTGCCCAGGTTCTGGCTGAGGCTAATGGTATATGGGCGGGCTTCTGGCTATTCCTTGTGTGCCTTTGCAGCTCTTTTCCAGGTGAGCTTTTGGCTGGGGCCTGTGGACCCAAGCTGTGCGAGTCTGGGCGGGGCACTGGCTGTGCACACCGGTGCCACTCTGGTCCACATGGGCTTCTTGTCTATGATTACAGTTTTTTGGGGTTTTTTTGTTTTTTTTGTGGAACCGGGAATCGAACTTAGGACCTTGTGCTTGCCAGGCAGGTGCTGGTGTCACTGAGCTAAACCTCCAGCCTTATGATTGTAGTTTTAAAATGTAAAATTTCTCTTTAAAGACAAATTTCCCTTGTGGTTGCTAATTGCTTCATTTCCTATATGCTTATTTTTAAGTCATTTCCAAATTCACTCAGAACCCTAATATGGTTCTTCATGTGGTGAAATACATGAGGAAATTTATTGATCTTTATCTCTTGGAGACATTGGTTCTGGAGACTCCATTGTCCTGTCTCAATCTGTACTGGTTGTGTGAGACCAAAGCAACTCCATTTTGCTAAAATGCACCACTCCCCTAGTCTCTCACAAATTAATGGTTAAAATGTGCATGCTCTGGGACAAAAGACACAATCTGTACCGAAGCAAAGTTCCTAAGTTAATTACTCAACCATCTGTTTGCCTAGGAAAAGAATGTTCCGGGCCCCCTATCCATAGAACAATCTGTAGATGTGCTGACTGTCAGTATGTAATGGTCGTGACTAATAGTCAGTGTGTCCGCTGACCATCAGTACGTGACAGTCAACCACCAACCTTTGTCCCTCATTTCCCTGGTAAAACCTACATGTAACCGCCCCTCACCCCCCCCCATGAACCTAGCCAATCAGAAATGTACACTTCATGCTTGCTAAATGCTAACCAATCATGTAACTGCTAAGTGAAAAATCTCCAAACCTTGCTGTAATCTCTATAAAAACCCCTGGTGTTTTAGAGTCGGGGCTGTCAATCCTGACCCGCTGCATGGGTGAAGGTTGAGAGTCCTTGCTCAAGCTTGAATAAACGACCCTCGTGCGTTTGCATCGGAATCGGCTCCTTGGTGGTCTTTGGGGACTTCGCGATCTGGGCACAACAGTTGCTTTGTAAGCCTGTTGCACAATTGTTTTCTTGGAAATTACCTTCACTTCATCTTGGGTATTTTCCTCCCCTTTCTCCACTACTGATTCCTTGTCTTTACTTCTCTTATTTTAATCCTTGTTTTTGGTGGAAAACACTTTCAAGTAATGTTCTGAGAAACTAATCCATAGGAGGAAAACTTTCTGAGATCCCCCATGCCTGATCTGAAAATACTTTTTTTTCCTGGTCTTACACTTGTTTGATAGGTTGGGTTTATAAGGAATGGTAGATTATTAATCACTTTCCTTTGAAATGTAAACATAACCTCCCCCTAATCATCCAGTAAGACTGTTAAAAAGCCCAATACCATTTTCTATTCTCAAGCTTGATCTTTTGTCTGTAATCTGTTATTTTATCTGAAATATTTAGGGGTTTTTTCTTTATCTCAACTACTTAGACATTTCAGGATTAAGTGCTTTTGTGTGAGTCTCTTTTCATTCATATTGCAAGGCATTTGTTAGGTCCTTTTAGTCTGGAAACTCAGGTCATTCCTGAGGAAATGTCTTTAATAATTGTACTTTTCCCTACCTACCTCCTTTTTTTCCTTTTTCTTTAGGTCAGATATTTGATCTCCTGATTTGATCCTAAGTATTCTTTTCTCTCATATTTTAAAATCATTTGTCTTTTATTCTTTTGAGTCTTCTCAACTTCATTTTATCATCTTAAAATTTATTTATTTTTAAATTTACAAATATTCATTTTTTTTTCATTTCCTTAGAAAAATAGCATTCTGTTTTCATTCATGAAATATCTTCTCTTCTTTAATGATGTCACTCACCATTTTTTGAAATTTTTTTCTGTTCTGTCTTTTGTTTCTTGTTTTTGTATTAGTTTTCTCCTTGCTTGGTCAAATTACCTGACAACGGCAAAGTAAAGGAGAGGTTTATTGGACTTTTCAGTCCATTGTCAGCTGGCACCAAGGCAATGGCATCATAGCAGGAAGGTGTGTGTGTGTGTGTGTGTGTGTGTGTGTTTGTGTGTGTGTGTGTGTGGTGGGGGGTAAAACTGCTCACTTCCTGGTTACTGGGAAGCAGAGCAAAGGAACAGGCCAGGGATCTCATATAAACCTCCATGACCCATCCAGACACACCCAGAAATGTGCTTTACTAATCCCCCTGGGTGGCTTCTGGGCCAATCAAATTGATAGTGCAGTTTAAATGTTACAGACCCCCCTTTCTTGTTTGTTTTTATGTCTACTTTTCATAACTGGAAGTTTATTCAAAGTGAGGTGATCCTCAAATGTCTTTTGAGGTAAGCAGACAGGCAAGAGAGACCCTGTCACAAAATAAAATAAAAAGGGTTGAGGATGTAGCTCAGAGCTAAGGCCCTGGGTTCAATCTCCAGTAGTATGAAGCGGGGGTTGGTGGAAGGATGAGGATAGCTACCTGAATGGCTGGAACTTGTGAATTGCTAGACATCATTTTCATGTAATTAGCAGGGGATCTGTCTGTTTTGGAAGATCTTCTTAGTACTCATAAAAATACTTTTTCTTGAACAAGTCAATTTCCCTAGAAAGAAATCCTCCATATTCTGTTTGAGGGATATAAATGTGGATGACTCATTTACAGGAGCTGAGAGGGAAAAATCTCCATACTTCAGTATGTAAAATTTCACTTATTCCCTTTACCTCAATGTATAGTAAGGCACCTCATTCAATATTTAGTTGTTCTTTTGTCAGGCAGAACAGAGGTTCTCTAGTTCAATCTTACCAGGGACTAAATCTTACTGTTTCTGGATTGGGGTAAATTTACCCAGCAACTTGGTGGAAGAAGTAATCTGGGAATCTGGAATACCTACTCCTCCTACCTGTATGTAGACTTTCAACTAATTATAATATGTTGTTTCCAGCCATTCTTCTCTCTCATGACCTCAGGGATCCTTGGGCTTTAGATTTCTGGTACATTTGAATCTGTGTTTAGGTTGTCACATGGGGAGAGAGCAGAGATGAGTGTCTGAGTTCAATACTGTATACAATGTTGACCAAATTCACAGGTCTCATTCCAAACACACGGATTGTCTACACTGTACCCAGACCTTGCAAGTCAGAGTCTTTAAGGGGGAATATGGGAGTCCTAATTTTTGAAAAGGTCTTCTCTTGACTCTGAGGACACTGCCTACAGAAATTATTACTCCAGTACTCTCAGGCCCACTGACCACTGTCTTTGAAGGCACATGAACCAAGAATAAGAGAATGAGGAAAATGGCAGGCAAATTCTGAGAAAAAGATGGCTGAGAAAGAGCTAGGTCTTGTGGAATTCAGACACATTTTGAGAGGAAATGACCTGATGTAGAATGCTGGTGGAAAAATCAGTGCAGAGAAGGCCAGGAAAGTAAGGGAGGAGTGGTTATGAGATGGTATTAATGGATCCAACACCTAGTTGGTAGGCAAATAGAAGTTTTCTTCTTCCAGCTTTACTTCACCTTTTTTCCCTCCTCTCTCCTTATTTTTCTTATAGTCTTAAGAGAAGCCATATAGCCATTTTAAAATTTAGAAAGAAAAATGTTTAAAAGAAAACCACACAAATATGATCTCTAGTAATAATATTCACTCAAGAGAAGTTTTCAAAATGAAATGAATTTGGATCTGGTGAAAAAAGATACTACAGCATGTATAGAATAAAGACATATGCTTTCGGTACTGCATACCACCTTGGTGGATTTTAGGAGTGGTATGTACAAGTGGTTAGGTACAACTTGTAGATTAGACAGCAGGGAGTTATAAAAGAAGTTGGCAGAGTGGAGGAAAAGAGAAGAGGCACACATCAAGGAAGAGGGAGGCACAAATAGGAACTACTGAACTCAGATGTCATACATCCAAGATTGCTTTGGAGGCCAATGAAAAACTTTTAAAGAGGAAGATAAAGGAGGGTGAGAGATGGGAGGAGGGATGGGTAGCACTAACCAAAAAAAAAAGAATTAAAAAAAATTTTTTTTTCACCAATCACTTAGGTTTTATATCCACATTATTGTATTGATTTGTTCAGGTAAGTAATGTTACAAAAACAGACAAATGTTAGCATCTGGGGAAATGGAATATAGACTAAGAACTTATTTGCATACAGCCAGATAGTACTGTGGCATTTCAAGTCATGGTAGTACTTGGTATAGATCTAAATTTGAATGAAAGAAGATATTAAATTGTATGTTAACACCTTCAGTTGAGATACATATTCCTCCAGGTTTTGTGGGAATGGTTAGAATTTAATGAGGCCCATGGATCATCTAGACAAAAAATTATTTTCCTTCCTTCTTCTATAATCTCCCTACATTTATAAGACATAAGGAAAGTTGTACAGTATTTTTAGAAGCAGCTGAAAAAGGTATTTGTTAAATGTGTTGCAGTGCAAAGTGATAATTATAACAGGGAAAAAATTTCAAAGTAGGTGTGCAATAATTTTTACCCAATTTCAAAAGTGGAGGATAGAGCTGGGTGTGGTGGCACATACCTATAATCCCAGCACTCAGGAGGATGGGGCAGGAAAGGCCAGACTGAACTACATAGTGAGACTTTGTCTCAAAAAAACAAAACAAAAACAGAAACCCAAAACAGTGCATAAATTTTTTGCCACATTCATTTACTTCAAGTACCTGCATTCAAAATTGGATTTCCCAGAATGATGCCTGGCACATGGTAGACAATTTAAGTATCCTGAGGTAAGAACTGAGTGAGTAACTGTTGATAAAATAGATTCTGTTTTCAGATAGTGGATTCCTTATCCATGAGCATGTGCATGCACTCACAGAGTACACCAAACACTATTTTTCCTTTTTTTCTTTCTTTTTATTTATTTATTTTTTTGAGACAGGGTCTTGCTATGTAGTTCCAGCTGGCCTTGAGCTCACTATGTAGCCCAGGCGAGCCTCAAATTTGAAGTGATCCTCCTGCCTCAGTCTCCTGAGTGCTGGGATCACAGGCATATGCCACCAGTTCCAGCTAAAACATTTCCATTTTCACCATATCTTTATTTAAAGCTATTTTCTGCAAATATGTAACAACTAATTCACCAATCAGATATTTAGATTCTCTTTTTATAAATGTCAGGAAATCCTAAGGTTCTTGGGAAAGTAACGCCTTGGTGAAACAATGTCCAAAGCTGCATTTTGCTTTCCGAAACTATTTAATGCACAAACTTTCCCTGATATCCTTCATATTGACGTGACAACATTTAATGCCCACAGAAAATTAACATACTTTAAGGCTTATTCTCACAGAGACTTAGTCTGTACATGAAAATACATATTTAACTTTATCATTCCTGATTCTATTAATATTTATTTGTAGTTCAGTAATAAGGCATCAACTAATGTGAGAGAACAAACTAATGTCTAGAGAACACATTAAAAGCTAAGAAAGAAATTATCTTCCTTAACCCCATTGTCTCACTATTGTGGGCATAAGCATTGTTGGGTTAATATAATCAATATAACATAATCTTCCATCCAAAAAATCTCCACAAAGGTGGTAGAGAGAAAACTTTTATCATTTAATAAGCATGAAACCAGAATGGTAAATATCACAGGCAACTCGCTATGAGACTGCAAAGGCAGAAAGAATTTCATCATTTTATATAGCAGAGCAGAAACAGCCCATTACATAAGTATTTTCAAGATAAATAGTCCTCAAGAGAACTTGACACAGGAGAGCTGGGGACACTGACCTTCTGAGTTAGCTGATCAGCTTTATCCAGAGGAAAAACAAACTTCTTTTGTCTGGATAACAGTAGGTAGTTTTGCTACTTGGAGCAAGGCATACTCTGAAGCTGCACTCCTACTCTTTACAGAAACGGGGGAGACGGGTGGTATTAAGAAAAAAGTGGTTCTGCAGGTTTTGATGAAGACATTCCTGGATCATAAATCTGACAAAAAGATCTATCTAGTCTTCAAAAGGGTTTATATACATTTCAAAGAGCTAGGAAGTATTGAATAACTACTTGTTAGAGGCAAATGTTCTGAGAAAAAGAAAAGGAGGGAAGTTTTTTAGTCATTTTCAAAAGGGAGAATTAAGTCTCATTTTTTAACACTTTTGTCTTTACAGTATATTTTGGTTTCTTGGGCTTTCAAAATACAACACAAAAGTCCAATTTAAAATTTATGGTTTTCTATGTCCACTATGGTCAAATAAATAAGTCTGTTTTTTAAAAAAATCACGTTTGGCTCCCACATAACTCAAATGTTTCCGAGGGGGAGTGTGGACATGGAGTTGACATTAGATTTGCTCCAGGCAAATAATTTAGTTCAATCCATGTACGATGCCTTAAAAAGCCTGTTACAGGAACCTGGGAGGGTCAGCCCTCAGTGTCGAGTAACTCACACACTACAGATCACCTAGTAATTTTAGTGCACATTACTCATTTCCCACCAAAATTCTTTTGGTGAAGGACGCTCCAGAACAGCCTTCAGTGGAAGAGCAAATCGGTTTGTGTTCTTTACGCATTCTAGACTCTAGAAGAGGTAAGGGCTCTTTTTTTTTTTTCTGTTGGTACTGGAATTGAACCAAGGGAATACTGAGCTACGTCACCAGCACCTCCCTTTCCCCTCCCTAAATTGGTCATGCTGGCCTCGAATTTGCAGTCCTCCTGCTTCGGCTTCGCAGAGTGCAGGGATCGCAGGGGCGAGCCACCATACTGCCTAAGGACGGACTTCTTACAGGGGACCGATCCTGGACCTAAAGTACACTTTACTAAAACACCCACTACAATTGCAGTACCGCGCGTATTGAGTACTGAGACTTCCTTTCTTAGTCTCAGGCACTGGGGACACAAGAATGATTGAGAATTCATTGGAGAAACTAAAAATCATTTTATAGGAATCAAAGTCACAACGGCCGCAAGTGAAACGAGGGAACCTACAAGCAGTAAGGGCTGAGAGCGCCCAGTGCCTGAGGCAAAGGGGCGGGGGTCCCGCGCAGGCCCCATCCGGAGCCCCGGGGCGCACTCAGCATTTCCCTCACGCCTCCGCCCCGCCCTCTGAATTCCTCTCCCGCCCGCGGGGTCGTCCCTTCCCAGCGGTCCCCGCTTATCATCCCCGGCCGGGGAAGTGGCCGCGGCCGGGAGAGCCTCCCAAAGTTTCCTGTGACGCCGCCGTCCCGCCGTGGCAGCCCAGGACACTGACTGGGGAGGAGCGGGTGACCGAGGCGGGGCCCAGAGGGCGGCGGCCAGGGCGCCGCAGCCCCTCGCTCCCAGCAGGCCTCCAGCCGAGAGCCGCCCTCAAGCCCAGACCCGGGCCGCGCCCCGCCCCCTGGGAGGTGGTAGAGGAGGGGGCTGGGGCCCGGCAGCAGCGCCCGCCTCCCACCCCTGCCTATTGGCGGAGGCTTCGAGGGTGCCCCGAGACCGGAGTGTAGCGGGATTGGCCGCAGAGCTTCCTGACAGCGGCGCCGATTGGCCGTGACGGTCTCCGTGACGCGGGGTGGCGACTGGCTCCAGTGTCTGAGGGGCTCCTGCTTGTCAGGTTCTAGGTAGGTACGTTTGGCGCCGCCGGCGGTAGGCTCTGTCGCCCGGGGCAACGCCAGGGGAGGGGGGGGAAGAGGACGGAAGGCGAGCCTGGAGTGGGGGCAACAATTCCAGCCCGTCTGGGGGTGCCGGGGTTCGGCCCTGGCGGCGGGGGCTGTGCGCAGGGCTCTTCCTCTGCCCTCAGCCACCCCTCATCCCCGCCCCAAGCTGCAGTGTCTCTCGCCCACCCTTCTGCCCGCGGCAGAACATTCCTGGTCCGGGCTGGGGATAGGCTGCACACCCGGCCCCACGAGGCCCGCCCCTCCCACCAGTACGGACCGGGAGGCTGAGGGGCCAGTGCCGGCGCGAGCAGGCAGTGGCGGGCGCGGGCCCCGCCCCGTCGCGGGTCGGAGGCTGGGGCTGCGGGGCGGGGCAGGGTCCTCGGCCACCGCCCGTCACGCCCGCACCCTGTTCTCCGCCCTCTCCTCTCCTGGTGCCGCCCCCCCCAACCCCCCGCACGCAACTCAAAGGGTTACCCCAGTCCCTTTCCCACTTCTGGGGCCCTTTCGTTCCCTGAGGTCCTCTAGATCCTCCCCAATTCCCCCCAATTCCCTGCGCTTTGATGCCTTTCTCCCGGGTTGTTGGGGTAATGTTCTCCGGGGTCTCCCCAAGAGATGGACTCCTTAGTGTGATGAAGCTAGTGCCGGCCCGCAGTTTCTATCCCTTGGGGCATTTAGGGATGGCGAGGTGTTTGGAGGCACCTCTGGTCAACTTTCTGCTTTAGAGTTTTTATTAGGATCAACTTTTCTGAAATACACCCATTGTGAAGGTGTTGTAGGGCCAGGACACTTTTTGCAAAAATTGGAGTTTAAGGTGGTTGATTTGTACTTTGTACATTTGTGATTTTGCTGTTCAGTAGGTTGTAATCTAAAAATTAATTTGTTAAGGTTGGGTAGCCTTTCACTTTCGTTCAGCTTATGGTTTAAAACAATGAAGATTTGTTCTTTTTTATTCAGACCCAACTGCATATATTCATACTGATCTCACCATCACGTTGACATAAACCATTCTAAAGGTGCACTACTGTTTTCCTTTTCTCCAGATATTTTAATCTAAAGAAATTTCTGAAATGAGGTTCCAGTATATGAAAGTGTAACGGTAATATCAATGAGGATAGACCAGAACTATGTCAGTGATTAAAGACCAGAAAATAGTTTTCAACCCAAAAGTGGAATGAAAACAAGATTGAAAAAATTGCAAAATATAATTATCGTGCAGTGATGCAGTCCTGATATACCTGTGTGGGCTTTAGAAGGACTTTTTTTAAGAGCCATGAGTTTGTCAGTGTATAGAAAGGTAGAGTGTATCATTTATCTTTCTGAACTTTTCTGCTAGTGCTCTTGAGACAAGGGAAACCTTTCCTCTGTTTTCTTCCATAAAAGACCTTTGCTGAAGACCTGTTTCTCTTCTGCACTCATGGTTGACAGCATTAAATACACACTATCTAAGATTAGTTAGTGCTCAGTTAATGCAGCTTAGGCATTACTTCAAAGGTAGATGCCATTAGTCCGGAGGAAGAGTAATTCCTCTGCTGGTACACAAATCGCTTTTATTTCATCTTTAACTATTATGTAGCTATAATTTAGGTCTGTATACATTTCTTCCTCCAGTATTTTAACAAAATATTCAAACTATGCAAAAAAAATTGAGTTCCACCTATCACTTATAACAGTTTTTACATATATGGCTGTTACATAGTAAATATTAAGGGACCCAAATATCAAGCTTGAAAAACCAGCATAAATATATATAATACCAAAATATTGTAGGGTATTTACTTCTGTTTGTAAATGGGAAAAGTGCCTGTACAAACTATGGTCATTTTATGATATGAGATTATTCAAGGTAATGTTAGGAATGAGCAGTAAATTATCTTTGTAACCAAGGCCCAGATAAGTAAATTACATTTGGGCAGTCAGAAGAAAGGAGATCTAATGAATTTATACAAATAAAAGTTTTGTTTTAAAATTGGACCTCTGTGGTAATAGATTAGTATTTTTACTTGATTTATAAATGAGCGTGTTTTAGAAGAAAGGCCAAGGGATTATCATTTATGCAGTGTTTTGATAATATAACAGTAAATTGAACAATCTTACGTGTTTTGTAATAAGAATGTATTTTTGTAGTAGAAAACCTTAGAAATGTGAGCTATTTTTGTTTTTAAATATGAACTATTTTTTAGTAGAACTATGTACTTCATGGAGACTGAAGTACCTAGACTCAGTATTTTGATAGTCTCAGAACTGTCTTGGATGTTGTTTCATGGTGTTGGTAAGAGAGTACTTTTAATAAAGGAATTATAGAGTGGAAATGGTTATAAATTCACATATGTGTATATCATATTTGTAATTTTTCCATACTTAGGAAATTGCTGCACTCTAAGCATTTGAATCATCTTGTCAGTTTCAATAAATCTGTTCATCCCTACCTCATTTATAAAAATATTGAAATTAAGAGGTATCTCAATTCACAGATCTGAATTGCCTTATTATTTTTCATTTATCTTTGGCATGTTTATTTTTTATTTTTATTTTTATTTTTTGGTCCCGGGGATCGAACTCAGGACCTTGCACTTGGAGGCAGGTGCGGTGCCACTGAGCTAAATCCCCGGCCCTGGCATGTTTATTTATGGTTAACGTATCATACCACTGTAAGACTAAAGGGAACAAACATCATAGTTTTGGAACTCCTAGTGGTAGATTCATTTAATTAGGAAACAATGAGACGTTTAGATTTTAAAAATTTAGTCAGAGCTCTAGATTTTCCTACTCCCCTCCTCTTTCTTACTCTTTTTCCCCACATTTATATTTGATTATACAAATTCAAATGCCTTAAAATTAATTGAGAAAACTATAGAGGAGTCCCCCGTATTTCTCTTTATTTATTTATTATTTTTTTAATAGCAAAACATTTTTTCATACATTTTAGGCATACATAATGCTAACACTCCTCATAGGGATCACCGGTACTTCTATAGTTAATATTTTGGAAAATAACTGAAACTTCCATTTGTTCTGTGATACTTTATAAATCATTGCAATTTTATGGACTTCCTTTCAGAGTATGTACATTTGCATCTAAGATTAGATTCATTAGAACAATTCTCCCAGTTCTGGAGAAAAACAAGAGAATAGAGGAGAGATTAAAGTAAGAACAAAGGAAAAGACTCAAACAGTTACTAGTCACTTTTTTCTTATTCCATGAAGTATAGATATAATCCTAGTTTACCAGATGAAACTGTTGTATGACTGACAAAGTATGGAGTATGGAGCCTTGGAGCCTTCCAAAGTTTGTCTTTGAAGTTTAAAGTATCTAGGTGAGATGAAGTTTGTTTAGGATCTTTTAACCTAAATATAAAGATTTTACCATTTTCGTGATGTTACCTATTAAGCTTTGAAGAAAAATCATGCTTGACTTAGAATGTCTTAAATATTCCTATGTAATTATCAAAGTATGACTAGTTTTCAGTCTACATCATCACTATTCATTCGAAGTTTGAGAATGTCTCTTTGTTTAGTAAGTGTTAATTAAAAGACTGGAACTTCTAATATAGGTGTTTCTTGCCAGTTAGAAAAATGTAGTGAAAAGAGCCATTTATTTTGGAGTCACATAATCTGGGCTTCAGACCCAGTTACTCTTCTGTGTGATCTTAGGCGAATTTCTTAATTTTTTTAAATCATAGTTTCCTCATCTATCAAATGGTGATGATAAAATTGTCTCATGAGGTAATTATGTAGGAGAAATGAGACAATATAGGCAAAATGCTTGAATTTAGGAAATGCTCAACTTCTTTATTTCAGTTCTTAGTTTTATCTTTCCTGGAGTTCTTACAATTATGCTACTCTCCTAAAATTCCTTCAGTTACAGACATAGGAAATTAAAATAATATACATGAAGTTTACTTAAATTGAATGGCATTTACAATTGTATAGAATAATTATCAATATCTCAAGATTATTTTTTATAGTTCTGAGATTACTATATCTCAGTAGGGATTATCAGAAATTTACCTTAAATGGATTGTAACCCTGGAATATGTCCAGTTTGTCTAGATTTCTGACTTATTTTCTTTTATCTTAGATTATCTGTTATTGGCTAGTTTCCCTAAATTCTGTTCGTTTAAAACACAAATATAGCTCATGCCTGTAATCCCAGAACTCTGGAGGCTGAGGCAAGAGGATTACTCCAAGTTCGAGGCCAGCCTGGACTACATAGCGAGTTCAAGGCCAGCCTGAACTACAAAGCGAGACCCAGTCTCAAAAAACCAAAAACCATAATCAAAACAACCCCTACAAATATTTGCTTAGAGGTGATACAGAAAAGCTGAATGTTATTTTAACAAATTTTCATTTAGTGTTCCCCTCTGAGCCACATTTACTTAATCTGCTTAAAACTTAATTTTCAAATTTTGTGATATTCTTAGTTGTATATTAATTGTGTATTTTCCACCTCCTGATGTCTATGGTTATTTTTTAGGAAACAGTACTTCGTGGATATCCTTATTCCTATATAATGTTCTAATTCTTAAAAGAATATGGAATTTAAATGCACAGAGCACATATATACCTAAAGTACATTAGGTATACTAAAGCAAGCGATAGTAGAGATAAAGCAAGAGATAGTAGTTGAAATACATAGTCTTTATTGTGTCATCCAGCAATAAACAAGGTTTTTCACTGTAAATCAATGATTCTCAATATTTTTTCCCATTCAAGTACAAGATATTTATAGGGTAGGGTACTTCAATGTGCAGTTTTCTGTCATGCGAGCTGTAGTTCCATCTCTTCCTCTCCTATTCTGGGAAACATCAGCATGCAAGTGTGGACAGTAATATCATGGCAGGTATAAACTTGAATCTACTCTGGTTTATTGAAGAAAATGAGTCATTAAAAATATGTATAACTATTATTAGCAACAAATACTTGAGACATACCTTATAATCTATAGTTAAGACCCAAAGTACTCCTACATTTTCCTGAAATGGATGCTTCTCTAGTTGTTTGTAAAATCATTCTTGTAGTGCTACAGGAAAAATGATTATTACACTAATTTTATATTGATAATAAAGAAATCTACATTTAAAAGTTAAAATAAGTCAGTGAACATTTAAAATATTTGAATTAAAGCACCACAGGCTTTATTCTAAATCAAATAACAATTATTGTAGAAACATTGAAATTAATTTTTCAGTATAAATTATTTTACTTACAGAATATATATTTAAATAGTGGAACTAACAGTTTCAGGAGAAGGGAAAGTTCTTTTTCTTTTTGGAGACAGGCTCTTGTTATGTAACCCATGCTGACCTTGAGCTCAGGATCCTCCTGCCTCAGGCTTCTCAGTGTTGGGATTATAGGTGCATGCCACAACACATAGCTAGAGAGAAGCTCTTAACACTAGAATTTTTATATTGTAGGCACTCAGTGCGTGAAAATTATTTTTACATTGGTTCAGTCAGAAAACTGTCTTTAAAATTACATTATATGCATGAAATCAGTCTTCCTATGTAGAAGTACAGCTAGAAGTGAAAACTTACAAAAACAATGTTTCCTAGACTTTTGATATTTGCAGGTGTCATTTTCTGAAACTTTTGCAAATCTAGGAAATAACTACCTTCATAAAATGCAGGTACATTTAATTGCAGAATGTAAGTGATCCCTTCAGATTCTTAATGGTTCTATAAATAGGAGTAGAGTCATAAAAGTTGTTACACCAGTTTTTGCTTCTATACTGAATGCCAGAGGATTTTGTATTATTATATCCTTAAAATACAGGCAAAAGTTCTTATTGACTTTTGTGTCTTGGGGTTTGCAGAACAAATGAGCATCTCTGGCTTACTTACAAATCTTCCTGCATTGTCACAAAGATGGAGATTAGTCCTTGGTCACTGTAATATTTGATGCTTTCTGCCATTTCTTGCATATGTTTTCTTCATCCTTTCTTCTGTCCACATGCTTCAACTTGGGAGGATTTTCCAAGCTTTCGTCAGTTGGTGGGTCTCTTGTTACTTTCAAATTATAATACCAGGAATAGTAGATTTATCTCTTCTGATAATGTTCAGTTTTGTTAACAAGTGGGTCAGTACCTACCTAGCAGTTACACTACTCCTGGCTTATGAAAATATTTGTGCAGTGTCCTGATTTTCTCATGAATTGTATTTTCCTCAGACTCACACCTTTCTATGTACAGTCTTACACAGGTTAACCATCATTTTAAGTTTTACCAAGGTTTTGTGAATGTTGCTTTCCTAGAAGCAAAAGAAACATTTTAAAGCATAAACTTTTTTTCTTTGCTTTACTATAGAGTCTGTGGTATAAGGTGGACTTTCTAATGTGACAAGTCCACTTATTGTCACATTTCACATTCATTCAGAGTTTATCATAAATCTGTTAAGTACCGTCACTTTGTCATGCCTCTATACTTGCTATATATTGGATAAATTTGCAACTGTAGAGTGATTAAAGGGAACTAAACAATATAGTTGTCTCGGGAATTATTAATGACAACTTGATAGGCCACAGTGTGTTATTTATAAGCAGTTTATTGGGTGAAGCATGAGAATCTTTATCTAGATTTATGTATAATAAAAACTTACAAAAAAGTAGAAGGCTGATTTTGATATCTTCCTCCACATCTATCTACATACATACATATATGTATATGTAGTATATATACCTGTAGTATAGATATACACATGGTTTTATTTATGTTCTTTTCTCACTTCTCAACATTTTAACCTCCAAAGTATTAGGTTTCTGTCTGCAAATTGTTTTCTTTTGTGGAGGGGGTGCCAAACAGTTTTTATAGTGCCTGCTAAAAGTACTAGACACCATTTGTACTTTTTTGAGTTGTTTCTCTCCACAGAAATCTTTAGTAAAAGGCGAAAGATTTATACGATCTGAAGAGAAACACAAGTCTGTACATTTCTTTTTTTTTGCTTTTGGAACTGGAATCAAACTCAGGACCTCACACTTGCCAGGCAGGTGCTGCACTGCTGAGCTGCATTCTTGGCCCTGTACATGTCTTTTTTTTTTTCTTCTTTTTTTTGATACCGGGGATCGAACTCAGAACCTTGCGCTTGTGAGACAAGAGGCGGATCCACTGAGCTAAATCCCTGGCCCATGTTCTTCTCTTTTGATCTTTATGACAACCCTATGAATTGGATGGCTTGGTTTTTTTGTAATCTGAAAACAATCTTAGGTCATATCGTTGATAATAAAGTGACCCTAGAATTTGAACTCAGATCTTTTGTACATTAAACTTGAAATAAATAGAAATGGTAAAAATCTAAGCACAGGGATCTCTTAATCTTTGATTTAACAGTAATTTTAATTTGGGAGTGATTCTAAAGGTTCATGTTGAAATGCTTGCAGTTTTGCTGAGATAACTTTCTTTTATATATTAGAAATGAGACCGTAAGACCTTAGCTAACTGTATAGTGACTATACCTCACTTTGGGTTTGTTCTGTCTGATATTGACCTGTACTATTACTTTTGTGAAACAGTAAAGGAAGCCAGCTGTTAAAAAAGAGAAATTAAACATGTCTAAGGAGAGTGGTGGATCTTAGCCAGAAAAACGGACATTTTTGAATACGTTTCAAAACGGAATGTTGAATTCCGTGTCTGTGGATGTGGATCAGTCTATCACACCTTCTAGGGAAACAAGTTAATTTGTGAAGCATTTTCACTGAATCTTCTAGCTTTGTCAAAAATTCTCATGGTCTTTATTTAGATTTCTTGAAAATGTCATAAATCCTGTCTTTTTTTCCTTCCTTGCCACCTGCAAATATTTGAAAGAGGTTTATTAATAGTTGCTACTTTTTAGAAGTTAATTAGTTCTTTCAAACTTCTTTTCTTCCTTTCCTTTCCTTTTTTTTTGAGACAGGGTCTCACTGTGTAGTTCAGGCTGGCCTGGAACTTACAGCAGTCCTCATGCCTCAGCCTCCCAAGTGCTGGAATTACAGGTGTGGACCACCACAGCTGGCTTCATACACTTTTGATATATATAATGATCACATTCATCATAGATAATTTGTACCTGTACATAATATATCTTGATATTCGCCCTGAAATATCTTTAAATGTTAACACAAACAATGGTATCAGAATTTCTGGGATAATATGTGCGTCCTTTTTGGATGATTTTATAGTCAATTATGACAGAATAGTAACTAGACTTGGTAATAATAGCTTCTTTCTGAGATTCTGACTTCCTACCTGTGTTTTGGCACTTGTTTTACCATGTAATAGGAACGGTATTCTAAGAGCTAAGGGACTTAGCTTAAAGACCCTGGCTTACAGGTATCGAAATCCTATGATTTTTGGAAGAATCTGAAGATGGTAAAGAAATAGACATGTCCCTTAAGGTAGCTTACATACAGGAATAAGGCAGAAATGTTTTATGTCAGACAAGAGGCAAGGCTATTACAAGAATGGGACAGAAAGCAGGAAGACATGTATTTCTTCCATTTTTGGTCATTCTCCAAATGTTAATAGAATACTCGCTCCATGTTAGAATTTAGCTTAAAGCTTCAGATAATTATAAAACATAGAGATGTTGCAGTCTGTTTTCCTGCGAGGGAGCATGGTGTAGTGAAGAGTAAGGAAGTTACAGCTAGGCTTGTCTAGCATGGCACCTATGCAGCTAGCATTTAGTTGTATGAGTTTAGACAAATAATTTATCTTACAGCATACTTCTTTCCCATCTGCAAACTGGGACTATCTTGCACAAGACAAACTCCCTGCTCTACTTAAGACACTGAGACACTTATGGCTTTCCTTTGTGTTTACTCCGTGTGGTGCTTATGGTGACTCCAGGCTTAAATTCTCCCACTTGAGGAAGTCTGTCATAAAAAGAACTTCTTTTACTCTTAGTTTGCTGTATTTCACTGAGTGGATTGTGTCCTTTTTCCATCCTTGATCCTGTAGTTGGACGGATGGGCTGTGATGATAGGCCTATCTGAATTACTGCTAACTTTTCATAGTGGGAATAGGGAATGTGTTCAGCCATGTCTAAACTACTTGGACCAAGAGGTAAGATACAAAGCGTTCACTGAAAGAAAAAAAATACCATGACCATGGGAAGAGGGAGTAAGGTGCTAGGCAAGTATATCCAAAAGATATTCATTATAATCTCCCAGAAAATCTCCATGCTGTTTAAACTTGGTGTGTCTAATTTATTTCACTTAACATTATGGTCTCAAGGTGCATCCATTTTCCTACATATGGCTCAAGTTTATCCTTCTTTATAATAGAGTAGTACTCCATTGTGTATAAATACCTCATTTTTTTATCCATTCATCTGCTAATGGACAAATAGGTTGCTTCCAAGATTTAGCTGTTATGAATTGTGCTACTATAAACATAGGTATACATGTATCACTGTAATATGATGTTTTTAATTCTTTGCAGAAGATATGTAGAAGGGGAATAGCTGAATCAAATGTAATTTCTACTTTTAGTTTTTTGAGGAATCCTATACCTATTTCCACAGTAGTTGTACTAGTTTACATTCCCATGAACACTGTAGAAGTGTCCCCCTGCCCCGCTGCCATTCTTTCTGGAGTAAGATGGAATTGTGTTGGTGTTTTAATTTGCCTTTTTCTATTGGCCAGCAATGTTGAACTTTTTTTTTTCCCTGTATTTATTGGCCATTTGTACTTCCTCTGAGAAGTGTCTCTTCATTTCAGTTGCCCATTTTTTGACTGGGTCTTTTATTTTGGCAGTTCTTATTTTTTTGAATTCTTCTTTTTTTGGTACCAGGGATTGAACTCCAGACCTTGTGCTTGCGAGGCAGGCGCTGGAACCACTGAGCTAAATCCCTGAACCTTGAATTCTTTTTATATTCCAGATATTAGCCCTCTGTCTGAGGAATAGCTGCCAAAATTTTTTTCTAATTCTGTAGGTTGTCTCTGCTCTGTTGGTTGTATTCCTTTGATGTGCAGAAACTTTTTAATTTGATATGATTTCATTTGTTGATTCTGTATGTTATTTCTTGTGCAATTGAGGTTCTATTCAGAAAGTCTATGCTTATGCCTATGGCTTCAATAGTTTTATCTATTTTATATTCCACTAGAATTTTTTTTTGGTACTGGGAACTGAACTATGGACCTTGCACTTGGGAGGCAGGCAGGGGAACCACTGAGCTAAATCCCCGGCCCCAGTAGATTGTTTTTATCTTAACATTTAGTTGTTTGATCCATTTAGATTAGTACATGGTGAGATACGAGAGTCTAGATTTGCTTTTCTGTATGTAGATAGAAAGTTTTTGCAGCACTACTTGTTAAAGAGGCTGTCTTTTCTCTAGCCATAAATGGCTTTTTATCAGATTGAGATAAGGTCCTTCTATACCTCTTTCCTTCAGGGTTTTTTTTTTTAAATCATGAACGTGTGTTGGATTTTGTCAAAGGCTTTTTCTCTGCATTTAATGAGATGAGCAATACATTTTTGTCCTTGCTTCTGTTTATATGATGTTTTTGGACCCATTGTCAAAGACAAGCTGAATGTGCCTGGGGTTGTTTTTGTATCCACTGTTCTGTCCCATTGATCTACATGTCTGTTTTTGTGCCAGGATCATGCTGTTTTTATTACTGTAGCTTTGTAATATTACTTAAAATCTGAAATTGTAATGCCTACTGCTTTGCTCTTATTACCCAGGGTTGCATTTGCTGTTATGGGTCTCTTCTGATTCCATATGAATTTTAGGATTATTTTCTTTAGTTCTATAAGGAATTCTGTTGGTATTTTGATTGAGATTGCGTTCAATCTGTATATTAGTTTTGGTAGTATGACTATTTTGACAATATTGGTTTTATCCATCCAAGCGTGGGGGATATCTTTCTATTTTCTAATATCCTCTTTGATCTTCTTTTTAAGGGTACTATAATTTTCACTGTAGAGATCTTTTACTTCCTGGTTCGGTTAATTTCTAAGTATTTAATTTTTCTTGATGCTATTGTATGGTATTGTTTTTCTAATTTCTTTCTTGGTGAGTTTCTTTATTGGTGTACAGGAATGCTGTCCAATTCTGTGTATTGATTTTTTTCTCCTGCCTCATTGCTGAATTTTGTTATTCTAGGAGTCCTTTTGGTGGAATTTCTTGAGTTTTCTATGTAGAGGATCATGCTTTCTGGAAAAAATGATAATTTGTCTTCTTTCTTTCCTATACAGATTTGTTTTATTTCTTTTTCTTTCCTGATTGCTCTGGCTGATAGTCCAAGTACTGTATTGAACAATGTGATAGTGGATGTCCTTATCTTGTTCTTGATTTTAGAGAGAAAGCTTTCACTTTTTCTTCATTTAGTATGACCTTGACAATAGGTTTGTCATAAATAGCTTTTTATCAGATTGAGATAAGGTCTTTGTGTACCTCTTTCCTTTAGGCTTTTTTTTTTTTAAATCATGAATGTGTGTTGGATTTTTTCAAAGGCCTTTTCTCTGCATCTATTGAGTTGATCATGTTATTTTTGTCCTTCTGTTCATGTGATGTGTTACATTTATTGATTTGCATATGTTGCACCATCCTTGCATCCCTGGGATGAAGCCTACTTTGTCATGATATATGATCTTTTTGATGATTTGTTGCATTCTGTTTGCCAGTGTCTTGTTGAGAATTTTTTCATCTGTGTTCATTAAAGAGATTGGCCTGTAGTTTTGGTTTTTGGAAGGATCTTTCTCTGGTTTTGGAATTAGGGTAATACTAGGTTACAGGAGTGACTTTGGGAATACTTCTTGTCTTTTAATTTCATTAAAGAGTTTAGGGAGTATTGGTGTTAGGTCCTCCCTGAAGGTTTTGTGGAATTCAGCAGTGAACCTTTCAGTTCATGAGCTTTTCTTGGGTGGTAGATTTTTTATTACTGCCTTAATTTAATTGCCAGCTTTTGGATATTTACCTACATATCTAGTGATTCTGTAACACAGAGAGGATCCTTGAAATTAAGAGTCTGAGCTTGTACAGGCATATCTGTCATACTCCTCAGCAGCAGAAGAATTACTCACTAAGCAAATCACCTTCACAGAGAAGTGGAAAAGTTTCTTTAGGTTATCATAGGATATAATTAAATATCTCCAGGGGAGGATAGGAGAGAGGGTCATTTCTCCAATGGTCTTTGGAGGCCTCTCTCCTTAGGAAGATACCGCTCTAGTTTCCAAGTTTTTCTGTTATACACATATCTTTGTACTTTTTGCTCAGAAGTCGATGACTGTGCAGGGACATGAGAAATCCAGAGAAAATTGTTTCTTAGTAGTAATTCTAAATTTCAGAAGCTACATCTATTCACATTTGAACTTAGATTTAGGGGTAAAATGTTTTCAGAATTTTATCCATTTCTCTTTCCAACTCTTGGCACTTTCTCTATGTTGGCTCATTGTCAAGTAGGTACTTAGGTTCTTTCAGTTTAGCAGCTTCAGCTGAAAAAGAACTTTCCTTCCTTATTAGTTCCTGTGAAAATGTTGGGGGTGCTGGATATGTAACTCAGTTGTAGAGCACTTGCTTAGCATGTGTGAAACCCTGGGCTTGATCTCCAATACAGAAATAAAAAGAAAAATATTGGACGACATTCAGACTTATCTATCTAATTTGGGTCATATACCCATTCCTGAACTGCTGCTCAGGGGAAGAAATATGTGGATTCTAAAATCCTATATGGTGTGCCTACTGCAGAAACTTTAGAGTGTAAATGATTAGTGCCACCCAAACCACACAGATTGATGACAAGAGAAGGGGTTCTAGCAAAAGAAAACTCTTTGTATTACTTACAAGATATCACCCTTATCAGAACTCAGCAAAGATTTCATACACAGCATTGAAAAATACATACACAGCATTAATTACTTCCTAGTAAACCTTAATCTTTCCCCACCAACTTCTCTAGTTACACAGGCTCCCATCCTGCTTTTCCTCATGTCAGGCCCCTTCCCATCTCCACAAAGTCTACCTCCTTGTTTACTATCATCTTTCTTTTATTTTGTTCTTTATTTATATTTTGGGTTTCTCATATAAGAAAAACCATTCAATATTTAACCTTCTATATCTTAGCATTATTGACTCAAGGTGCATCCATTACTACACATAACTCAAATTTATCCTTCTCTATGGCTGAGGAGTATTCCATTGTGTGTCTATACCACATTTTCTTTACCCATTCATCTGTTGATGGGCATAGGCTGCTTCTGTAATTTAGCTATTATGAATTGGGTTGCTATGAACATGGATATGCATGTATTACTGTACTATGATGTCTTTAACTCTTTTGGAAGGATTCTGTAGGTATAGATGGGTTAAATGGAATTTCTGTTTTTAGTTGGTGATGAATCTCCATACTGATTTCCATAGTGGTTGCATTAGTTTACATTCCCAACAACAGTGTAAGAGGATTCCTTTTCCTTCACAGCCTTGCCAGCATTTCTTGATTTTGATTTTTTGATGCTAGTCTTTCTTACTGGGGTAAAATGGGATCTCAGTGTTGTTTTGATTTGCATTGCATTAATGGCCAAAGATGCCGAGAATTTTTGGAAGGGTGTATTCTTGTCACTGGCTCCCCTCTTCTCTCTGTGCTTCCTGGTTTAAAAGCAGCTTTCCTCTCTTGCCCTTCCAACGTGCCCTGTCTGCTGTGAAGCTGAAGGCACTGGAAACTGTGAGCCACATGCACCTCTCCTCCTCTAAGTTGTTGGTATTGGGTATTGTGTCCCAGTGAAAGTGACTAATCTACTTGCTAAATCTAGGAGGAAATAAAAATGCTTGTTTGGAGGCAAGGAAGGAACCCTATGGAAATGGGCAAAACATTAGAAGAGTAGAAGACTGGTGTCAGCTATGACAGACACGCCGTGTTTGGTTAGTTTCCTGGTTAGAAGGAAAGGAGTGATCTTTCTGGTAACATTTATGCAATGTCTTGATTCATGTGAAAGTCAAAGAAGGAGGGCAAAAGGCAGGAAACAATAGAAAACAAAAAAGAATTTGGAAGAGGAGAGCTGATGATGAACTAGGAAGTCAGGATTAGATATAGGAGGGCACAAGGCAAAAGATGAGGAGCTAACAGGGTTGTAAATGACACAGTTGGCTTCTACCACTATGAATTCAACCAATCATGAATCAAAAATATTCTTTACAAATTGCATCTGTTCTGAACCAATCCTGCATGCATACTTAGGGGTGACTGTATGTTGACATTAGTGATAAAAAAGAGAGCCAGTAACCAAGAAATATCTTAGAAGATCTATACTTTCAAGGATTGAGGGGAGAACTGCCAATTCAAGGATCATATGTTGGCATAGTAAGACATGTGAAACAGAGGAAGTATGTGTTTTGCTGGGAAAATCTTTCTCAGACTTTCTTCAGTTTTTGGAAATATTTTTCCTTACATAATTACTTTTTTAGGATGTAACTTTTTTTTTTTGAGACAGGGTCTTGCTATGTAGCTCAGGCTGGCTGAATTCAATTATGTAGCCCAGCTGGTCTGGAACTCCTGGCGACTCTTCTGCCTCAGTCTCCTGAGTGCTGGGATTAGAGACATGTGCTACTGTGCCTGGCTATAACAGTATTTGAACAAATGTAGTCCCTTGTGGCTTTTGATGTGCTTTAAGCTTGAAGTTAGTTTTATTCTGTGAAAATGAAGAAAAACAAGAATTACCTCTTCAAAGTGGAGAATAGGAGGCAGAGAAAGTAAAATACATTACACATAGGGACTAGGGAAGAGGAGAGAGAGTAAGCAGTGGCTAGGCAGGTAAGTATAGAATTCTCATTTGTAGTTTGGTGAATCTGATAAATTGACACAGTTAATTTCCAGTAATAGTTTGCTATACTTCATGTGTACATTTTTTCCTTTTTCTTTAGGGAACAGTTCTGACTCCTTGAATTTCTTCTTGCAGCTCATACTTTTTGGCTAGACCTATGGTCATTCCTGTGAGACTTCACTGCACGTTTTCTCAAGTGTCTTCTTCATCCCTAATGTGTATATATCTCAACATGGACCTGCTACTTTAGCTAAGACACAGCCAGCAATGAATAGTAAGGTAGGATTACTTTACTGTTCTTGGTTAATTAAAGAATTCTTCTCTTTCTGAAACTATAACGGTTTTGATTTTGTAGGTTTTTTTTTTTCCCTTTGTTTTGTGTTTTGAGATAGGATTTTGCTATGTAGTCCAGGCTTTCCTGGAACTTGCTATTAGCCCATGCTGGCCTCAAACTCTAGCTGAGTGATGGCAAACCTTCAATTATAACAAACAGCTGGTGGGGGCACATGTGCCACAGGTTCACCATCGCTGCTCTAGATTCTCCTCCCATAGCCTCCTGAGTGCTGGGATTATAGGCCTGTGCCACTATACCTGGCTTGTAGTATTCTTTTTTTCTTTTTTGGTACCAGGGATTAAACTCAGGACCTTGCGCTTGGCAGGCAGGTGTGGTGCCCCTGAGCTACATCACCGGCCCTTTGTAGTATTCTTTATATGAGATTATTCTCCTACTTTGAAAGGCTACTTTCATATTATATTTGTGTTTATATTTTGCTTGTCCTTTATCTTAATGAATTTTATCTTATCTATGATATAATTATTATTTTTGTCAACTAATACTTAGGAAGAGCAGAATCCCAATCTATATTGTTTTCTCAACCTGAATGCCTACCAGTTCTAGATTTTCAACTGCCTGGCATGATTTGTTTTTTTTTTTTCTGGAACACTATACTTCCTTCTGTTTTCTGTATTACAGAAAAGACTCTGAGGTCATGTGATATTAAACCAATGTTTAATTAAAAGTCATATAAAGTTCAATTTCAGGGTAAAAGTATTTTTTAAAACATTAATTTTATTGGTACATTTTAGGTATACATAATGATAGTATTCATCATAGGGAATCTGTACCTATACATGATATGTCTTGATTCTTCTTTTTTCCCCAATCCTCTCCCTTCCCTTCATCCCCTCTTCCCCTTATTTAAAAAGCTTTGTTTCTATTTTTTTCTTCTATTCTCCTTTTTTTCTTTTCCCTTTCTTCCTTTCCCCCTCCCTCCTCCCTTGTTCCCCTTCCCATTTGAACATTTTCTTCTTATTTCACAATATCTAGTATACATTTTGGTTCTTAGTTATACTTTGTTTCTCATACCAGAGAAATAATGTGATATTTAAACGTGTGTCTGATTTATTTCACATAAGAGTATGGTCTCAAGGTGTATCCATGTACCTAGAATATCGCGTTTATTCTTTTTCATGGCAGAGTAGTACTCCATTGAATAAAAAAGTATTAACTGTTACATGTTACGGACCTGTCAGATGCTTTATTTCCAATGGTAATGTTATTTCTCACATTATAATTAAATTTCTTTTGCTAACATAACCAATCCATATATCAGTATACAGAGTTGCTCAAAAGGCAAAATCATGAAGTCTTGAGTATATTTTTTTTTTTTCACACACAAAGAATCCCAAAGTGTCATGAATTCTGACTCAGAAGAAATATACCTAAAATTCATTCATCTTCCTCTTGTTGCTTGCATCCTGCTTCAGCTCCAAAAAGGCAGCTTTCACTTTTGCTCCAGCTAGTCCTTTCCTCACAGTGCATCTAAAGTATTATTTAGAATAAAGCACGAAGCTTATTTTGCCAAACTTTTCAAAGCTTTATATGACTTATAGTTAATTATGAATTTAATTTCATATCATGTCAGAGTCTTTCTGGAAGTGACAGTAATTGGTCTGGGCTTTTACACTGAGTGTGGCGCTTCCTCTCCCTTTTTCTCTTTAAAAAAGAGAAAATTCTTTTAGTCAGTCTGAAATCTTCCCAGACTGTTACTCAAAGTTCTGAGAGGTAGTTTTATTAGTATTTTATCCTGGAAGTTTTCCAGCATACTGTCATTAAATGTATTATATATATATATATATATATATTTTGTATAGGGGATCGAACTCAGGTCCTTGGCACTTGCGCAGCAGCCGGCGAAACAACTGAGCTAAATCCCCAGCCCAGTATTATATTATATTTGAAAGTGTCTAGCCTGTCTAAACTCCTAGGAGGTTCACTTGTTATCTTTTTAGTTTTGTGGCTTTGTCCTAGGATATTGTCCTCTTCCTCTCTTATAGCTGGAAATTTAGAGAGGCTGTGTGGCCGTCCCAAGATCACACAGCTGATTTTCATGATTTTGCAGATGAGGGCTGCTGTTATTCCTCATGCTTTAGGCTGCTGGCCTCCCTGTGTGCTTTCTATCTTCCTACCCCTTCAACCTTTCACTCTGAGGTATTCAGAATTACAGAAAAAGTGAAGATAGAGGACAGTGAAGACCCACATTGCCTTTCAAATTTATGTATATATATTTAAAACCATTGAAATTATATTAAAGACATCATGATAATTTAAAAATTTTAGCGTGTATATCATTGAGAATATGGATAGTTTTCTGCATAATCATAATACTGATATCATAGGTAAGAAAATTTAATACTAATTTAAAACATGTTTGTTTTAGACCATTTGTGCTGCTGTAGCAAAATACCTCAGCCTGGATATTTATAAAAGACAGAAGTTCCTTGCAGTTTTGGGAAATCCTATATCAAGGTGCTGGCAGGTTTGGTATCCGTGAAGCTTGTTCCTCACAGAGGGTGCTGTCTGGGTGACCTCACATGGTAGAGTGGGTAGGAGTGGAGAGGCTCTTGTCTGAAGCCTCTCTTTGTCTGTTTGTACGAGAGTGTAATCCCATCCATGAATTGAAGGCTCTGTGGCCTACTCATCCCCAAGGGCCACACCTCTTAGCACACTGGTTGAGGATAAATTTTACCGTATGAATTTGGGTTAGACTGATGCATTTAAACCATGGCAATGCTAAATGTAAAGGTCTGCATTACCCACTAACCAGTCTGATTACTTAAATACTTTTTTCTAAGATAATATAACAGGAAATATCAAAATGACAGTTTCTTCAACTTTAATCAATAATTTTGCTGTGTATGGTATATGTTAAAACATTCAATACACAACATTACAATCTGGACAGTAGTATCTAGTCTCTTTCTGAATTCTTTTTACATTATTGTCTTTCTTTGAACAACACATTTTACACTGTTGTGTTGGCCTTTCCTTTTTTCTATAGGTGGTATAATTTCAATAAAATGTCTGCCCACTAAATGCAATGGTGAGGGTGTTGATGATGGACATCCTGGCTGGCATCTCACTATCCCATATATTTCAATTATTTGGTTTATTAGGCCTAATCTAAATTGTAAATGGCTTTTTGAACTCCCTTGTTTTGAATAAATATCAAACAAGGTCCATATTTTTTGTTCCAGAAGGTGCATAAATATTTTATACTAATAATTTTTTTCCTTGCTGTTTGGTTACAGAATAGCTTCTTAGATGCTGGTCAACTCTGTCAACACCATCCATAGAATTATTATAATCATTGATCACTATTGGAATTTTTTTAGTTTCATTTCTTTCAAGTTCTATCATTTCTGTATTATGAATAGTTGACAATAAGGAAACTTTTTTGTCTTTCCATTTTATAACAGACTTTCCCTCTCTGATATGCAAACATTTCTCCCTTTTTCAGTTTTTCTTTTGCAGATCTTTTGGCACTTCCTTCCTATTCAGTCTCAGTGTTTCAAACATGTCCATTTTGTATTGTAAAAGAATATCACTGAGTTCTGGAGAAATATAAAAATTATATGTGATACACTTATATGAGTTTTTATAGATTGTAGCACAAAATTATAGGTTATTTTTCACAAATAAACAAGAATTAGTGAAAGAAAATAACTAGAACTTATTATTAGATTTCACTAGAAACAAACATTATAGGCAAATACAACATTCTAAATAAAAAAGTATGCAAAAAATAGTCAGTAAAGAACAAATAAACAGATGTACAAGGGTATCTTGTGCAAACAAGAAGTGACTGGTTGAAATGACACCAGCCTGAGCAATGCTCAGGACAATTAGTACATGAACAAGTGCACTGCCCAAGTGACGGTCAGGTAAATTGTTAAGTGGTTAAGATCTCTCCAGTTGTCCCTAAATTTTTTAAAGCTTTTTTTTTTAAATACAAGATTCAGTCAGGTTTCATGCGTTGTCTTTGGTTCTTAGGTTTTTTTGTTTTGTTTTGTGTTTTTGAGACAGGGTCTTGCCATGTAATTCAGACTGGTTTTCAACTCACTATGTAGCCCATGCCGGTCTTGAACTCATGGTGATCTGCCTGTCTCACCTTCCCCAGTGCTGGCATTACAGGTGTGGACTATTAGGCCCACCAGGCCTGGCAGTTCTTAGGCTTTTTTATTCTCTTCTGTTCTCAAATAGTTCTCTGCTTTTTTCTGTTTGTTTTTCGGTTGCTCATGATCTGTATTTTCTTTTAAGAGAATCGAATTTGTGTATACTTACGTCTCATTTTGGAATTGCCTTGGATTGTAGAACATTATTCATCCAAAACTTTTTTGCAATTTGCTTTTTCTTTCAAGTTCTCTGAGGTTGCTAGAGATAAAATTGTCATTTCCATTTTTTTTTTGGAACTATCATTCCAACTTTAAATATACGTTAGCTGAGTTTGTTTTTTCATTTGGTTACATTAAGTTAAAGATAAGAACATTGGAAGATTTATGTTATATTTCATTCACTGGCACTAATCAGCATTGAAATTCAAATAGAAAGAGAGGTCTGCAGTAGTTCTGCCTTCATTGTCCATCTCCACATTTTATCAAGTCGGTTATATCTAGGAATGTGTATCTAGTCACTGTGAATATTACAAAGCAGCAATCTAAGGCTTTATTTTTGAAAAATGCACAATTTTAAGTGAGAAATACATTAAAATGTAAATAATGTGTAAGAAAGTTAATTGATACAACCAGAGCTTGCCACGATGGACCAGATTTAGGTACTGTCAGTCTCTGATACTTGTGTTGGCTGTCATTCTGTGAGTATTCTCTTTCTTCCTTATTTACTTTTTTTTGGTACTGGGGATCAACTCAGGACCTTGCACTTGTGACGCAGGCAGTGGAACCACTGAGCTAAATCCCTGGCCTCTTCTTCCTTATTTACTTTTGAGTTGCACAGATTTGGTTTTCTTCAATAATCATATATAGGATCTAGTTTGCCTTTTGTGAGGAGTTTTCACTGAGGGGAGAATGGTTCTTTGGTTGAGAGAAAGAGAAAATTTCAGTGAGGAAGAGACTATTGTAGAGGTTTTAGGGAGGTCTTTGCAGCTTTTTCCTCCCTTTGCTCCAACCAGGCTTAGGCTATATGTCTCATGTGCTTTTACTACATTTTATACAGAGATCTTTTCTGTCAATTAGTGTTGTGCATTAGAATTGCTTCTTCTACTAAGCTCCCTGAGGTTGGGACCAGTATTTCCCCCTCCCCCCATGATGGGGATCAAACTGAGGGCTTTGTGCATGCTAGGGAAGTACACTATCACTGATCTACAACCTCAGCTCCAGGACCAGTACTTCTTATCTCTGTGTATTGAGGATGTTACTCAGTGTCTAGCATACTGTAGACATTTAATAAATGCTTATCAGATGAATAAATGAATAAATAAAAGTCTCTGACTAAGAGTGCAAAAAGACAAAATAACCTTTGCTGAGCAACTAGGGTAATGGTTGGTCTTGCAGTTAGATTGATTTATTGCTGTGGTGCTCAGAGCAAGTATTAGCTGAAGAGTCTGGAGTAAGAAACAGTGATGAAATTGTTCCAGTGGAAGCCAGAAGCATTCTGAGAGTGGTGCAGATATCTGTTATGGGTATATAATTGGAAGATTTTTTTCAGAGAATAATGCATTATTCCCTTTACCTATATGCTGGGACCTTTGTCTCTTCTCCCTATTTTTAGTTTGAAACCTGCCACTTTGTTGGATTTAAGTATAACTATACCTGCTTGCTTCTGGACTTTTAACTGCTTGGAATATTATTTTCCATCCCTTCACTTTCATTCTGTGCATGTCTTTGCAGATCAGGTATGATGACACAGGCAAAATATAGATGGGTCTTTTTTTAAATTCAATCTTACAGTCTTTGTATTTTAATTAAAGAATTAGGACCATGTACAGTAAGTGTTATTATTGAGAAATGTGTGCTATTTCCTGTCATTTTGTTGTTTTTCTGGAGTTTGATTTATTCTCACCCAATTAGACTTATTCTTTCTCTTGGTCTCATGGTTGTTAATTGTCTGGAAGTCTTCTTTCATGAGTATTTTTACAAGTTGTGATAAAAAAATGCAGTGAATGCTGCTGCTGAATGCCATCCAATAGAAAGGCAGGCTTGTTAAAAAATGATGGTGTATCCTTATCCACCTTATTCACCAGATTTGGCACCATGTGACTCCTGGCTCTTTCCCAAAGTCAAAATGACTATGAAAGGTAAATGTTTTCAACCAATTCAGGATATATAGGCAGCTAGGACAGTGCAACTAAAGACACAAAAGGGGGCTTACAAAACTGTTTCAGAAAATGTCAAGAATGATGAGGTAATACTGTAATAAAGTCTTTAATTTAAATATTCATTATATTTTTATTATGCTTTGTACCTCCACAGAGTGGAATATTGGTCCTGGTTTTTGTTTGCTTGTTTTCCCCTTATTTGTTGGTTTTTATTTGGTGTGGCTTGGTTTGTTTTGTTTGTGGTATGTAGGTATGTGAATGGTGTGTACTAGTTTCTGCTTTTGTTTCTATAGTGTTCTACATTATTTTTCCATATAAGTGGCTGTTTCACAAATTCATAAACAATAAGTGAGCATTACAGACAATACTTAAGTTTGGTGCTTGCTGCTTGCCTTGCTGTGGACTATTTCTCTTCTGCCATGTCTCTGTGCCATGCTGCCCTGTGTTGGAGCCAGCCAACTATGGACTGCAACCTCTACAAACTGTGAGCTACAATAAACCTTTCCTCCTTTAATTTTAGGTATTGGATATTTTGTCTCAGCAATGAGAAAAGTAACTCAAACAGGCTGAGAAGGCTGCCTGAAGGAGGAAACATAACCATAGTATTGATATATTAGTAAGAATTAGCCAGGCTTTAAACACAGACAAACCCATGCTAAGAGGAGTAAAGAGTTAAATTGGAGTTGATGGTTTTTAGGAAACGTGCAGTAGAAACCAAGAAAGTCAGAAGTCAGACAAGTTTAGTATCTGTATGAAGAAATGGAGGAGGCTCTGTGTGCTAGTTTACTTTGGATTTGTACCTGTTGTCCTTGTATAATGAATAGCATTCCATTTCACTCTTAAGAAATCTCAATTCTGGATAAGTGAAATGATCGCTTAGGAAGAAAGGAGTCTACAGTAGCTGATAAATTTTCAGAAAAGTAGTTTGATTAGTGGGTAGCTGTAGATTTCTTTGGGACCACGGTAGTGGGTTGTGGCTTAAAAGTAGAATATTAAAATTTGCATTGCAGAGATGAAACAATTTTGAATTTAAGCTATGGACAGTAGCTATTGGGTTGACAATAGAGTTGAGTTTGAGGTCTTTGAAGAAGAGAAAGACTGCAGAGGTTAAGAATTTCCGTAGATGGGGCTGGGGATTTAGCTCAGTGGTGCTGCAGCCTGCCTTACAGGTGCAAGGTCCCAAGTTCGATCCCCTTTACCAAAAAAAAAAAAAAATTCTTTTCCTTAGATGAAGATAAGAGTTGGATTAGACAGTAAGATTTTGGGTCCAGGGGAAGACTTAGAGGCAGATTTGGGGACAGATAACAAGAAGGGGTATTGATAAGACACCAGGTCTTTACCAGAAAGCTAAATGGTGTAAATTTCAAAGGAGAAAGATTTTTAAAAGTTTTTATTTTATTAGTACATGCTTGCTGTACATAATGATTACATTCATCATGGGGATTTTGTACATGTATGTAACACATTTTAATTCTTTTCTCATGCCCCCCCCCCCATCTCTTGGTTCCCTTCCCTTTTGCAGAAGATCTGCCTTCCTGTTTCTTATTATCTGTTTTTCATTTTGCTCTTTTTATTTTGGGTATAAAAGAAACCATGTGATATTTAAGATTGTGTGTCTGATTTATTTCACTTAACATTATGGTCTCAAGGTATATCCATTTTCCTACAGGAATTTTTGTATAAGATTGGAAGAACTGAGATTAGGAAATCTTGCTAGAGAATTGGAGTGTTACCTACCTTGTACACCCCTCAGTCTCGGATATGGGTGTTAGAAAGTGGGGAAGGTGTGGTTTCTACCTCAGAGCACTGTGTTTTTGTGGAACCAGGTTTCAGATATGTTGGAGTTGGAAGTTACAGATTTGAAGTTTACTTACAAATGGAAAGGAATTCTAGAGGAACAGTGCAGATATAAGTGGAGTGGGAGTGAGGATTAGGTCTTTCTTTTAGGGAAAAGACTGAATTGCAGAAAAAGCCAAGAGTGGAACTGACTTTCTTTCAAGTTCTAAATAATGATGCAAAAGTTTGTCTGATCTGGGATCCTTGTGGAGTTGTTTCACTGAGGGTAGGGACTGGTGATCGCTTACTTTATTTCTTCCACTTACAAATGGTGAAACCTTGTTGGTTGCCATTTTGTTAGTGTATGCTTTTAGTAAGCCTATTTGAAAGTATGAATGGGACTGTGAAATTATTTTGACTTTTCTACACATTGTTATTCTCTTTGAAAGAAAGAATTTGGCCTTAATTTGAAAACTGAACTTTTAAAAAATAGTAATTAGTTGTGTAGGAACGGTGTAAGATTAAGAGGCTCTGGATAGTTATAGTTTTAGAATTTAGGGCTTATAAGATGGTATGAATTATGGTTATACTTAATCTTTTAAATCTTTTCTTCTGTTGTTTTTCTTTAAATTAGCATGGTTTTTTTTTCTTTAGTAAACATGTTTCCTATCTCTCATCTCTGTTTCTTTGTTCCAGTTGAAACTTTTATTTAGAAAGTGACCCTTCTCCACTACCTGCTCCTCTGTCTTATTTCTTTGTCATGCTTTCCAGTAGTAATAATTAACCAGTCACCACTAACTTCTTTACTATGTCTCTCCAATGCTAGACACATTAATCTCTTCTAACCTCCATAGGGACCTTCAAAGTAGGATAAGAAAAGAGAGCCCCTGGAAGGCTAATTAAAATGCAGTCATATGCTGTTAAATGGTAGAGTTAAGATTTGAACCTAATCATTTTTTTCCAAAACCATACACTTTTGCAGATAAACACGTATCTTTTGTCAGTGTCCCCCAGAGTTTATCTGAGAGGGTTATTCCTTTGCCTGAGTCCCCTACTTACCTGTACTCCTTTTCACCATCTCTTTATAGTACTTTTTACCTCATTTTTTTTCTTTGTGGGCCTTAAGAATGTTATATATTATATAGTCTTCCTCAGTATTCTAATTGAGTTTATAGCAGTCCAAATTTGTGTTCATGTTGAATTATATGACATTTATTTATCTTCTTCCATGTTATCTATAGTAGATTGTGAGCTTCTTGAGACTACAAACTGTAATTGTATTCATCTTGGTGTTCCTGGAACTAATAAGTATATATGGCAAATAGGTGCTCAATGCATATTTTCTCAGTAAATTTTGAGCAAATTAATTGTGTTATAATTATCCATGAGCTTTTCTTACTATACTGCAAATTGTTTGAAGGGCCAGATTTTATTTACCTTTAAGTCTCTTTTTTTTATACTGAGGAATAAGCCCAGAGGCTTACATATGCTAGGCAAGCGCTCTAGAGTTTAGCTATATCCCCAGCAGATTTTATTTATCTTTATAGTCCTAAATTATCTTTTATGGTTACTCTATAAATATTTGTTGATGTATATCAATTCCTCACAGAAAAAATTTCTGTTCTTTTCTCCCTAAATAATTTTAAATATCAGTACTTCAAATGTAGCTTTTGTTTTTTGTTTTTGTTTTTTGAGATAGGGCCTTGCTGTGTAGCCCAGGCTAGCCTTGAACTTTCAGCGATCCTCCTTCCTCAGCCTCCCAAGTGCTGGGATTACAGGCATGCACCACCATGCTTGGCCTTTTTTTTTGAATTTAGGACCTTGTGCTTGGATTTGCAGCACCACTGAGCTAAATCCCTTGTCCTTGAAATGTATTTTTAAAATAAAAACATAATAGTTGAATCAAAAGAAAATATGTTGTTCAGTTGTTAACAGACCTTCAAGGTTTTTAGTCGTTTTCTCAGTGAAGATTGTCATCCATTAATGTTATTCTAGTAGTTCAGTGCTGTCAAAGATTATAAATTCAAGTGCTATTTAATACCTTTTAGCTTGTGGGAATATCTATTAGGGGAAGAATGATTTTCTATTTTTATTACACAGTTTTTATTCACTTATTTGTTGAGTTTTCTAAATTAGCATACCTTCAGTGGTATATTTAAATCTCTTTATCAGTGTTAACATAAAGGAAACAAACATATTTCTGACCCTAAAATATCTATGTTTAATTGTCCTACTTGAAAGAGAATATTCAACACATATTGAACTTTTTGCTATAAAAACAGTGTTTCCATCATTGCACTTAGAACATATAAAAGTTGCTTAACTGGGTGTGGTAGCATATTCCTATAATCCTATTTAGTCAGTTTTAATATTTATTGCATTTCTTAGTTTTATAATTTCTAACTGGTTGGTTTTACAACTTATATTCTTTTGCTCAAGTCTTTTATTTTTACATTTGTTTTAGGAACATATTTTTACAATGGCTTCTTTAAAATTCTTGTCAGATTATTCTGCTGTCAGATTCATTTTAGTTTTGGCCTTTGTTGATTATCTCTTTTCATTCAAATTATGACTTTTCTTGATTTTGGAGTGACAAGAGATTTCTCTTTGAATCTTGGATACTTTTTGTTAGGAGTCTTGGGATCTATTTCAGTGTTTCAATTTTTATAAATGTTCGCCTTTAGTTTTAACAGGTCTTAGTCTATTTCTCTGTTTTTTTTTTTATGGGTGACAATTTCATTGTTAGTATAATTTTCAAGTCTTTGTACTGCTGTTATGGGTTTATGGGTTACTTTACTTATCTGGTAACACTTGGGCTCCCACTTGTATCTATCTGTGCTACCTGAGGAAGTAAGAAACCATTTTCTAGGTCAAGCCATGGGATGTCTAGTGAAGGGGAAAGGATACGTGGGGATTTCCTCATCAGGCCCTGATTCTCTGATGTCTCTGGGGTGGAGAGGAGAGTCTTAAACCTATGGCTTCCTGCATTGGACTTCTTAGAAAAGCTGCGTCCCTCTTGTTGTTTCTGCCTGCCTGTTCTTATATCTTGAGGTGGGGAAGGAGACCCTCAGGCTTTTGGGGACAGAGCTTACATTGGGTTGCTTGCTGTCATTAGTTCTCTCTTGCTGATTGCTCCTACCTTCCTTGGTTTTTCCAGATGGGAAAAGGGGAGTCTCAGGCTGAGCTCAACTTGTGATCCTCCTGCCTCCACCTCCCAGAGTGCTGTGATTATGTCTTAAGTGTGAGCCACCACTCCCCATTATTCTTTCTTTACATTGGATTGTCTTTCTTTTGTTCTCTGTCCATTCACCACATCAGGACTTTTCTACCTAAATTCTCACTGACATCAATTCTAGAACGCCATTCTCAAGCTGTATTGTTATAATAGCTTCTTAACTTGCCTTATTATATCTCATTTTATCTTTTTTCTCTATTCAAGCTGCATTATTCTATCCCAGCTGCCAGATCAAAATCTTTTTAAAGTCTCTATATTTAACTATAATATACTCACAGAAAAGTGTACAAATTACCCATGCTCAGCTTGATGGATTTTCACAAACTGAGCATACTTTTGTAACTAGAGCTGGCAGATTAATCTTTTTAAAATATCATATTCATGACCTTGGTGTTCCTCCTTAAAAGTCAATTAATTCAAGGAATTTGAGCTTATTAGTTTCCTGAGCAGAGGAATAGCAGGAGATTAATTGTGTGCTATCTCCCACTGCTTGCTACATACAGCTTGGTTTTAGAGACATTGCTTTTACTGCACCTTATATTCATTTTGTCACCCCATGCTGATTCTACTTCCTGAAATTTATTTCCCTTTTTGCCTTTTGTAATCTAATGTTTTTCCTTTTTCTTTTTTTTTTTGGTACCTGGGATAGAACTTGGGACCTTGCACTTGCAAGGCAGGTGGCCGAACCACTGAGCTAAATCCCTGGCTTGCTTTTTGTAATCTAAATCATAGTCATTTTTCCAATCCTAGTTTGTATCTTGCCATTTCTAGGAAACCTGATAATTCCAGCTTGCATTTATTTTGTCTATTTCTTTTCAAATATTCTTTACTCTTTTAAATAGGTAATACCAATATATTTACTTAGAACAAAAAATCAGATGTACAAAAGAATAAACAGTAACATATCTCCTGTCCACTCTTGAGCTCAGCTATATGTGTTCTTCTAGAAACATTTTTTGTACTTAATGCAAAATGAATATTCCTCTTTCTCCTTTTTTATACAAAGTTAGCAAACTAAGTTCTGAATCTTTCTTTTTTAAATTAATAGTTCTTAATTATAGTTCCATATCAATATATGAAAATTTCCTTAATATTTGTTAGAACTGAATGATATTCCTCTTAATGAACATACCATGAACATATCTACCACATATACTTGTGAATGTTGGATACTGAACAAATTCACACAGAATGATTTCAGTGGCACCTGTTGAATTATTCAGCTCTAACCAAATGCAGCAGCCTTGATGGTAATTTACTTAATAAGTTCCTATTGGTAGAGATTTCAATTTTTTTTTTTGGTATTGCTAACACTATTGCAATGAATAGTCTTACATATAAATATGTTAACATCTACAGGATAATTATGTATATAACCTGTCATTCTTTTATTTCCTAAAGTATGTACTATATCTGAGAGTCTGGTAACTAGACATAGTCTTTATTATAGAGTTGTTATAGAAGTTTTATTGTTTTACATGAAGAGAGGTACTGTATATTAAATTATTTTATATGGACCCTGACCTGGAATAGTATATAAGTAGGCTCTTGGGACAGGCTGGAGTGTTTCCCAGACTTTGCAAGATTCTGTTTTCCTTTTATCCTTCTGAGCTCTTCACAAACCTTTTGAAGTTCCTGATAGTGGAAGAAAAAATTAGCAAGATGTATTCAGAAGCAGAGGTGTTATTTATGCCAAATTACAGAATAAAATGATCTTCAGTCTCAGATGAATTTTTAAAAATGTAAAACATGTTACTTTTCTTTGCCCTTAAAAAAACGTTTCTTTTTCTTTCTTTGAAAACGTGGGAGGAGATTGGGTATATTTCGAGCAATACTTAATTGAGTCGCAGATTAAATAACAAAAATGTTCGTCGAAAATTTTTGTGCCACATAAAAGATGCAGTATGTCAAAGGAATTTTTTTGTGTGTATGCGGTGCTGGAGCATTGCACATACTAGACAGGTGCTCTGCCACTGAGCTGAACCCTCGGCCTCAGAGTTCTTTCTTTCTTTTTTGGTACCAGGGATCGAACTCAAGTTCTTGCGCTTGCCAGGCAGGCATGGTGCCATTGAGCTAAATCCCTGACCTCAAATTTCTTTTTTAAAGGTACTGCATACAAAGTAAAAGCACTGGAATCATCCCTTTTATAGTAAAGTAAATAAGTTAATTACTTTGTGTGTGTGTGTGTGTGTGTGTATGTGTGTTTTTATGTCACTTGAGAATATACTCAGAAGTAGAGTGTCTAGGTTGCACGATAACTTGTTTAATCTTGTGAGGAACTGCCATGCTATATCCCATAGTGGCTGTAACATTTTACATTTGTACTGGCAGGGTGTGAGCTTCAATCTCAGTATAGTCTCTTAAACATTTGTTATTATGTCTTTTTTGATTATAACTAGTGTGAATTACTATCTGATTGTACTTTTGCATTTTCCTAATGGCTAACAGTATAGAACATCTTTTCATGTGATTTAATGGACATTTGTGTTTCTTTGGAGGAATGTCTGTTCAAATCCTTTGCTCATTTTAATTAGTTTATCTTTTTTTTGGTACTGGGGATCAAACTTGGGATCTTCCGCATGCGAGGCAGGCAGTCGAACCACTGAGCTAAAGCCCCGGCAAACACTCTTTTTTTGTTTTTGTTTTTGGTACCGGGGATCGAACGGCAGAACCACTGAGCTAAATCCCTGGCCCTAGTTTATCTTTTTATTATGGAAGTATAAGAATTGGCCAAGCATAGTGGTTCGTTCTGTACCTTAACACACTGGAAGGCTGAGTTAGGAGACTTGCAAGTTCAGCACAGCCTGAGCAACTTAGTGACTTAATGAGACCCTGTCTCAGAAAAAGAAAAGAGAATTATAAAAATTCCTTATATATTCCTGATAAAAGTCCCTTATCAAATATGTGATTTTTAAATACTTTCTCCCATTCTATGTGTTGTCCTTTCACATTTTTTTTTCCAGTATCGAACTCAGGAGCTTGCACTTTCTAGGCAGGCACAGCACCACTGAGCTAAATCCCTGGCCTCTCCTTTCACATTTTTGATGATGTCATTTGAAACACAGAAATTTTAAATTTTGATGAGATTAAGTTTATGTATATTTGTTGCGTGCGTTTTTGTTATTGTATTTAAGAAACCATTGCCTAACCCAAGGTTACAAACCACACTCTTACGTATTCTTCTGTGTGCCTTAGAGTTTTATTTCTGATGTTTTTGTATGGTCTAAAGAAGGTATTCTGCTTTCTTTGTTTCTGTATGTGGAAATTCAGTTGTCTCAGGGGTATGTAGCTGTGGAACCTTCCTTTTTCCATTGAGAAGATGTGGCACTTTTGTAAAAAATCATTTTACCATAATTGTAAAGATTTATCAGGACCCTCTGTTGTACTGTGTTGATCCCTGTGTTTTTCTATATGCCTCTGTCATACTGTCTTGATTGCTGTAGCTTTGAGTCCTGCAACCTTGTTTTTTTTTTTTTTTCAAGACTTTTTTTGGGGTGGATGGTACTGGGGATTGAAGGCAGGGGCTTTGGACTGAGCTACATCTCAACCTTTTTTTAATTTTGTATCTTGAGACAAAGTTTTGTGCTTGGGTTGGACTAGAACTTGTGATTCACCTGCCTCTGTTTCCCAAAGTGCTGGGATTACAGGTATGCACCACTGCTCCCAGCTTCAAAACTGTTTGTCATTATTCTGGCTCCCTTGCCTTGTCATATATATTTTAGAATTCATTTGTTAATTTCTGCAAAAAAGCTAACTGAGATAGTAATATGTTTTTGTTTTGTTTTTTTAGTACCTGGGATCGAACTTTGGGACCTTGCGCTTGCGAGGCAGGCGGCAGAGCCACTGAACTAAATCCCTGGCCTGAGATAGTAATATGGATTATGTTAAATCTGTAGATCAAATTGAGGGGTATTGCTGTCTTAATGACATTAACTTTTTTTGCTTTTAAACATGAGTCTTTCAATTTATTTATATTCAAAAAATTCTACAGTTTTATAAATAATACAAGTTTTGCATTTTCTTCAGTTTATTCCTCACTGTTTTGTTCTTTTTTGATGCTATTATAAGTAGAATTTGTTTTTTAATTTCACTTTTGGGTTGATGCAAGTGTTTACAAATATAATTCGATTTTGTATATTCACTTTAAATTTTGTAATATTACTAATTCCATTCATTCTAGTAATTTTTTATTGCATTCCTTAGGATTTTTTGTATACAAGATGTTGTTTTCTATAAATATAAATGGCTTTATTTCTTCCTTTTTCATCCAAATATCTTTTTATTTATGTTATTGTAATGTCTTGAACATCTAATATACATTGAATAGAAGTCAACAAAAGAGTTGACATCTTTGTCGTAGTTTTTATCTTTGAGAAACTATTTGGTAGTAGTGGTTATTTTTTTACCCTCAAAAGAAGGGTGCATGACTTTGCTTTGAAGATTGATTTCTTCCTGTTGATGAAAGACTTCTTCTTGTGTTTGTGTACACAGATATGTGCTGATTAGAAGGCTCACCTGTGCAGTGTGGAGGATAAGCAGTGCCTTACAAAGATGGGGTTTGGGAGTGACCTGAAGAATTCGCATGAAGCTGTGTTAAAATTGCAAGACTGGGAATTACGATTACTGGAAACAGTGAAAAAATTTATGGCTCTGAGAATAAAAAGTGATAAAGAATATGCATCTACTTTACAGAACCTTTGTAATCAAGTTGATAAAGAAAGTCCTCTCCAAATGAATTATGTCAGCAATGTATCCAAGGTAAGAAGTGTTAATTTCATAATTTCTTTTGTATAACATCATAACTGTCCTTAAAATAGATCATACTAGGCTGGGGATTTAGCTCAGTGGTTCCGCTGCCTGCCTCACAAGCGCGAGGTCCTAAGTTCGATCCCCAAAAAAACTTAAAAAAAAAAAGATCATACTATTGAATGAGCATACCTGAGTGAGTTTATAGTGTGCTTAGTTTTCTGAGTAGTTTCAGCTGCATCCTTGACATTATTCTCTGCTTATTTTATTTTCAGTTCAGAATACATTTTAATTTCCCTTTTGATTTCTTTGTATGTTCTTTCAGAGTCTCGTATTTAATTTATAAATATTATTTCTAGATACCTGTTGTTGATTGTGAATATATTTCCACTATTTTCCGAGAAACTATTTTGTATAATAAATGCTTTTAAATTTATGAATATTTCCTCTATAGCCCAGAATATGGTTTGTCTTGGTAAATCTTTCATGTGTACTTGATAAGTATATGTATTCTTTGTTGTTGCTTGGAATATTCTGTAGATGACAATAAAGATGGGATGGTTGATAGTGGTGTTTAAGTCTTTTATTGTAAAGTTAATCATATTATATATATATCATATGTATACACATATATATCATATATATATATATGTTTTATATATATATATATAATATCTCACAAGATTTTTTATGGAAATCAAGAAGTCCCTCAAGTTGGAGAATCAGGAAAGCTGGTGATGCAGTTCAGTCTGTGTTTTAGGGGAACTGATGTTGAGACTCAGTCTGAGGCCTAAGGCCTAAGAATATGGGGAGTTGTTGGTATAAGTTCCAGAGTAGAAAGGGTTAAAAATCTGAAGTGCTAATATTGAGGGTGGAAGGAAATATTGGGAGGTGGAGAGCTAGGTTTGTAGATGTCTTTGCTTTTAGCCTTCTGGACCCTGATTCTCCATCATTCTCTGACAATTTCTTTACTTCTTGGCATAGTAAGTATTTCAGGCTCCTCTTGAATGTTCCTTTCTATAGTCATAGAACCGACTCTTTTTCCCTGGAGTCTTAGTTCTTTTTGCTGAAAATACTTTTGAGTTTCCAATCAATTTACTATGTATGGAATCTTAGGGTTATAGTATTTTGCAGTTATAAGTAATGCTACAATGAAAGCCACTGTACAGATATACTTTTGATCGTGATGTGTATTTTCAGGGTAAATTCCTGGAAATGGAATTTGTAGGTCAAAATGTAAATATGCATGTGGTTTTGTTATAGTCCCAATATAAACATAACATTTCCTACAGATTTTATACCATTTTGCATATTCATCAGAACTATATGTATCAGGTTCCACTTACTCTGGGCAGTGGTGTATATTGTCAGGCTTTTGAATTTTTGTTTATCTGATAGATAAGAAATTATATCTACTATGGTTTTAGTTTACATTTCTATAAAAGTTAGCACAGTTAAATACCTTTTCATATGTTCATGTTTAACAGTTATTTCATTTTTGAAGACTTACTTTGTTCTATGGTGCAGATAAATTTACTGTTTTTATTTTTTTGGTACTGGAAACTGAACACAGGGCCTTCACACTGAACTACATCCGTAGGCCTTTTTATTTTTTGAGACAGTATCTATCTAGGTCCCTAAGTAACCCAAGGTTGGCTTGGACGTGGGGTCCTCCTGCCTCAGCCTGGCAGAGAGCTGGGATTATAAGTGAACGACACTGTCTCGGCTCTGTTTTTCATTTTTGAGACAGGGTCTCACTAAGTTGCCCCAGCAGTGCTTGAATTTGTGATTCTCTTGCTTCAGCCTCCACAGTAGCTGGGATTACAGGTATGTACCTCTATCCCCAGCTACTTTGTTACTGGGGATCGAACTCAGGACCTTGCACTTGTGAGGCAGGTGTGGTGCCACTGAGCTAAATCCTCAGCTATGCCCAGCTACTTTGTGTATTTTGTCTAAACTTATACCTGTGCAGATACAGCTAAGTCTGTTTTGAAATAGTATAGTGATACAGTTAATCCTCAAATAACAGAATATTCAAAGGGAAATACAGGCTTACATTTTAAACACAAAGAGGATTTAATGTTAGCAATACTCCAGATATGATATGAGGATCAGAAATAATGTGAAATGCTTTTTGGTGAGTCAGATTTATTATTATTATTATTATTATTTTTTCCTGTACTGGGGATTGAACTCAGGACCTCCCACTTGCCAGGCTGCATAGAGCCACTGAGCTACATCCCTGGCCTCAGATTTATTATTTGGTAGTAACGTATTATACATATACTGTATCTTGAGCCTGTGATACTAAAGTTTCTCCCATATATACTATGCTGTGATTAAAAAAATACAGTGAATATTGCTACTGAGTGCCTGCTGCAGGGATTCTAATATAAGCAGCAGCATGTGGACTGGAGTAAGAGTGTGTGACAGCTTTCAGCTTGTTTGGTATGGTCATTTGGTTGTGATCTATGGTTGAGAAAAGTGTGCTATAAATCACGGGTTAGGAACAACACAGTAACATGAAATTTTGTCAATTTTATTGGAATTGTGAGATCATATCTCTTCAGTGTCCATCTTTTTAAGGAATGTCATCATCATGGGAGATGAAACTTGAGTCTGTGGTTATGATTCTGAGACCAAGGTTTAGAATTCTCAATGGAAATTATCTAGTTTTCCTTGTGTGAAGAAAAGTACATCAATCAAGATCCAACATCACAATAATGTTGTGATTTTTTTGATAGAGTTATGTGAGCTGAGTTTGTATCCAGTAACACTATTGTGAATTCTGAATATTGTAAGGGCTTATTAGAGCATTTAAGAAATGATGTGTGTAGAAAATGGCCTGAGAAATGGCCTGAGAAATCCTCTATCAGGGCAATACTCTGTGTCACTCATTGCTTCTGGTATAGCAGTTTGTGTCAAATAAAAACATTACAGTGTGTTCTCATCCATGTTATTCATCAGGTCTGACACTGTGTAACTCTGGCTCTTCTCCAAAGTCAAAATGACCACGAAGTGTAAACATTTTGAATTGATTTCAGGTCATTGAGGCAACCACAGCAGCACAACTAAAGACAGTTATGAGAAAAGACTTTCAGAACTGCTTCAGAAAATGGCAAAAATGATGGGATAAATGTGTTCAAAGTGAGGGGGATTAATGGCAATGTGTCTTTTATTGTAACAACAACAACGAATTAAGTATTCACTGTATTTTTTGATCATACTCTGTATTCTTAAGGCAGAATTTCTCAAGTCTGGCTGGCTGTAGAGTCAGTTCTGGAATAACACGTGTTTTTTTTTTTTTTTTTTTTTGGAGACACTGTCTCACTATGTAGTTCAGGCTGTCCTTGAACTCGCCATGTATCGCAGGCTGGCCTTGATCTTGTGGCTATCCTCCTGCCACAGCCTGAGTGCTAGGATTACAGGCGTGCACCACTATGCTCAGCCTTATAACACTTGATTTGAAAATACAAATTAGTTTCAACACAGCTGTTGTACTAGGAAACAATTTGAGTTTTTTGTAAAGATCTTATTTGTAGAACTGGAGTAAGCATGAATTGAATGCAGAAAACCATGCCTACCCAGGTGAACCAAGCTGTTTAGGAATATATTTCAGACATATACTTCAGTCCTTTACTGGCTAGCATTGTTTACTCTTTTTTTAATGAGTCACTGTCATACACATGTGGTACTGCAACTTTCTATTCAATTCCAGATAATTTTTCTACCACTTTACTGTAATTCATAAGTTATAACCATTTTAAAACCTACTTTGACGAGCAAATGTGGGGTCTTTTCAAGGTAAAGTATTGTGTTTGTTGTAATAGTTATATATTTTTAAGTCATTTAATGTGTGTGAAATTGTGCAAAGTGTTTTATTAGCTTCTTTTCCTTTTTTATGTATATTTGATTAATTTTTGAGTGTTATACTACCAACTTTAATTGGCTATAGGCCCTATGCTTTTATTATATGATTTTTCACAACCCAGTGATTATTAGGGGCACAAGTTTTGCTACAGTAGAACTTGTACATTAGAATTAGTTGGGGAGTTTTAAAATACCGATGTCTGACCCCATCAAAAACTATTAAATCAGAATCCCTGGTTATGGGATTTAATAATTGGTATTTTTGAAGTCTCCCAGTTGCTTTTTATTGCACTAGAATTGTGACTGTTTGGAGTAGGGAAACCAGGAAGCTTTGAAGAAAATATAGAAAGAGAGGCTCTTAGAAGAGTGTATCTAAGGTTTTCTTTACACTTGCAATGGTCTTTGAAAACCTCATATTTAGGGAAATTTAATGAGTTGTTTTTTGAATTTCTGTATCCCATAAGAGACTCCAGCATTCTTCTTATGTAATAGGCAAACTCAGAATAAAAACTTGCTTCAGAGAGCCATTTATTTTGAGTTATTGTGTAGTGCATAAACTATGCATTCTTCATGGAATTTAAATGCTGCATTTAAAAACATTCAGGCATGAAGAAAGAAAACAAGTAGTTTGAGAATATAGTCTGTAGCAAAATGCTGTTTATGACAACTATTATTTAGGTATTTTCCAAGCTTGAGTCATCTTGTTGATTATTTTCAGTGCTTTACTGTAATTATAGCTCTAATAGTCGTTTGTTTTTTCACTGTGTCCCACAATACATACTTTTTGGTGCAATGAACACAGAGCACTTAAATTACTACCTGTTTATAGAATACTGATTTACTTCACTATACATCTGTTTAGTTCAAAGGTAGAAAGCAAGAAAGGACATGATGTGCTTTTCTAAGTGATACATATTTCCCCTTATATGTAGCTTTTCCTTTTTGAAAAAATTGAACACAGAGTTTACTTTCTTTATATCATATATTCATTCTTGTATACGCAGTACAGTTGATCTCTTTTTGTTTGCTAAGCATAAGATAGGCATTTTAAGATTTAATTATTTTATAAAGCTGAAATGCTATTTAGTGCATATACCTGATCTACTTTTTGGAGAAGAAAATTTCTTTAAATTGAATAATTCTTTTTTATTTTCAAATAAGTGTAGCATTTATTTCTAGGAATTTTATTTTTGATTATAATATAGCAGCATTAAAATCAAATTTAAAAACTAAAAACCATTTGAAATGATAAATTTCAGGTAAGAGCAATATTTTTATGATGTAATATTAATATTCAATATACAACTCAGAATTCTGATAGGTGATCTAAAATTTTAAAATCTCAAACCAATAATTTTTATTTCTCTAGGGCATAGGAAAATGTATGTTCTTGAGGTCTCTGTCTTAAAGTGGTCGTATTTTTAATAATATAGTGTGATATTAGTATTAGTTGGATAAGATGATTTATTTCTTAATTCTTCTACTTATGGAGATTCAAGGGATGAACTGTTATTTTAGTTAGAAACCCAGTTACGGTGAGAGGACTGTTTCATGTTTATAGCTTCTAATAAAGCATGTCATATCAGGAATGATGTACTTATCTTGGCCTAGAAGGATTTCTTTACTTAGATGTACTCATGCTACAAGTAGGTGACCTAAAGGGAGCAGATAGTATTTCACTTTAACTTTTAGCCTCTAGTGTAATGATAATGTGCTGAGTGAAAGAGTGAAGATCACTATATAATTTGTACCAGTTTTAAAGGTATTTTCATCAGTTTAATTTAGATAGTTGTTCTAAAAGCTGCCTTTACATATAAGGGCCTTTTTTTTCATTTTTTGGTACCAGGGAATTGAACTTGGGACCTTGCACTTGAGAGGCAGGTGGCAGAACCACTGAGCTGATATAAGGGCCTTTTTTATTCCCTTTCTTTTGTATCTGGCAAACATCAAGTTGTAACTGGTCTAGCATATTTAAGAGATAAATTTGTGTTTGTAGCTGAGCTCTTCCATTGTTAGCTGTGTAACCTTGAACAGATTATTTAATCTCTGATATCCATTTTCCACATTAATGAGGTGAAAATACTTGCCTCATTGAAGTGATAAAAGTATTTGTAAATAAGAGAAAGCCTGTGAATCAGCAGAAGGTAGATAGTATTAGAGAGGAGGAGCAGAAAGTCATTTAGATAAGTGAGCTTAGTTTTAAGAGTGAGGTTAGAAAGAAGTAATGGAATCCATCAGCTCCACCTCTTGGTTCTGTGTTACACAGGACCTGAGTGAAGAAAACAGTATTTATTTGATAAAACTTCAGAGAAAATGGTGTGTCCCATGTGTGTAGCCTGGTTCATCTTTATCTAATACAAAAGCAGCACTTTAATTTTAATTTCCCTAGAAATTATTTGAGGGGTTTAAAAACAGATTAGATAAGGGCAAGTAGACAGAAGGGTTGGTTGGATTGGGGGATAAGAGAGAGAGGGCTTTGTTTTATAAAGAAATGTTGAAGCTAGGAGTGGTGGTGCGCTCCTGTAATCCTGGCTGCCCAGGATGCTGAGGCAGGAGGATTGCAAGTTAAGATCAGTCTGTGTAACTTAGCAAGACCCTGTCTCAAAAATAAAATAAGAATATCTGGAGGTGCACTCAACGGTTGAGCACTTACCTAGCACATGAAAGGTCCTGGATTCAATCCCCAGTACCTGAAAAAAAAAAAAAAAGTTGAGTTGAAGAAGCCAATCAAGGAGAATTTAGGGATACAGGAAGAGGAATATAACCTAACAACTTCTGTAGGCCATGAAAAAGGAATGGGATGCAGCTGGGCAAACAACTAGAACATCCCAAAGAGCAAGTGAGAAAGAGGTAAATCTCTCTCTCTTCTCTCTCCCTTGCCCTTGTCCTTGTCCTCTCCCTTACCAAAGCGTTTCACAATTAAAAATGACCCCTATATGTCCTCAAAAGTTGTTATTTATATCTTTTTATTTAAAACATATATTACAGTGTATCAAAAACAAGATTAGCAAATTAGAACTTGATGAATACAGACTGTGACTAAGAATTTGCTGCTTTTAGGTTGTAGGTTTAGAGTCTTAAGAAATTTTGATTTATGATTCCATTGGAATTTTATAGAAAACAAATAATTTTATTTATTTACATTAAAATATTAGAATAGGAAATTATTTTTATAAATATTTGAAATTGTTTCTTGTCTCTTTTTATTAGCAAGGATCCTTCCTACTGTGATGGTCTCTAGTAATTGTTTCTCAATAAAATTTTGAAGACCTATAGTGAAGAGCATTCCTCTGTCACTTTTTTCAGTGTATATAGGTTAGGAGATCTAGTGAATAACAAATGATTTATTCTCCTAGCAATCTCCGCATTCCCACTTGTCCCAAACCCATCATTATGTGTCTCTGCTATTGAGGCAATGTGTTGTGCTGGTGAGAACTAATGGTATTTATTAAGAAAAGAGAAAACTGTAGATAGAAATCCAGAGAATACCAGTATTTATGACACAGGAAGCTGCAGAAGAGCAGTTTACCAAAGATTGAGAAGGAAATTTTAGTAAGAAAAACAAAACAAAGCAAGTTGGCAATGTGAAACATAAGAAAGGAAGCCAGAAGCCAAAAAAGAAGGCAGTTTCAGGAAGAAGTGAGTCACCAGGATCAGATGCCACAGAGAGATAGGTTAAGATGAAGGTGGGAAAATGTCTGTTCTTTTGACCCTTTAGGAATTGGTGACCTTATTGAGGCATTAGAATGGTGTGTGAAGAGCATGATTTTAGTGTGTTGGAAAACAAATGAATAGTTTAAGCATGGACTCTCAAAAAGTCTTAATCCTTTTCCTAGCATATTGAATTTTGAAGCATTTATAGTTGAAGTTGGTCATGTTAAATACAAAGCACTCATAGTTTATTGCACAATTGCCAGAATCCTGCCATTTTATATTAATGTAATTATTTATATAAAGCCAAATATTTAAAGCTTTTGAAGTCTTAAAAATCACAGCTATATGGGAACCTCTAATATAAATGCAAATTTCCTTCCTTCCTTCCTTCCTCTTTTTCCACTTTGCCATGCATAACGAATACATTCATCATTTATCTTGGGGAATCGATCTGTCTATCTATTATCTATCACATTTTAATCATTTTTACTTCCCCTTTCCTTCCCCTCCTTCCTATCTCTCACCATTTCTAGATCTCCTTCCCATCTCCACAAAGTGTACTTCCTGTTTCTAATCATCTCTTTTCTTTTGCTATTTATTTAGTACCAGGGATCAAACTCAGGACCTTGTGCTTGTGAGGCAAGCATGGTACCACTGAGCTAAATCCCCTCCCCTTGCTCTTTACTTATACTTTACATTTTTATAAGCTGCATTTTCACT
>NW_004624743.1:26713771-26741166 GCF_000247695.1 Heterocephalus glaber
ACTGAATTTGGTTATTAAGTCTAGAAGACTTTTGGTGGAGTTCTTGGGGTCTTCTATTTAGAGTATCATGTCATCTGCAAATAATAGCAATTTGACTTCTTCATTTCCTATCTTTGTTCTTTTCATTTCTTTCTCTTGTCTGATTGCTATGGCTAATGTTTCCAAAACTATATTGAACAGGAGTAGTGATAGTGGACATCCTTGTCTTGTTCCTGATTTTAATGTGAAGAATTTCAGTTTTTGACCATTTAGTATGATATTGGCTGTTAGTTTTTCATAGATGGCTTTCATCAGTTTGAGGTAGAAACTGTCTATTCCAATTTTTTGTTGGGTTTTAACCATAAATGTGTGTTGGATTTTGTCGAGTTCTTTTTCTGCATCTATTGAGATGATCATATAATTTTTGTCCTTGGCTCTATTGATATAGTGTATTACATTTATTGATTTTAGTGTGTTGAACCATCTCTGCATCCGTAGGATGAATCCCACTTGGTCAGGGTGTGTGATCTTCTTGATGATCTTCTGCATTCTACTTGCCAGTATCTTACTAAGGATTTTTGCATCTATGTTCATTAGTGAGATTGGCCTATTGTGCTCTTTTTCAGTTGAGTCTTTCTGTGATTTTGGGATCAAGGTGATGCTTACTTCAAGGAATGAATTTGAGAGTATTGCTTCCCTTTCAATTTCATTGAAGAGTTTAAACAATAGTGGCAGTTGTTCCTCTCTAAATGCCTTGCAGAATTCAGTGAAGCCATCAGGACCTGGGCTTTTCCTAGTTGGTAACTTTTTAATTACATTTTCAGATTCATTGATTGATATTGTATTGTTTAGAATTTTTCGGTCATCTTTGTTCAAGTTTGCTAATTCACACGTATCTAGCAATCTGTCCATTTCTTCTGTGTTTTCCATCTTATTGGTGTATAGGTTCTGGAAGTAGATATTGACGATCCTCTGGATTTCTGCTGGGTCTCTTGTAATTTCACCCTTTTCATTCCTAATTGCATGGATTTGGGCCTTTTCTTTCCTTTTTTTGATAAGATGTCTTAAGTGTTTGTCAATTTTGTTTATTCTTTCAAAGAACCAACTCTTTGCTTCATTGATTTTTTTTGTATTGTTCTCTTAGTCTCTATTGCCTTGATTTCTGCCCTGATCTTTATGATTTCCTCCCTTGTATGGGCTTTGGGTTTGTCCTGCTCTTCTTTTTCTAGAAGCTTGAGGTTCAGCATCAGGTTGTATAATTGAGCTCGCTCTTTTTTCCTAATGTGAATATTCACTGCTATGAATTTCCCTCGTAAGACTGTTTTCATTGTGTCCCATAGATTGTGATATGTTGTATTGGCATTGTCATGTCTGATTTCTTCTTTAATTTCCTCTGTGACCCATTGGTTATTCAGAAGTGTGTTGTGCAGTTTCCATGTGTTTTTGAAATTCTTGTGGTTTCTTTTGCTATTGATATCCAATTTCATCACAGTGTGGTCTGATAATATACACGTACTTAAAATTGTTCTGTGAGCAAGTATGTGGTCTATTAAACAACGACCCATGTGCAGCTGAAAAGAATGTGTATTCTGATTTTGTGGGGTAGAACACTCTGTAAACATCTGTTAAGTTCATTTGTTCAAGAGTTTTGTTGAATTCTAGTATTTCGTTGTTTATTTTTTGTCTAGTTGATCTATTTGTGACAGTAGGGTATTGAGGTCCCCCACTACTATTGTATTAGTGCTTATATGCTTTTTATGTGCATTAGTATTTGTTTTATATAGCTGGGCTCACTAATTTTTGGTGCATATATATTAATGATTGTCAGCTCTTCCTGTTGGATTGTTCCCTTTAGAAGGATGTAATGCCCTTCTTTGTCTCTCTTAATCAGTGTTGATTTGAAATCCACTTGATCTGCAAAGAGGGTAGGTACTCCTCCTTTTTTTCAGGTTCCTGTTGCATGGAGTATTGTTTTCTACCCTTTAACTTTCAGTCTGTGAGTTTCCTTTTGAATTAAGTGTGTTTCTTATATGCAGCATATTGTTGGATATTGCCTTTTGACCCATTCTGCCAGTTTATTTCTTTTCATTGGTGAATGGAGACCATTAGCACAGATGGTTATAACTGATATGTATTGACTTATCCTTGTCATATGTTTTTCTTTTAGTGGGATTCTCCCCTTTTGCAGTTAATTTCTTATCATCTGTGATGGATTCATTCTGCAGGGCTTCCTGGGGTTGTGATCCTCATTGTCTTTCCCTGGGATATTGTGTAAAATATTTTGGAGTGCTGGTTTGGTATTCATAAAACTCCTAAGGTGTCCTTTGTCATGAAAGTATCTTATTTCTCCATCACTTTTGAAAGATAGTTTTGCAAGGTACATCATTCTGTGTTTGGGTTTGTTTTCCTTTAGGGCTTGGAATATGTCACTCCATGCTCTTCTTGCCTTGTGAGTTTGTATTGAAAAGTCTTCTGTGACTCTGATGGGCTTTCCTTTATATGTGATTTGTTTCTTTTCTCTAACTCCCTGTAGAATTTTGTTCTTGTGTTGGGTTTCTGGAATCTTAACTATTATATGCTTATGTGTAGATTTTTTTGATCATGGTTAGTTGGAGTCCTATATGCTTCACTTATCTGTATGTCAAGTTCTTTTCTCCTATTTGGGACGTTTCCTACCATTACTTCTGTGAACAGTTTTTTTATGTCGTCTGCACGCTTTTCTGTTTCCTCAATGACTCCAGTCCGTCTTATGTTATTCTTCTTTGCATCGTCTAGCAGCTGCTGGATTGATTTCTCGTGGTCCCTTACTATTTTTAAGAAATTTTTCTTTTCCTAGTCACTAATTGCAGTCCTATATTCTCTCTCTGAAATTCTATCCTTGCATTGGCTCATTCTGGTGTGTAAACTTTCAATGGAGTTTTTAATCTTCTGGAAGTCTGTTTTCATCTGTTTTATGGAGTCCATTTGTTTCTTATGTTGGGATTCCATCATGTTCCTCAGCTCCTATATTTTTTTTATCTGTGTCCACTCTAGATTTATTAATCATGCCTTATATTATGGGCACAGTCTCTGCTGTTATCCGAGAATTTATTTCTGATTTTATTTTTTCACGTCCTCTTTCATTGCCAGTTCAGGGAGTGCTGGTGATTGAGTATCAGATTGTTCCATCTCATTGCCCTTTGGGTTTGCCTTAGATGATCTGGAAATTTGGTTTTGAGACTTATTTACGTGTCTTCTTATTTAACAGATGCAGCCTGCTGTTTGTTGAGGTGACTTTGCTTACCCAGTGGTCTTGAATTCTTAGCAAGCCACTGAGCAGCCTTTACTCTGCTGCTCACCAGTACAACAATTCATGGGTGCTTAGTGGTGCCCTTTTGGATCCCTGAGCTGACCTGTTGTCTGGGCATGCTCCTGGCTGGGACCTGTGCACACTTGGTATGGTATCTACGTGTGCTTCCCACTGGGTCCCCTGTGTAGCTGTTGTCTCGGAGGGTGTTTTGCTGGTGGCTGTGCACCCCAGGTCCTGTTGTCTGCACAGGCTTTGGCTAGGTTGGCCATGCACTTATCAATGGTATAGGTCAAGCCTCTGGGTATTGTTTGTGTGCCTGTACAGCTCTTCTCCAGGCAGGTCCCTGGCTGTGGCCGATGGTATGGTGGGCCTCTGGCTAAAGCCCATGTACGTGCATAGGCCCTTTCCAGGCGGGCCTTTGGCTTGGGCAGGTGTTCCCGAGCTCCTGGGATTGGATCAGAACCCTGGCTGGGATCTGTCTGTAACTGTGCCCATCTGGGCCACACAGTTGCTCCCTGGGACCTGCATGGACTCACTGATGGAATTGCGGGCCTCTGCTGGAAGCCTCCACTCGTGCACCTCCTTTCCCTATGGGCCCCTGGCATGGGTGGGTGCGTAGGAGCCTGTGGGGTTGGGGCAGACCCTGGCCTAGGATCTGCCTGGAGCCAAGCTGGTCTGGGCCCACAGCTGCCCCCTGGGATCTGCATACACTCATGAATGGAATGGTCTACTTTTGCATTTTGATAAACTACACACATTGTTGTGTTTTTGTTTTTCACTAATGATCTTTAAAATAAATTACAGTAATATATAAACTATCTCATGTATTTATCCATATAGTAATCTTCTAGCATTTTTATTCCTTTGTCTCCAGTATCATTTTAATTTTGCCTGAGTGTTTTACCTAAACATTTCTTGTAATACAGATCTGTGGGTATTTAATTCTTTCAGCTTTTTCGGGTCTAAAAAAGTGTTTATTTCACCTTCATTTTTGATATCAAATATAATTTGACACGTTTTTTCCTGTTATGTTTTGAATAATGTAAATAGTGATTTTTCAAGGAAAAATCTGCTGTAATCTTATTTGTTGTTCTGCATGCTTTACATTCCTTTGACAGCTTTTAAGATTTTATCTTTATCGTTGGTTTTTAGTTATTTAAACATGATTTATCTTATTGTAGTTTAATTTTTAAAAATCTTTTACATTTGTGTTTTTTGAGCTTCCTATAACTGAGAGTTTATGGTTTTTATCAAATTTGAAATGTTTCTGCCTTTATTTCTTCATACACATTTTCTGCCTCTTCAGTCCCCTGCTACCCATATAATAGTGTTTGTTCTTGTCCTATAACCTTCTATGTCCTACAGCCTGTGCTCTAGTCAGTTTTTTCCCTTGTCCTTTTTCTCTATGTTTTCATTTTGGACGTTTCTGTGGCTGTGTCAAGAACTATACTCATGTTTTTTCTACAGTGTCTAATTTATCTTTAATCATACTTTTTTTTTTTTTTTTTGGTGCTGGGGATCGAACTCAGGTCCTTGCGGTTGCGAGGCAGGCAGTGGAACCACTGAGCTAAATCTCCGGCCCATCGTACTGTTTTGTTTTTTTTTTTTTTTAAATTGTGCTAGCTGTGTAGGTTTTGCCTTCATAAGTGTGATTTAGGTCTTAAAGTTTCCACTTACCCACTTTTTGAAAAAAAAACAAAAATCTTAAAATAACTGCTTTAACATCATTGTCTACTAACTGTAGAATCTGTTATGGACACTTTCATTAGTCTTTTATTGTGAGTAGTTTTTCCTGCCTCTTTGCATGCCTGACACGTGTAAGTAGTGAATATTATCTTGTGCAGACTAGATCTAATTAACATTTATTTACTTTTTTTTCCCTTCAGTTCCAGGGTTGGAACCCGGGGCCTTGTATATGCTCTACCAATGAACTGCATCCCAGCCCTAACATTTTTAGTGTTATGAGACTTTTCAAAGGAGAAAATGTAAAACATATTAATTTACAATAGAGCAAGAGTAATAAATGTTTACTCATTAAATTATTGAAGTTTAGAAATAATATTATTGGCACCTTTTTTGAGTTTGAGTTCTCCCTAAGATTCCTAATGAGTCTATTTTTTTGTGTATGACATCGATAACAGTACTTTTCCATGTACAGTATATTTTTTCCTTTGGTATAATGAGCTCAGAATTTCATTTAAGGCCATATCTGATTTTTCTTCTGTGTAAAATCACCACCATGCACCACTAGATAATTCTTTTTATAACACATGCCTTTTCAGGAGAGTCTGGCTGGGCATGGTGGTGCAAGCCTATAATCCCAGCACTCGGAAGGCTGAGGCAGGAGGATCACTGTGAGTTTGAGGCAAGCCTAGGCTACATAGTGAGTTTAGGGCCAGCTTGAACTGCAAAGGTTGTAGTTCAACCTTTCAACCTTGCCTCAAAAAACAAAAAAAAAAGAGAGAGAGTCTGTAACTTTAGGTTTTCCATTGTACACAAGTATCCATTGTCTTTTGTCTTTTGATATCACGTGAAATGACTAAAATTTTTCATATAAAAGTTAAAGGGAGCCGAGTGTTTTGGCACATGCCTGTAATCTCAGTACTGGGGAGGCTGAGGCAGGAGGATTGGCCACGAGTTCGAGGCTAGCCTGGTCTATATAGTGAGTTCAAGGCCAGCCTGAACTACATAGCAAGAACCTATTTCAACAAGACAAAACAAAACGAAACAAAATATAAAAACAAAAAAGAAAGCATTAAAGGGAAATATTTTATCTTTTTAAAAACTGGGATAGTATTTATTGTTGTATTAGTAATGTTAAACTTTCAGGTTTGTTTTTTATACTTATTTTCTTGTCAAGATTATCTTAAGAAAGTACCATAAAGAATCTATGTAGTGTTACAGTTATTTTGTTTATTGAAGGCAAATCCTGTGAAATTAATAGTTTTTATTCCATTGTTATTTGTCAGATTCAAAAAAATAAGTCATAATAACAACAGTGCTAGAAAGCTATGGTGGAAATTTATTTCTCCCTTCTTTCCTTGCATCCTTCTGTATTTATTTATTTATTTATTCACTAATTCTTTTTTTTTTTTTAATGTTGGTAGTTGAGTCCATGGCCTTGCACATGCCAGGCAAGTAGTCAACCACTGACCTAGACACTCAGCCTTGGAAATTTCTTACAGACATACAAGTTTTTAAGTACATGATATAAAGAAATAAAATAGTTAAAACCAATTTTGTCTGACTTCAGTGCGTATGGTCTTGCTAATTTTTTTCTTCCCTTGAAGAAAATAAATTAAAACTTCATCAGTAAAAATGAAAGGCAAAAATAAGTTGTAGTTTTCACGTTTCTTCCTCATTTATTCTGAGAATTGAATGACTTTATTCATTCCCTAATATTTTGGGTTCATTATTTTCTTCACTTGCTCATGTTGTAGAAGATACGTGTTATCTTTACCAATATTCCTACATGTAGGTACTTGTGTATCTGCCATATGGCACATTTCTCCAAGGTGAAAAAATTTTTAAGATAAATGGCATGCTGTTCTTATAAAATTTAAGCAGTACTCCATTGAACTATATGGTATTAAATTAAGTGAATTTAAATATGGTTTTATTTTGTTTTATAGTGTACTTGCAGATATACTGAAATATCAGAAAAGATGTTCAAAAGAACTGCCTACTAGTTATGTATTCTGATGTAGCCTACCTACATACATTGATTCTATATGGCTTGAAGTAGACTTTCTGTTACATGAGTAGAAGTCTGAACATTTCAGCTTTACCATATATCATATTGAAGAAAAAAATTATTTTACGCATGCTCATGACAATCAGTTTAGAGAAAATTGAAAAGAACTCACCACACTCCCTTGTATAATGAGTTGAGACACAAATTCTTCCTACTTATTCCTTTTCTATGAGAAACAAAAAAGTGTAAAGGTATGGGTAAACTAGATAGTGTACAATCCCTTACCCTATACAGAGAAAGTGAAAGGTACTGCAACTGTGGGAAGTAGCTTCAAGTCTCATCCAAAAGTAAATGTTTCTGTACTTGGGAAGTAGATTTTCTTAAATTGCTTCTTTATTATAAATAGTTTTGTGATATTTTATAGCCAATTAAAATTGATTAGATTTGTTGAGTTGTTTCTTTAGAGTACCTTAATTATAAAAACCAGTTTGAAATGAGTTCAGCTTGATACAGATGGTTACATTTATACAGTATTTAAATAAATCCAAATTTTAAAAAAGAGTTTTAAGGGCTCATTTATGGTTCTTAAGGGTTGTTTTCTTCAGTATGAGCAAAATAAGAATGGTAACTGTCCTTCTTATACAATAATTTAAACACTAGAATCATGTATGTGTGGTGTTATAGCTTGTATATAGATGTCTCCCTAAAGCCTCATGCAGTCATAGGTGGGGCTTTTCAGAGGTGGTTGGGTCTGGAGTGTGTGATGCTGGGATCAAGCATGTGATACTGGAATTGATTCATGGTGAGATGCTAAGATTAAGGCTGCCCCTGGTGGGTGTGAGTACTACCCACCTTTAAGGGTAAGTTGCCTGGATAGTATATAAGGGACAGAAAGAGGTCACTGCTTGTTGCTTGCTGTCTCGCTGCTTTGCTGCTCTCTGGCTTCTGCTTGCCATGAACTTTTTCTCTTCCATGATGCTCCTCTGTCATGCCACCCTGCCTTGGAGCCCGCTGATTATGGACTGAAACCTCTACAAATTGTGAGCCAAATAAACCTTTCCTCCTTTAACTTTGGGTGTTGGATATTTTGTCTCAGCAGTGAGATATGGAACTAAGATGTGGTAAATAGAGGTTTTCTAATAGATATTCAGGAATTCAAATTATCTGTTGGTTCAACATATGGAAAAAATGCATTTTGGTACAGAGTTGCTAAGGACTAAAGTAGAGTTCAGACTACAGTTTTTGATTATCAGTTTGTATTGAAATGACCTGAAAATGAGTGATTTTCTTCTTTTTTTGAATTTATTCAATATAGATCAGCAGCTAACTATGGCATAAATGCTTTTCATTGCAGAGACCTTAATATGATAAGAACTTCATAAGGTCATTAAGAGTAATGACATTCATAGTTGTTAGTCTAATTTTCATTGGAATAAAACTATGCAGAAATTGAAATGACAGTTATAATATTGGAATTAGATGCTGAAATATTGCGTGGAATTGGATATGTTATATGATTTATTTATATTCTTTTTTTTTTTTGGTACCAGGGATCGAACTTGGGTCCTTGCGCTTGCGCAGCAGGTGACGAAACCACTGAGCTAAATACCTGGCTGGATTTATTTATATTCTTCATATAAACTCTTAAAGATAAAGTCAAAGTACAATACATTAATTTTTCCATACTTAGTTTTCTTAAATAAGCAAATCTGTTTCACAGAGAAAGATATTAAGAGAAGTTAATATTTTTTTCTGATTTTCTTTTACATTTTGTAAATTAGAAATATTAGTTTATGACCTATCATTGTCAAAAGGTAATATTGATAATATGATTAGCATAATCTAAACAACAGATAGTAAAACTATAATCTTTCTATAACTTTGTAAGTTTTAAAAATTTAAGCTTTAATTTTTTTCAAATAACTTTCATTTCATGCATTTAAGAAATATGTATTGCTATGCGGTAGGCAGTGTCCTTTGAACCAAGGAGATTGTAGATGATAAAAAAAATCATGGCCTCTATAAGGCCAGCCTCTTTATTTTAGAGTAGAAGATAGCCATTTAAACAAATAAACATATAGTATGTTAAATATTGCTAAGTATGACAGAGAAAAATGAAACAAGGTATGTGTATAGGGTGCTGGAAGGGTAGTCAGGTAGGTCTCACAGACTGTCATTTAAATGAAGAGTTAACATTCTGGGAATGAACCTGGTCATTTGGGGCAAAGAGTACACTAGGTAGAGGGACTAGCCTGTGTATCTGGAACCAGGTTTACTGGTAAGGGAAAGTGTGAGATGAGGTCAGAGAAGAATGTTGATTGGTGGCAGGGGAGCCATGCATAATCTAGGATTCTGGTAGCTAAAACACTTTGGTTTTTACTGTGAATAAGAGAGGAAGCCAGTGAAGAATTTTGAGCAGAGGAATGACATCGGATTAATTTTAACAGGATAATTCTGGTAGCCTTGCTGAGAATAGTTTGAAGAGTGGAGGATGGATGGAAGTTAGGAGATCAATTACTTTCAGGTTATTGCCATGATCCGGGCAGGAGTCATGCTTGATTGAATCTAGTTGAAAGTAGAAGGATAAGCGTAAGAAGTGGTCAAATTCTGGATAAACAATTGATTCTTATTATTCATGGAAGTTTGTTTATAAAGTTACTGTGAACACTGAATTAGCCGGTACTGACTCATTATTCCTAGGGATTGTAAAAGGTTTCTTTCATGCAAACAAGGTCACATTTTCCACAACCAGTGTGTGTGTAACTTTGTTTTATGTGTTCGCACTTACAGACTCCTTATTTAATATATATTGTTGGTTACATTGAGCTCACAACCTACAGTGCTATAACTCATGACTAAACAAAGCTTATCTAATGTGAGTGTTCTCTAAAAAGTGTATTACAACCTTCCTGAGCATAGGAACACTAGGTAGCACTTCAGGTAATAATGCAAAATTGACTAATACAACAATAATGAAAACTGATTTAGAGGAAAACCATTAATGGATGTAAAAACTAGTGAGTGATAATTGGAAGAGAAAAATCATATTAACATGTCAACATTTTCCCTACAAGTCATTAATTACAAAGGAAAATTAAATCATAAATTTACTGTAGAGAAATCAAGCAGATACCTCCTTAATATGTGAGATAATTAGCTTATAGAAATAAAAATTCTGCTCAGCTCATGGTTCTGGAGTTTTCAGTGCATTATCAGGCAGCCCTGTTGCATTGGGCCTCTGGTGAAGGTGGTGGATAGCAGTGGTCAGGAATGTGTATCAGATCAGACCACTCACACTATGAGCCAGGAGGGCAGAGAGAAACTAAAAGACTGGGGTCCCACGATCCACTTTCGGGATACAGCCCCAGTGACTTAAGGATCTCCCATTAGACCCCACCTTTCAAAGGTCCTGCCACCTTCCAAGAGCATCCATCATATTGGGGACCAATCCTTTTTCATGGAGACCTTTGGGGGAGTGTTCAGTATTCAGTTACTGTATAGCATTCAGCTAAGGTAGAAATGCATTTCTCTCCTTAACTCCAGTACAGAGGAGAGTCATCTATGATTGGAGGACAGTTCAGCCATTTTCACAAGTGTCTTCTGTTTCTTTGTCTAAGGAAGCTGCTCACTTCTTGCTGTCTCCCAACCATAAATATGACTTAAATAACAAAATTATTGTCTTACAGTTCTAGAGGCTGGAACTTCAATATCAAAATGTCTGCAGGTTGCTTTCTTCTGAGGCCTCTTTCCATCTATGCAGGTCTTCAACCAAATTTTCTTCTAAGAACACTAGTCAGGTTAAGGCCATAGCATATAGCAACTGTGAAAGGATAATTTTCTAATCTTCATTATTTTTACTCATTAATTTGTTTTTAATGTAAGGATGACTGTCTTTCTTTACTTTTTAAATTGGTATACAAATTGTTATCAGTGTGAACTCATGAATTTTTATTTTTATTCATGGTTATAATCCTTTACTATCATTATATATTATCATGCTCATATTTGGCCAGTGGGAGCCACTTTAGTCTGGTTCCTTGATTCTTTTGATATGTTCCTATCATTCACTGAATAATTATTCTGGCTCATCTTATATTTTTCCTGCTCCATTTTTCTAAGGAACCTGTTTACTTTAATGGAAAATGACATTTAGGAAACAATATCTCGGTCCTTGGATATGCCCATTGCTATTGCAGTGTCTTTGTCCTGGGTCCTCTCAATGAACATTTCTATACTCATGCATACCTGTGCTTTTTTCTAATCCACTAGATCAATCTATATTAAAACTGGAGAATTCACATTGATATTTATTTCCAGTTCCAATCCAGCACTGTAAAGTTTATTCTTTCTCTATTTACATACTCATACCTTTTATCTTTGAGTGAGAACCTTAGCATCTTTTATTCACAGTGTATTTACTTATCGATTCAGTGCTAGAATATACAGAAAATAATTTCAGTATTGCTAATTCTTGCCTTTGAAAAATGAAACGTACAAAGGACAGTTTGGTATTTGCTTGGGGCTCTTTTTGTTGTAGGCAAGCATTATTATCTAAAAACAAATAAATAAATGTAAAAAGAATGGTGGAGCTAGAAAATTGTCATTTCACAAGAACTTTGATTAGTTCCTTGATCCTTTTAATGAACATACATTTTTCACTTGAAATACTTTAGTTCGTTTCTCTTGTAGCTTGTGTTTGTCTCCTCTTTTATCCTTGTGGGTTTTATTTATTGCTGAGTGAAACTTATAGTTCCAAAGTTTAAACTGCACAAAACTATATAGAGAACTGTATTTTTAAAATAATTTCCCTTTCTTATTCAAAATATCCTAATTTGATATTTTTTATTTTGCATATTTCTAACAGTGTATCTTCCAAATCACAATATTTCAAGGCACAGGTTTTTTATTCTTTTGAATAGTTGTATAGCATTTCAAGTTTATACAAACACTCCTATTTATAGACATTTAGACTACTTCTAATTTTTCCAGTTACAAATGCTTTGAATTTATTATCGGATTGTGTCCTAATCAGCCCATCATAAATTGAAAATATCATAAATAAAATTGTGTTTGATATACCTAGTCTACTGGATACATAGCTTAGCAACAGTATTTTGTGCAGTATCAGTTGCTTACTGTCATAGTTGAGTAGTTGACTGAGAATTGCAGCTTGTATCTGCTGCCTAACATTGAGAAAGAATATTGTACCATATATTGTTAGTCCAGGAAAAGACTAAAATTCAAAATTTGAAGTAGTTTCTTCTGAATGTGTATTACTTTCATACCATTTTAAAATTGAAAGATTGCCAAGTCAAGACATTGTAGGTGGGTACTTTGTATATACAGTACTACCATGAATAACTTTGTACATGTGTGTGCTTCCTCTCTCTGCCTCCCTCCCTCCCTCCCTCTCTTCCTTCCTTTCCTCCTCCCTTCCCTCCCCTCCCTCCCTCCCTCCTTTCTTTCCCTCTCTCTCTCTCTTTTATTTTTTGGTATGGAGTAGCCTAAGCATAAATTGCTAGCTGTGTGATCCCTGAATTAAAAGATAAATGTATATTCAATTTTGTTAGATCTTGCCAAATTTCCTTCTATAAGGATTATACCAATTTGCATTCTCACCAGAAATGAGTAAGAGTATTTGCTTCTCTTCAATCTTACCAACAGTGTTTTCCAATTTGGTAGTTGAGAAATAATACCTCAGTATATTTTAAATTTGCATTTCTTTTATTATGTGTCAAAGAATAAGGTTGGCCATCTCATCATGTGTTAGGACCATTAGTTTTGGGTGCATGTGTGAATAGCCTTTTGCCCATTTCTTGTTTTTCCTATTGAGTTTTTTGTGTTTTTCCTTAAAATTTTAAGACTTCTTTATATATTATCATTAATAGTCCATCATCTCTTGTGTATGGTGCCAGATATGTTTGACTAGTTTGATATTTGTCATTTGATTTTATTTCACAAATGATGATACTCTAGGTATTAATTAATCCATAATAAACTGTTCTTTCAATCCTGTATCTTCTGCAAGCATTCAAGAAACTGTGACAAGCTGCCTTATTAGTGAGCAAGTAGGGTAAAATCTCATGTTCTTCATTGTTCTTAAAAAAGATTTATGTGTCTGTTTATGTATTTATTTGTTCATTTGATTTTTTTTTCCCTTCATAATATCCAAAGTTTCTTCTTTTTCTTTTCTTTTCTTAGTCTACAAATTTTGTTTTAATCATTGGTCCCTGTGAAGAGTTAGCTTTCTAAGATGGCTTCATTTTTCACATGCACTTCTCAGTCCCTTTCTGTTGTCAAAGCTGTGATTTAGTTCAGTTTTTAAGTATTTTCACAGGTAGGTGGGCCTTCTTTTCCTAATGGTGGTTTTAGATATGTCTTTTCTCTTTCCTTTAGTTCATTTTTCTTTCTTCTTTTTCTCCTCAGGAGGCCCCTGGTCTTCATGAGTGTCTGTAGTAGACAGGTCATCTGCAGAGATTTGGTTTTATTTTTCTACAGAGAACTGATTTAAAATCTGGACTTTTCTAGACTTTGGTTATTTTGATGGTGTTTGTTTTGTCTTTCATTTTGTTCTTTATTATATTTTTGAATGATACATGAGAGCTTTTGAATTATGCTGCTGCCAGTCTCCCAAGGGCCAGAATCCCCTGTTCAGAGCTTTTTTACTTTATGGAATATAGATTTGGACTTGGTGTGCCATTTAATTTTCAGGCTATTGAAAAACTGTGAGTCAGCTGAATCTGGAAATTGCTATATGCAAGGAAATGCTACTACACAGAATTGGAGAGCTTGCTCTTTAAAGTATATCATTTTGGATTTTGAGATGAAATATGATTTCAGTCTCCTGAATGGCCTAAAAGTTGTAATAAATGTTCAATAAATATCTCTTGATAGATATATCATTTATAGCAGGAAATTTATTAAAAAGAGCAAAGTATGGATACATCAGTTGTGTTTTTTAAGGCTTTAATAAGAGCATATGATCACGATTTCTTTTTGTTTTTTTGAGACAGGGTCTCTCTATGTAGTCCAGGGGCCTTGAACTCACTATGTAGCCCAAGCTGGCCTTGAGCTCATGACAATCCTCCTGCCTCAGCCTCCAGAGTGCTGGGATTACAGGTGTGCAACACCACGCTTGGCATGAAGGGTTTTTTTCAGTTCTCCAAATTTTGTGCTTTATTTAGACTTTGCTATAAACTGAATTTTGACTATTTTTTGGCATTTGATTTCCATCTCAACTTAAAATTAGGAAAGATGTATAATGTGACTCCTAGGTTTTAAAATTAGGTGCTACAGTTTAGATTAAATGACTTGTTTGGGATTACATAGCTGATGAAAGAAGCAACTGAGACTAAAACTGACTTCTTAATATTATTAATGTTTAAGCAACACTGTATTACATAGGCTCATTCATTGTTCCCGGATTTCACACTGGAATTTAACTTTTATGTGAATAAACATATTTGTACATTTGGCTAAGTAACTTAGAAATTAAGATGAAGTCCTCATTTTCTTACTAAGTGTACTGAGGATAACAATTATAAAGTAATAAGTAAAAATTGTAAATTTGAGGGATAAAGAAAAAATGTAAGACAGTAAAATGTTTAGTTATTCAAATTAAAGCAGATTCTGTACTTGTAGGAAAATTACAAAATAATCACTTTGGGGCAAGTAATCTTTTCTTGTTTATTATCAAGAGGAGGCTTTCTACATGGTATTCAACAAATGGTAAACACTTCAGAAGTTTATAATAAAAATACTTGACTTTCTAAACTAGCTTAATGAATAATCTAGCCTGTCGCTTGTAAATGTCAAACTTACATAATTGAGTTTTGCAAGCTTCATAATATTGTTTATGGCATGACATGTTGTATACACACTCTGTTATTACAAAACATTAAACAGATTTGTCAACAAGTGGTGGCAAAAGAATTGTAATTCAATCTCTTTGTGAATTTCATTATATGGAAAGGAAAAATTGGATGTTTTTTCTCACTATTAATTAACATAGAACAACTCCATGCCCTGCATCTGTGGCTCTCATCATCTAAGAGAAAGCAAATTGCAACAGAATTATGATGCTTTATCAATAAGAATTTGTTCACTCTAGGTACTTTACATAAGTTTTAATTTCATACGTGGATATTTAAAAGTTAAGAAAATATACTCGTGCTCTCAGATACTGAGTCAATGGGCCATATGGCAAGAATTGTGTTAGTTTTTGGCAATAATTTTGTCAAGTGAAAAGAATTAAAAAACTCATTTGTAACTTTGGTTTTCATATAGGATTAACATTTTGGGGGTTTCACCATCCCTCCCACCGCTCCCGGCCCAGAGGGAGGGGCTTCTGAGCCACCATCCCACTGCTCCTGGTCCAGAGGAAGGGGTTTCCCGGCCACCATCCCTCCGGCTGCTCCCAGCCCACAGGAAAGGGCTTTTGGGTCACCATCCCTACCGCTGCTCGTGGCCCCTGTCCCACCTCACCCAGCTCAGAGGAGGTAATCCGTGCAGGCGCTAACAGCCCCCCGCCCCAGTCGAAATGAGAAAACACATAAATAAGTCTCAAAACCAGACTTCCAGATCACCTACAGCAACCCCAAAGGGAAATGAGATGGAACCCTCTGATACTCAACCACCTGGGCCCACTGAACTGGCAACAAAAGGGGATCTGGAAAAAATGAAATCAAAAATAATTTCTCAGATAACAGGAGAAATTGTGCCCTTAGTGCAAGACATGATTAATAAATCTAGAGAGGAGCTGAGGAACATGATGGAATCCCAACATAAGAAACAAATGGAATCCATAAAACAGATGCAAATAGATTTCCAGGACATGAAAAACTCCATTGAAAGTCTACACAGCAGAATGCGCCAATGTGAGGACAGAATTTCAGATATAGAAGATAAGATTGCAATTAGTGACCAGGAAAAGAAAAATTGCTTCCAAATTATAAGGGAACATGAGAAATCAATGCAGCAGCTGTTAGATGATGCAAAAAAGAATAACATAAGACTGATTGGGCTCAATGAAGAAACAGGAGAGAGTGCAGATGACATAAAAAATCTCTTCACAGAAATAATGGCAGAAAACTTCCCAAGCAGGGGAAGAGAGCTTGACATGCAGATAAATGAGGCATATAGGACTCCAAATAGCCTTGATCAAAAACATTTTGGGGGTTTACTTAGATAGTCTGTACTGAACTCTAATATTTATTTTAAACAAGTCAGGGAAAAGTACAGTTAAATTCTTTTCCAAATCTTGGCAAGTGAGTATGGTTTTAAAACTGTTCATATCTACAAGGAAAGGAGAGAGGTATAAATAGGTAGATAAATTGCACACCACAAACACACACACCTCACAAATAAATGTAGAAGAGTATATGAGCAGTTGGGTGTAGTGGCCCACACCTATAATCCGAGCACTCTAGGAGACTGAGACAAGAGGACTGCAAGTTTAAACCCACCTTGAATAGTTTAGTGAGGCACTCTCAAAATGAAAAATAAAAGGACTGGTGATGTAGCTCAATGTGAAGGCCCTGGGTTCAATCCTTAAAAAAAAAGTTTATCAGCTGTAGAGTACCCTTCTTCTAAAACATACTAAAACATAAACTTAAATTCAATTTTAAACCTGAGGGGTTTTTGGGGAAAAATTTATTAATGCTGTTGTTATCATTTTAGTATAATGGATTCTGCATTGGGTATTTTCAAAGGCATTTAATTTTTTCTTAAATATTAATAACCACTCATAAAAGGTTGATAATTAGATTTTGGCTGTGATAGTCTTCTTCAGGTTTGGTCATTAACTATGCATATGAAGAGAAAAAGCATCTGTGAAAATCTTAACTTTTCTAATGTTGTTTGTAGCATAAAATCTTAGTGAGTTGAGTGTTACGTATTTGGTGAATTAATTCTGCACCAGATAGATGGGTAGTATGCAGTTTAAAAATCTGTGCAAATAGCAAGACAGATGAGTGGTTTGAATAGTTGAAATGACTCTAAAAATATTTGTGTCGAGATCATGACTGCTAAAGTTAAACTCAAAATTTTAAGGAGTTAATTAGGAGTAATAAAATTCATATAAAGTAAGTTTTTATAGGCATGACATTAAATATGAAACTAATGAAATTCATTAGTTGTATCTTTTGAGCTGCCAATGAAAGTTAACAGAGTAGAACATAATACTCAAATACTCTTGCCTGATAACTATTTGCTTTATTTTCTTATTATGAACATATAGACTATAGCTTATTACTTGGAATTAATTTATCTGGATAGTTGTATATGATCTCTTGACTTGTCTGTTGTCAAAAATAATTTGCTCAATTTCAAGTAACAGAAACAAACTAGTTTTTAAAATAGTGAATCAAAGCACAAAGACAAAAACAAAAATCCTTACAGGAGCCTCAGAAAGGACAGTAGCAGGGCTGCTTCAGCAGCTTCTGTAAACTGGAGTTAGTGAACATCCACTATTTAGCCATAATGTCACCTAGCATGTACCCAAAAGAGGAGCCCCTGTGGGGCAGGTATGCATCTTGGGTGTTTGGTGCCAGCTCTGTGTATAGTAGTTTCCTCCTGACCTGTGTGGGTGAGGAGAAACAGGAGGTGTCATTTGTAAAGAAACCTTTAGGACTAGCCGTAGATGTTTCACTTGCATTAACTCTTGGGGACTTTTAATCAAATGTATTTTTGCAAGAAGGATGTGAAGCATCAATATTTATGTATAAAAATATTATATATATTGTTCTGTGAAGTAACAATATATTGAAGTCATTAATTGCTAAATTAATGAAATTATCACATACATATAGAATAAGTTGTTCAAACTTCTTGAGGGATTTATATTAACTGATGTAAGAAGTTTATTGGATTCAGATAAACATTTTTAAAAATTAAAAATTCAAATAGAATAGAATTTTTTAAAAAACCACAGAGCAAGCCGGATACGGTAGCACATGCCTGTAGCTCCAGCACTCAGGAGGCTGAGGCAGAATTGTCATGAGTTCAAAGCCAGCCTGTGCTAACTCGCAAGACCCTGACTCTAACAAACAAACGAACAAACAATCACAAAGCATACCTCATAGTAAGGATAAAATTTATTTCATACTTAAATCATATACCTAAATATTTTTTCTTTTTTTTCAGTTTTTATTTTTATTAGTACATGCTTGCATTACACAATGACTACCTTTCTTGTGGGGAGCTGGTACATACATATAACACATCTCAATTCTTTTTTCGTCTCCTTTTCCTCCCCCTTCCTTCCATGTCTTGATCCCATTCTCATTCGAAAAGGATCTTTCTCATCCTTCCTATTACCTATTTTTTATTTTGCTCTTTGTTTATATTATGGGTTTCTCATATAAGAGAAATCATGTGATGTTTAAGCTTCTGTGTCTGATTTACTTTACTTAACATTATGGTCTCAAGGTGTATCCCTTTTTCTTACAAATGACTCCAGTTTATCCTTCTTTATGGAAGAGTAGTACTCCATTGGATATAAATACCACATTTTCTTTATCCATTCATTCAGTGATGGACATATAGGCTACTTCCAAGATTTAGCTATTATGAATTGTGCTGCTATAAATAATAGGCATGTAAATGCATGTATCAGTGTACTATGATGTCTTTAACTCTTTGGGGAAGATACCTAGAAGGGTTGTAGCTGGGTCAAATGGAATTTCTAGTTGTAGATTTTGAGGAATCTCTGTATTGATTTCCATAGTAGTTGTACTAGTTTACACTCCCACCAGGAATGTAGAATGGTTCTTTTTTTTCCCTGCAGCCTCGCCAGCATTTATTACTGTTTGATTTCTTAGTGATAGCCATTCTTTCTGGAGTAAAATGGAATCTACGTGTTGTTTTAATTTGCATTTCTCTAATGGCCAAAGACATTGAACATTTCTTCATGTACTTGTTGGCCATTTGTACTACTAGGAGGTATCTGTCTATTCATTTTGATTGTCCATTTTTTGATTGGGCTTTTTATTTTGGGGGGATCTATTTGTTTTGAGTTCTTTATATGGATATTGGTTCTCTGAGGAATAGCTGGCAAAAATAAAATAGATCTTCTGGGTCAACATGTTGTGAAATAACTTGGAAAGTTATTAACATCCCTGTGTACAGGAGCCAGGTAATAATGGACTATAGCTAAAGAATTATACTCTGTAAATAATTATGTGCATCTCCCTAGGAGAGGTCAGTGGTGCTTACAGTGCTTGGAAACCCTAGAATTTGTTGTTAGTAGTGACATGCTGGTCTGGTGGAAGGTTTCTTTCCTTTTGTGTATGTAGTTCTGGTGCCTCAGAATTGTAGGGGTGATGAGAAATGCAAGGGAATTGTATTTGTAATTTTGTTGTTCTTCCTGAACATGTTCTGGGGATCTGAAGTGTCTTTGGTCTTCAGAAATCCTTACTTTTCCCCCTGCTTTTTTTCCTTGGCTGGAGAAGTTTTCAAATGGGTAACATGCAGGTTGGTGGTTATTGAGCCTGAACAGAGGGAAGCATCAAGTGTAAAAAACTCTCAATGTAAGATTTATTTCTGGGGATAGCATTAATTTGCAAGATTTCCTAGGAAGAAGAGCAGAAACTAATAAATGCTTTGTAAAGTTTCTAGATCTCAATTGATAAGAACCATTTATTTGATTGGTATCAAAAAGATTTGTTTAAAGTTTTATTTATATATTAATTCACTTATATTTTCAGCCTGTAAATATTTTCTAAATGATTTTAGTAAAAGAACCACCAAAGTTTTAATTAATGACATTATGAATATCTCCTATATATTTACACATCAAGTCTGAATTTCTCTGCTTAGATTTCACGTCATTCAATGCCTAGAATTGTCCTATCTATATGGATACTGTTTCTTCACCCCCCTTCCCCACCAAATTGCTCTCTCTTCTTACTTACAGAACATTGCTTATTCTTTACATGAACTCATTCAATATTTCAGTTACCAGACTGTACATCAAGGAGTCTGTTTTCAAAGTCTAAATTCCTAATGTTTAGCGCAGTTCCTAGTTAATAATTATTGAATAGGAAGAACTATTGTCCATTGGCCTTTATTATACTTTTCTATACATGCCATATTTTTAAAGGTCTACTTTCTCTACAAAGCCTCTTTTGGCTATGTCTTACTAATGTATTAAACACAGACCTCAAAATTTAACATTATTTTCAAGCTTTCTTGTTTAGAGTTTCATGTGCAATGCTGTTCCAGTTTGGTATAAGCTCCTTGAAGATAAGGTTCTTATATCTGTGATTTTTGAGTAGTATATTTATTTAGATTCATCAAACATTTACTATATATCACACCTCCTTTTGTAGCAAACTCTGTTGGACTGGCAAATAGTACTTTTCCTAAAACTCCACATATAATATATATTCAATAGAGTTTTATTGATTTTTAATAAAATGTGTGAAATAATATAAATTACTGGTAATCCAGATTGCATATAGTGAAGATAAAACTTCTTATCTTTTTGCTAACTTTCTTCCATGTTTTCTTCAGGGAAGGAAACAGAAAAGGCCAAGGAACGTTATGACAAAGCCACAATGAAACTTCATATGTTGCATAATCAGTATGTGCTGGCATTGAAAGGGGCTCAACTTCATCAAACTCAGTATTATGATACCACACTTCCTCTTCTTCTGGATTCCTTACAAAAAATGCAAGAAGAAATGATAAAAGCACTGTAAGATACAGTTCCTATTTATCATAAAATTCCTCCAAAAATATTTTCAACAGTTTTCCCCATAGTTAAGCTTTTACTTTTTATTACCTGCTTCAGTGGATGTCCCAGAATCGTTTTACTTTGGTTCTTTTTTCTTTTTTTGGTACCGGGGATCAAACTCAGGACCTTGCACTTGCGAGGCAGGTGGTGGAACCACTGAGCTCAATCCCCAGCCCTTACCTTGGTTCTTGACTTTCACTTCTGGTCTTCCTTCTGTTTGTACTCATCTCCTACACTTTTTAGCTAGCCCCAAGAATGGCCTTTTTATCATCTGTTTCTATTTCATTCCTTTTAGGTGTAATTGTAAGTGAAAAGTAATTCATTTGTTGTCAAATATTAAGAAGTAAATACCTGCCTCTAGAGGGTTGGACTTTTAAATCTTTTTTTAAAAATAAATTTTATTTTATCCTATTCCCCCTTCCCTGTCTGCTCCTTCCCTTTCCTAAGGAATTTTAAATCTTGAACTGAGAAGTTTTAAGAATTTTTTAAAGGTTTATTTACCAGCTTCTTGCTTTTTTTTCCTGTATGAAATTAAAAACAAATGTTTATTGGGGTAGAAATGTGCAGGCCACAGTTCTTGCTTCCAAAGAGGTAACAATTTACTTTGTCAATAAATCACATGCCTGCACTTTTACCATGCACATTGATATAAAATAACAAAAAAGATAAACACCCCTTGATGGACTTCATCTCCTTTATTAGCTAGTTTAGCTCTTCCCAAATGATTGGATTCAATTTTCTTTCACTGAAAATGTGTGTAGAATTCTTCAGTAGTAGGGTTGCTGTGCATTAGTAGGGTTGGGGAAGAGGGAAGGGAAATGAGATAGTAATGAAGGAGAGTCAGAGAAGAAATAAGTGTTTAGTTATCTCTCAGGTAGAGATAAAGTTCACAAATCATGGCAAATTATGGCACAAGGAACTTGGGCCAGTTAAGTATAAGTTCTTGTGTTCTAGTTTAACTTATCTGTAATTATGTAAATTAACCCATGAGCACTTAGGATTTGTGCACTTTGGAATGTAGCAGTAAATTAATATGAAAGGTAACTGTGAGCGTTTTTCAAGTCAGAATGTAAAAGGAAGCCTGAATATAATATAACTTAATACATGGCAGAGAAACTATAAAAGGTAAAACAATAATTTCTGAAACAAAGTATTGTACAATATGTTGTGGTTTGTAAAGCACTTTCATGTGCATTTGCGTATTTGCTCCCTTGTTCTGTACAGTGTTGTGAAGAATTAGGAAGAGCAGGTTTTATCCAGGCTGTATCTGACAGACAGATCAGCAGTGGCCAAGATCACAAAGTTGAGAGGTAGGAGATTTCAGACTTGAGGCTAGGTCTTCTGATTAATGCAGTATTCTTTCCATGAGGAGGACATGATGCATTAACTAATGTGCTCTCAAAATTCCTGTGTGCCTAGAATCTCAATTGTGACCTTATTTTGGAAATAGAATTTTTGGAGATTTGGTAATTAGTTAAAGATCTCAAGATGAAATTGTCTTGGATTTAAGGTAGTTCCTAAATCCAATGACTGCGGTCTTTATAAGAAGAGGGGAGGACAGAGGGAAGATAGAATGCTATGTGAAGACTAAGAAAGAGATTGGAATGGGCTGCTACAAGCCAAGCAACACTTGGTGCCCCTAAGAGCTGGAGATATTTTTTATATTACTCATGTTGTTTTTTTGTAAAACTTTCCAAGTTGTGCTAGTTAACACATTTTCTATTTTAATAATTATATAGAAGGGGGAATGTTTTAAAATTTCCTATACCCAGTGATTACTCTGATATTAATTAACCTTAGTAAATGACTTCATTCTTTCCTTTGAAGGACTCCCTTGTGCCTTAACAGATTTAGTACAACTATCTATCCTTGTGTTATTCCATTGACATAGAACTATTTCACTTACGGGATTTAGGTTCCCAGTATTTTTTGAGTAGTAATGAATTCTGGAACCTCTGATTTTAGGAGATCAAATTTGTGTTTGCTGCCTTTAAGACTCTGATTGGCTTACTTTTTCTTTTTCTTTCTTTTCTTTTTTTTGATATTGGGGATCGAACTTGGGACCTTGTGCTTGCGAGGCAGGCGCCGGAACCACTGAGCTAAATCCCTGGCCCACTTTTTCTTTTCTTTCTATAAAATTGTAAAGATAGCTAGATACATACTTGTAGAGGTAAGACTAAATTTTAGATTATCCCCATATGTACAATAAGTATATTAAGTAGATAAGATAAAGGTTTTCATCAGCTTGAATATATAAACTTACTATTATTGATAAAATAGTGAAATGTTTATTTAAAATATTTAATTCATAGGTTTACTTTAAATTACATTTTTTGATTTAGAAATATTTTGTTTCCCACTCTTGTAATCAATATTTTTCAAACTGCCATGAATTTTCAATAACTAGAACATTTTTGAGACAAAATAGTTTCTCACAGCATATTATCTTCATTTTGTGACATATTATTTTAAATTTAGCATTTAAAAAACCCAACCATTATGTTATCCCTGAAACTAAATTCCATGTGATAGGTACCCTGCCCCCCATTTGTCTTAAGGGCAAATATTAATGATTTTAATAATAATATGTCATAATAATATTATGATATAACCATTTTATGATTTCCATGTTATAACCATCTTAACAGCAGGGATATTGCTACATTGATATTTAAAATTTTTTTCCTTTTCCATTTCTTTAAATTGTGTCTGTCAGTAAATTTCAGTAATTATTTGGATGTAGCATTGCCTTAACCTGTTTAAATCCTTTTTTCTTTAATTCGAGCTGTTTTTCTATTTAAAATAAAGTAATTGAGAGAACTCTTCATAATAAGGAGTGATGATTTTCATTTATGAATAATGATTTAAAAAAGAAAAAAACGTGCTTTTTATGTGTTTGGCCATCTATAGGATAAGCTTGCTGTCCACATTTACTGTTGAAGGCATTGATTTCCAATGGCGTATTTTTACAGCATGGTATTTTTAATTTTTATTTTTTTACTGTTGCAGCATAGATTTTTAAGGAGGTGATTTGATGTTGTGGTAGATTTTTTAAAACATTTATTGGACTAAGCTAATGATTTTGATGACATTTTTACTGCTGACTGGAGGTCAGGAGAAGATTTAGATTTCATTGAAGGTATAGAAGCAATAGAATTAAGCAGTGTATTAAAAAAAAGTACAAGCCCCAAGAGTAAGAGAAGAACCAAGAGGCAGGGCATGTGAGGAGTGCCAGACACTGACAGTCACAGGAAATAATCAGAGTTCCATGTTATAGGATCCAAAATTTTACGAGAATATTTAGAAGTTATCAACACTGGCTTTATGTGTTGTGCATTTCAGATATATGTTTGAAAAGGTAATGTCCTATTCTAGGTTATTTGTAATTATTGTAGTTATCAAATGTAAAGTGTTCATCTGTATATTTATATAATCTCTTTACTCTCCAGGTATATGAAATAAGATAGTGCATGAAACAACCATCTGTAAATACTGATAGTGTTTCTTATATCTGTTGTTCTAAATCCTTTTTGGGTCTCTGTTTCTCTTGATAAAACTTTAAAATGTTGTAAAATTTTATTTTTGTTTTCAGAAAAGGTATATTTGATGAATACAGCCAGATAACCAGTCTTGTTACAGAGGAAATAGTAAATGTTCATCAAGAAATTCAAATGTCAGTCGAACAGATAGATCCTAGCACAGAATACAATAATTTCATAGACATTCATCGGTATGATACTTTCATTTCTCTTTAAGTACTTATGAAAATATTATGTTTTAAAAAACAATTATTTATCAAAATTAAAAAATATTTAAGAACTTTAGGAAATAGTTTATTATAGATTAATTTGTCTCCTTTAAATTTACAAACACTTTCTCAGTGTTAATGACTAATTTATATAATCATTCTTAAAATTTGTTACATACTATATTGTTTAAATCCATATTTAAACATGAGGTTCTTTAACATTTATATAAGACTATGAATTCATATGCCTATTATATTCTGAGTTACAAATTACTTCTCCATGCATGCATCTTATATACTGTAATTGAGACAGGTGTAAAGCAAGTTAGTATTTATATTTTATAAATGAGGAAACTAAGGATCTAGTTACATAACTAGATCTTTGATGCCTAGAGTTTACATCATACTATTTTGTATCTACTTTGTTAATATAATTTTGAATGAGAATACTCTGCCTTTAATGTGTACTAATATATATGTTATGATAATTTGCTAATATTGATCAGAATTATTTGACATACTTTACTAGAACAACAGCTGTTAAAGAACAAGAAATTGTTTTTGACACTTCCTTATTAGAAGAAAATGAAAATCTTCAGGCAAATGAGATCATGTGGAATAATTTAACAGCAGAAAGTTTGCAAATAATGTAAGTATTGAAAAAATTTGTACAGCTTAAACATGACTTATCATCGCTTTATGGTTATATTTTGTTGCATTTAAAACCCCCAAGTTTTTGCTAATAATGAAAAGTAAATTAAATTTGAACAATATTATATTTTGAGAAATGTTAATTTTACTCATTATCATCAATATTTTTGGCAATTATGAAAATCATTGTTTTGTGTTATATTAATTTATTCAATATCTTATATTGGAATAAAACTAATATCTTATATTGGAATAATGGTTAATTCTTTTCAATTTTATGTTTTTATTCTATTTCATTACCAATATTGATTGGAAGAATCGTTTTGGAAACGAAGACATTGATTTTCTTTTTTTTTTGGTACCGGGGATCAGACTCAGGATCTTGCTCTTGCAAGGCAGGCGTGGTGCCACTGAGCTAAATCCTCAGCCCTTGAATTTTTAAAAAATAAATTCTATCCCATTTCCTCCCTCAACTCCCCAAAGACATTGAATATTAAAGATAGGTGAATCACTGATGTCAGAACATTCAGTACAAAATTTTGCTTTTAATTGATTTCTCTTGAAGCAAGGATATATTCTTTTTTAGGCTATTAAGTTAGGTACTTCTTCACTTTTCTTCTGTAACTTAAAACTTTATCAGAAAGCTTAATATGTTTTTTAGCATTTTTCAAACATTAAAAGCAAGTAACAGTAACTTTTTGAATTTGGAAAACATAATTAAGGCATTATGCAGTTAAATTTATAGCTGATCTCCTGATTTTAACCAGGCACTGAGTCCTTGAGAGGAGTGAGTGTAAAACTGTGGGAATGAAACAAGAGTGTGTTGGAGACCCCAGGAAGTTAGAGATGCCAAAAATCTGGCACATCTGCTGTGGAAAGCAGCAAACAGCAGAATCATCCCAAGAGAGGGCTGTGGGCTACAACCAGCAAGACCATAGGGATGGGGCTGCCTAAACCCTTTGGAACTTACGTCTCACCAACATGTGCCTGGATACAGGACATGCAGCAACAGGACTGAATGTTTGCCCTCTGTGTTTGCTTTTCTTTGTTCTGATTCTTTTCTGTCTTCCTATTCCTCCCTCTTGAAAAGGAAGTGTTTCCCCTGTGCCATTTTTTTTTTTTTTGGATTATGTACCCTTTTCTTGAATTTTATAGGGGTTTACAGCTAAGAGTTTACTTTCAGTCTCATAGGAGACTTCTGATTTGGACTTCCGAACAATGGTGAAACTATTGCAACTTTGGGCAGGACATTATTGTATTTTCAGTTGTACATGAGATAGTTATATTATGCAGAATTATGACCTTGTGTTTATTGGTGATTAAGTATTGTTTATGGATATGTGTTTGGGTATAGAGTTGATGAGGAGTAGAATATGATGGGTAAGTTTAATGTCAACCTGACTGGATTAAGAACCTCTCAAAGAAGTAATTGGATCATGGATCTCTATCTCATCACTCATCAATCCACTGGTGTTCATAGCTAAATGTGCCATTAGGAGGTGGAGCCCATTTGGAGGAAGTGGGTCCCTTGGAGTATGTCTTTGGAGGGCATATCTCTTCTAGTGGACTTTCCCTGATCTCTGCTTCTGAATAGCCATGAAGTGGGTAGCTGTGCTCCATTATGCCCTTCTGCCATATTCCTGCTTTGGAGCCAGTTGACCATGGACTGAAACCTCTGAAACTATGAGCCAAATTAAACTTTTCCTCTTTTAAGTTGGGTGTGTCATGTATTTTGTCCTAGCAACAGGAAAGCTGACCTATAAATATATTTACATATATATATTTATTTATATATATATATATATATACACACACACACATAAGTTCATATATACTTATATATGCATTTTGAATGTGGAGTTGAAATAACTTACTTTCTTTTTACCACAATTTTGGTATTCCTAAGTTAACACCTTTTACTTTCTGAAGGCAGTACAATCATATTACAATTTTTCTTTTAATTTTGCTGTGTTGGGGATTGAACATAGGCCCTTGTGCATGCTGGGAAAGACTTGTACCATTGCTATATTCTCAACTCTTTTTTTACTTTGAGACAGGATCTCAGTAAGTTGCCCAGGTTAATTCCAAATTTATAATCGTTCTTGCTCAGCCTTCTGAATAGCTGGGATTACAGGCTTGCACCTTTATTCCCAGCTTAAAATTGTTAATTTAGTTGTGTTTGTGTTGAAACATCAGTTTAGTAGAAATGAAAGAAACAAAGGAGTGATAGTTTCTTGAGAAATAAGTACATGACCAGTGATCCTATGAAAAGGTACTCTTGATTGACAAAGAAATATAA
>NW_004624743.1:26741266-26763310 GCF_000247695.1 Heterocephalus glaber
TATGGTTTCAGAATGTGATATTTGAGCTTTTGTGTCTGATGTAGTTCACTTAACATTATGTTCTCAAATTGCATCCTTTTACCTAGGAATGCCTCAAGTTTTTCTTTATGGCAGTGTAGTATCCATTGTATGTAATTGCCACATTTTTTTATCCATTCATCTGTTGATGGACATATAAGCTGTTTCCAAGATCTAGCTATTCTCAATTGTGTTGCTATAAACATGGATATGCGTGTATCCCTATAATATGATGATTTTAACTCTTTTGGGAAGATACCTAGGAGTGGGATAGCTGGGTCAAATGGAATTTCTACTTTTAGTTTTTTGAGAAATCTCCACACTGATTTCCATAATGGTCATACTAGTTTACATTCCCACCACCAACAGTACAAATCACAGTGACACGGGTATAATTTAACACTATTTTGATTGCCACACATATTGGTGACTGCAACATTTTATTTACTTTTTATTATCAGTTCATGTCTTCTCTGTCAAAATAAGTGAAAATGGATTTTGAACACTTCAAGTATAGTAGACTGTGGATTACTTTGCTGTGGAATTAGACACCAAAGCATTGTGTTTATTATGCAGTGATGTTATATCTGCTAATATACTTAAATAAAATTTAGGTAATCATAGCTGATGGTTTGAAGATTAAAAAAAGTGTTGTATAAGCTCTGAAAATGTGTTATTAGCCATAATAATTATTATCCTTAATTTAGGCTTTTGGATCTTTAGATACGATTAAATTTTTAAAAATTGTCCAGTTGGACTGGGGATGTGTAACTTAGTGGTATAGGGCTTGGGTAACATGATCAGGGCCTTGTGTTTGATCCCTGGCATAGCAAGAAAAAAGGTCAGTTAACTCATGTAGATAATAAAATTTGTAAATTTTTGAAGTCTTACAGAAGGATATACATAAAGATCAAAATTGTCCTTCCTTTTGTAAACATCCCCTTTACAACTTTCCAGAGTTATTTCATGAAAAAATTTATCTTTCCTGAGTGTATGTCTAATCATATGTATATTACATATATAACATATATAATCATGTATGTACATGTGTATACATTTTTATATAAATGAGGGTTATTCTGTGCATATTTTCTTGTACCATTTTAGATTTTAATAAAATAGATAATTTCGCATTACATAGAGTTCATCAACTCAATAAAATTTTAGAAATAATTTTTATAAAAAGTTTAGTATTTGTTTGGGAATTAATCTATTATAACATGACTTCTGCAGGTACAGAATTCTCATCTTCATCCCTCCTTTTTTAAATTTTGTGAAATTTTTAAAAAATGCAGAAAAGTACAAAAATGATAAGATATTCATACACCACAATCCAGAGTTAGTATTTTCATGTATTTACCTTCAGTTTTTAAGATAAGTAGATATTTATATAAAAAGCTGAAGCCCCCTCCTCACCCTACCTCCCATTCTCATTCTCTTTCCTTCTCCACTCTTTATAGGCCAACACCATCAAGAGTTTGGTCTGTACCCTTCCAATTAATTTGAAAAACATTTGGATACTGTATGTGCTTCCATTACCAACATACTGTAAAATATTGAGCTTCATGAAGGAAGCTTTAACTCATTAAACTCATTTAACTCACACAGAAAGTCATTGTATTGTATGACTCATTCTGCAATTTTTTTCCCCTCTCAACATTTTTTACATATTTCCATTAACATGTGGCTCTCACCTGTTGGATTTTTATAGATGTGTGTATGATATTCCATCATAAGAACTTTCCATTTGGATATTTTCCATTGGATATTTAAATTGTCTCTAATATCTGGCTAATATAAATCAAGTCACAGGGAAGATCTTAGTATTTCCTAAGAATATATACAAGTGAAACTAATACGTATTTTTAGGTTTGTTACAAGGATTGTTTTCTTACTCCCAGTGTCGTAATTTTGTTTTCAGTCCCTGTGGGTTTTACCTTTCTGTGTAATTCATGGCCCATTCTCCCTCTTCTGAGGAAAAATTACCTCCAAGTAATTTTTGAAAGTCTTATTATTGCCTCATCTTATAATGCTGTCTCTTTCATATTCACAATTTGAATAAATGCATAAGTCTTTTTAGAATCTCTTCTGCTCTGGTGAGTCACTATCACAAAGCTTATTATTTGTAGATGATCATATAGGTTTTTGTTTCTTCCTTTTTTTTTGAGACAGGGTCTTGCTATGTAGTTCAGACTGGCCTTGAACTCACTATGGAGCCCAGGCTGGCCTCGAACTGGCAGCGATCCTCCTGCCTCATCCCAGTGCTGGGATTACAGGTGTGTGCCACCATGCCTGGCTTGTTTCTTCCTTCCTCATACTTACACCTTATTTTTCTTATATGGTGAAGACCTCCAGAGTTATGCTGAGTGCAGTGACAGGCCTCTATTTTCTGTTCCCAATTTTAGGGAAATGCATTTAGAGTTACAGTGTTCTCTTTGCTGTAGTTTTTTTTGTTGAGCACAGCCTTTTCATCACACCAATGTCTTTTTCTTCAGTATGAACTGTTAGTGGCCTGTAAGTTTTAGCATTTGTTAAAGTTCACTTCAGTTGTGGTACTTTGCTTCAAAATATTTCTGTGATGAACTGTGAGATGCAAATTTCTGGTGCATGTTTTCCCATTTTAAAGATATTCACAGGGGTTTTAATGAGTATGAATTTTCTGGTGCCTAATTTGGTGTGACTCCTGTGTGAAGGCTTTCCCACATTCACTGCATTGATAAGGCTTCTTACCTGTATGTATTCTTAGATGCAGGGCTAGGATTGAGAACTGTGAGAAAGCTTTCCCACATTCATTACAACCATAGGGCTTCTCGCCTTTATGGCTTCTCACATGCAAAGTGAGAGAAGAGCCCCAAGAGGCTTTTCTATATACATTGTATTCACAAGGTTTATCACCTGAATGAGTCTTCTCAGGCACAATGAAGAGATGTTAGTTGAGAGAAAGCTCTTCCACATTCATTACATTCATAGGGTTTCTCTCCGGTGTGAATATTTTGATGCTCCATGAGGTACTTCTTCTGGCTAAAACCTGTTCCACATCGTTTACATTTAGAGGGTTTCTCTCCGATATGAATTTTCTCATGCTCAGTAAGATTTGATTTGCCACTGAAGGTTTTCCCACACTGCTTACATATGGAAGGCTTCTCTCCTGTGTGAGTTCTCTGGTGTCTGATGAGGTCTGACTTCTTTTTTTTTTGTTTGGTACCAGGGATCGAACTCGGGTCCTTGCACTTGCGCAGCAGGTGGCGAAACCACTGAACTAAATCCCCAGCCTGAGGTCTTGACTTCTGAATGAAAGCTTTCTGACAATCCTTGCACTCAAAAGGGGGGGTTCTCACTAGTGTGACTTTTCCGTTGGATAAGGAGGTTTTCCTTCTGAATAAAGGATTTTCCACAATTATTACATTCAAAAAGCTTCTTTCCAGTATGGGTGTCCATTGTTTAATGACATACTGCTTTTGGCCAAAGGCTGTCCCAAATTCATTACATTCAGAAGGTTTCTCTTCCATGTGAAAATGCTCATGCTCAATGAGATTGGATTTGTGAAAGAGGTTTCCCCCACTACAAGTTCTGTGCTGACTGAGGTGTGACATCAGAATGAAAGCTTTCCGACATTCACAAGATTTCTCTCCAGTATGAGATTTTTGATGAATGAGGACTTACTTTTGGCTGAAGATATTTCTACACTTTTTTTTCTTTTGGTACCAGGGATTGAACTCAGGACCTTGCACTTGTGGGAAAGGTGGTAGCACCACTCACCTAAATACCCAGCCCTCTGCACTTTTTAACATTATAAAGCTTCTCTGTGTATAATCCTTCAAATGCAGAATAAGGGATAGTTTGAGGGACAGTTTTATCATATGCAGTATAAAACTTTCTCTCCAGTATAAAATTCTAATATTGAATGAAGTTATACTGTATTCATTGTTTTCTCTCCAGCATGAATTTTTCTGCTACTTAGGGAGATCTGTCATCTAGCTAATTTCAATACTCCTTAGAAACACTGGGTTTCTCTCCAACATGACTCTCAGTTCAGTGACATGGGACATGTGAATAAATGTTTGCCCACATTTATTGCCCAATTCAGTAAATCCATAGGGTTTTTCTTAAGTAGGTATGTTGTACTATGGACGGAGTACAGTTTATACTAATAGCATTTCTACACTGATTTACAAGGGGCTATTATCACAAGCAGTAAGCTCTGCTAGAGGATTTCCCAACTAATAAAATTGATGATTCTTTTCTATATAATTTCCCTCATCATTAAGTCTAAATTATTTTTTAAACTCAAAGTTTCAAAAAGGTGTTGCCTTAAAAGGAATAAAGTCTATGAGCAAAGGAAGGGTTTTTCCAGTTTTCTTATATTCACTGTCTTTTCCTCAGTCTGTATTTATTTCAGGAGATGGATTCAACTTGTCTCCAAAGGCTTGCTGTCTCTCTATTCATTATCTTCTTAGGTCTCTTCTAGATAGATTCTTTCCACTTCTTTCACCCACCATCCAGTTTGTCTTTTTGGTCTCTTTAAACTTGCTATTGGAGAAAATGACAGCATTAGACTTTTAATACTGTGACCAAAATACGATTCTAGAATTCAGGCTGAGTCCGGAGGCACATCCTTCAGAAGGATGAGGAAGGTGTATTTTCCAGGGATACACAAGGAAGTGGTCCTGCAGACAAAATATCCACTTGGTGCGCTGCTCCTTCACACTCTGAGGGCAAGTGAGCACTCCCAGAAGTCTCTGTGTGGAGGCTCAGCTCATTCCCCTTGATCAGCCAGGCTTAGGGCAAGACATGCTTACCTTTTATTACCAGTAGCATCACTTTTCCGGCCTTGAACTACATTTCCATTAAGGCACTGTGTACAGCTCTATCTCCCCCATGCAAACTTGGCAGCCTCCTGGGAATTTGGGGGTCTTTAGGTGAGTTGTACTTTCTTAGACTCAGATGAACTCAAGCCTACTAGGATGTTTCTCATACTTTTTTGATCACTCTGTTTTCTTAACATGTATGATAACTTCTTAATGTTGTACAGTGTTTTACCGCTTGCATGTAATGTAATTAATTTAGGATATTTGTTGATGGACATTTCCAGTTTTTTCCTATTGCCAAGGGTAGATCCAGCTTTTATGGGATCAAAGGCTTATAAAATTGATGGGGAGAGGCCAGGGATTTAGCTTAGTGACATCGTGCCTGCCTCACTCAAGGTCCTGAGTTCAATCCCTGGTACTGGAAAAAATAAAAAATAAAAAAATAAAATTTAGAGGGAAAAGTATCACTAGAAATTATGATTCTAAGCAGTGCCTCAGTAAATACCTTTATATTTATATCTTTATGCACTCATTGAAGCATGTATAGAATATACTATTAGAAAGAATTATTTACAGCAGAATATTAGTTAAGAAAATAGATTCAGATTTTTAGCTGCTTGGGCTCTATTACCAGGCCTTCTATTTGACCAGCTCTTTAACCTTGCCTAAAATTTTTATATTCTCTGTGGCTCAGTTACTCAAATGTAAATGGAGGTAATAGTAGTTTGTTACAAGAATTACATTTAAGTGCTTATTTACAAAGTGCTTTAAAACTGTATTTGGCACTCTATAATTATTATGTCACTTAGTAGATTTTTTTCTTGCATTTATTTTATAATATGTAACTGGTTTGCATTAAACTACCAAGATATTTAATTTAGAAATACAAAGAATGAGCCATTGAACAGTTGATTGTTACAGTTGCACAGAAAATGTGTAGTAATAGCATAATGGGGAATAATAGTTTGAAAATTGCAAACAATTATTACACTGATTATGTCATCTATAGATAAACTAAATTCACTAGCATATTTTTCTCTTCACTTAATCCACACACTTCAGGGTTTTTCTGAAGGATGATTGTAAGAAAGGAAAAATACTTTTTTCCACAAAATTTTACTTTTCTAAATTATTTACCCTTTTTTCTTTGTAGTCTTTTAGTAGATTGTGAGTTTCCTGAAGGCAGACTTGTTTATTGTAGTAGCCCTGGTGTTCAGCAGAATAAGACAGGGAAGGTCTTTAGTAAAGGCTTGCTTAAATGAATGATGAAAGTGTTGAGAAGAGAGGTGGAAAGTATGTCAGGAGGAGAAGAGAATAAGAAATAAATCATAGAATGAAGAAGAAAAAGAACAGAGAAGAAGGTGGTGAAGAGTAGGAAGGAGCTTTGTGCTGAAGCCACTGTGAAGTAAAGTGGCTAAGACCGTGATGACAACCTGGTTCAGACTGGTGGTGGAAAGTGACAGAGACAGTTTCTGAGGCAGGCCCCTTGTGTACTCTCATCAGCATTAAATGAGATCATGTAGAAGGCAAAGTTTTATAAACAGCAAAGCATAGTGTATTATTTACTTATTTATAATTGTTTAATAAGTAATTTAAAGCCTGGGATTGAAATGTAGCTTCCTTGATGATGATCTCTAAATTTTAATGTAGCAATGCCTTCTTTATATGTTAGTCATAATATGAAGTCTTCCACGCAAGTGAATTTCCAGATAACCAAAGTGTGTTTTCCATCATATTCAAAAGCGTAATTTCCTAGATTTGATGAAAATACCTTATATAAGATTTAAAGAAAAAAATCATCACATTAATTTGATCTTTCTTTGGTAATTCTGGATTATTAGTATAAACATCACTGATTTTGTTTTGCTATATCCTAATGCCCTCAGAAGTCTACTGAGATTTATTATGTTTTTAAACTCTAAATATGAAATAATCTGGATTGCTGTATTTTTAGTTTTTCTGATTGTGTGTCATAACTTTTCTGTCCCTTTCATCTCTATTACCTATTATTTAATAATTAAAAATTAAATTCATTCTTATAAGATTAAAACACTATAGATATGAACCAACTATGAAAGGCTTTTTTTTGAGTCAAAAGTCATACTATACCCCAATCCCATGTCGCTCAGAGCACTGATAAAAATTTTGTTTGTGTCATCTGGTTTTTCTCTCATGCATTCACATACAAACATGCACATAAATATATACTGATAGTATTAGTTTGGTTGGCTGCTGTACAAATTACCAATAAACTGGGTGCCTAAAATAACAGAAATTTGTTTCTCAGAAGTATGAAAGCTAATAATTCCAAGATTAAGATTAAGATATCGGCCCCTCCAGTTCCTAATGAAGGTTCTTTTTCTGACCTATAGATGTCTACCTTCTTCCTGTGTGTTCACACCTCTTTTTCTATATAAGTGGGGGGCGGGGGAGAGAGAGAGAGAGAGAGAGAGAAAATTGAATGTGAGTTCTATTAATTATAAGGGAACTAATTCCATTGTAAGGAGCCCTCCCTAATGACTTCATCTAATCCTAATTGCCTGCCAAAGGCTCCATCTCCAATATTATCATATTGGGGTTAGGGTTTCAACAGATAAATTTTGGGAACACAATTCAGTCCAGAGCACATTTACACATTCATATGCTCTAATATATATTGGAGCAATATGGTGCTCTACATCTTACCTTTTAATTAAAAATTATATCTGGGAAGACTCTTTATCTATGTGTACCCTGTTCTTTTTAGTGGCAGTATGTGCTATTTTATATCATACATAAATTAAAATTTACTCAGCTATTGCTTTATTGATGGACATTTAAATGTTTTCTAGTTTTTTGCTTTGTAAACAATAATTGTAACACATCTTGAAATGAACAGATTTTGTGCATGTCGTACAAATATTTTGGTAACAGAGGCTTTTAGATGATCAAAGACTATTCTCATTTAAAATTTGAGAGACAATTCCAAGTTAACCTTTAAAAAATTTGTGCCAATTTTTTCATATCAACAGTGTATGAGTGTTTCTCAGTATTATAAATACTGGACATTATCAATCTTTTATACATGTCAACTTTGAAAGATAACTTGCTATTTGTTTAATCTGAAGATATTTATTTGTGGGTTACATACCAAATAGTTCCACATATTTATGGATCATTTGAATTTTTTCTCGATAAATTTACTATTGTGGGTTGTCTTTTTTCATGTTAGCTTGTCTCGTAAGAGTTTTTCTTCAGTATAAGGGCTTTTGCTTATAATTTGTACTGCAGATATTTCAGTCAATCTGTAATTTTGACTTGCTTTTGAGTTATGATTTCTTTAACTTCAAATAAATTTAAATTTTTACAGAATTAGATTATTTAGTATTTTCTTTTGTATCTTTTGGGTTTCATATCTTGCTTCGAAAGGGTGAAGATAAATATTCTAATGTTACCAGATAGATATGTATGTTTTTATGATAGAAATTTTTCCATTAGGGAGTAAATGCATTATATGCAACCAAAAATTATTTGTTCTGTGTGTACATAATTCATTTTATGTATATTATTTTTAAATCTATATAGAAAATATTTCTATTTCTTTTTTTTTCCCATTAAGTTTGTTGGTACATTTTAGGTATAAAATACAGTTACATTCATCATTGGGATCTTGTATCTTTACATGATGTATCTTGATTCTATTTCTTCTAATAAAATGGAAACAAAGTCTTTGTAAATAGGGAGTGGTGGAAGGGTTGAAGGGAAGGCAGGGGACCAAGATGTATAATGTAAAGGTACAAATTCCCAATGATGAATGTCATCATATTGTATACCTAAAATGTACCAATAAACTTAATTAATGAAAAAAATATTTCTAACATATTATTGTAATATAGGGACTTAGAAATAGCTTATCATCAATTTAAACTGAATCTCAGTTTCTGTTCTTTAAAATAAGTTTAATAGTGTCTGTCATGATTATTATGAAAGTTAAATGTGATAGCATATGTAGTTTATAATAGTTACCATTAATTTAGTGTTCACCAAGTACCAGTCATTAAATAGGTGGTACATTGGTTCTTTTGCTCCTTAAAACAGTGCTATGAGGCAGATGTAACTATACCAGTATTACCAATAAGAAAATGGATTCAGTGAGTTTAATAATTTGTCCAGAGTGTCAGATAAAAAGCAGCAAAACCAGAATGTGAACATATGCTTGTCTGACAACAAAAAACATGCTCTTCCCATTGTATACTTATGGGACATGACAGATACATTGTTTATTTTAGTTTTTTTTAATATTTACTACTTTCTTTCCATTTGTCTTTCTCTATTTGCAGAAATAAGACTAGACTAACACTGCCCAAGAGTGCTTACTCTGAATATTGATATGTTCTTTTTTTTCCATCCAGTAAAGCAGCCACTAGCCACATATTTCTATTTAGCACTTAAGACATGGCTGTTGCAACCAAGGAACTGAAATTTCAACTTAAATTACATGTATCTCTTGTTTTGGATATCATAATCTTAGATGTGTGAAATTTTTTTATATGTGTAAAGTCAGCATAATTAATGTGTTGATTTTTTAAAGTGTGTTGATTGATAATGTTGAAATTGTTCATTCTAGGTTGAAAAATTTAGCAGAAGAACTTATGCAGACACAGCAGATGCTTGTAAATAAAGAGGAGGCTGTCCTGGAGCTAGAGAAGAGAATTGAAGAGTCTTCTAAGTCCTGTATAAACAAGTCTGAGTGAGTAAAGAAAAACAATTTGAAGGTAGAAAGTTTAATTGATCCAATTTTACAGAAGTATGTCAGTTACATGGTATTATAAACATAACTTTTCTGGAAATGGAAATTTACATCTTAAATTTAAAACTTTGTGTAGTTGAGTTACTTTCTAGGACTCTCGAACAGTGACTGTTTTTGTAAATATAGTGTACTGATTATATGTCTAATGTTTTTAACAATTTGAAGTATTTTCTGAAGAATCTTTTGTTAAAAGCTGTCTTTATTTTTCTACATCTATTTTTATCAGAAGCACTGTAAGTTTCTTTGTTTAGAAAGTGCAGACTAATATTATGTTAGAAATTAGCTTTACTGTGTTAGAAGGGAACAAACTAACTCACTAGAAAATAGTGGTCTGCTTTACCTATAAAAATCTCTGAGATTTCTTGTGTCGATTTTCTTCTTACTGTTGTGTGTCTTACTGATCTTGCTGATTCCTTTTACTTTGTCTTATTAAACTCTTGTGTTTTACTAATGACATCTTTTCTACTGCTTCAAAATAGAAATTTTCACCTAAAACTTCAAATTGCTAATCTGATCGGTAGTGGCTTGATTCTGTAACAGAGGTTGTTGGTGTGGTTTTTCTGACTGGCCCATATACATTTCTTGCTGTCCAACAGCTTGTTTGATTTATTAACGTTCTCAAAAAAATTCTAATGTATTGGATTTCTCTGATCCATATTTGCTATTACTTTCTGCACAAGTTTTCAAATATTGTTCGCTTCTGTCAAATTTCTTTCTTTCTTTCTTTCTTTTTTTTAAGATATGTTCCAGACTTTTTTTTTTTTTGGTATTGGGGATTGAACTTGGGACCTTGTGCTTGCGAGGCAGGCAGCAGAACCACTGTGCTAAATCCCCAGCCCTCTGTCAAATTTCTTACCCATTTACTGTATTTCCTTTATTATAGTCAATAGATGGATATCTACATTGCAGAAAAAATTAGAAGCATTAGTTGACAATTGCCTTATTTTTAGGAACTAGATATCTAACCCTACTCATATTATGAGCCATTCTTTCTCCTTATTTCAAAGATGTTCCTCATTCTAAGTCCATTTCAGGTGAATTAATTTTTGATATCCTATCATCCCTTACTTTCCCAGAAATTTTATATTATTTATATATTATGTTTGCTTTTTCTTCTCAATTGAATCTTTGTGCTCATTTAAAAATATATTTGTCTAGGGCCAGAGATTTAGCTCAGTGGTTTCGCCACCTGCCGCGTAAGTGCAAGGACCTGAGCTCAATCACTGGTACAAAAAAACCCCAAATATATATATATATATATGTATTTGTCTAGAGTCCAAAAACAAAAATAATAACAGTCTTCTCCCTACACTTCTCCAACATCTCCCCCCCACCCTTTTCTTTCTTTTTGTAGTGTTAGGAATCTAACCCAGAGCCTCGCACATGCTTGGCAGGTGCTCTGCACTCTACCATCTACTACACTGTATCATTGACCCCCCAAATCCTTTATTAATATCCGTACCTCCCCTACTACTTTCTTTAGCTTCTGTTCCCTTAAATTTGTTCTCAGAGTAATTGTGCTCACTCATTTCAATTCCCAATTTCTCTTTCCCTTTTTCTCGTTCTCTCTCTTTTACTTTCTCTTTCTCTCTTTCTCTTTCTTTTCCCCCCTCCCTCCTCCACCCCTTCCCCTTCCCTTTTCCCTTTCCTTTCCACTTCCCCTTCTCTCTTACAGCCTTTGCGCTATCACTGTAGAAGTAGGTATCTCTAAGATTATCAATGGCTTCTACATTGATAGTTAAATTTAGTGATTATCTTACTTGAACTGTAAGGAGTATCTGACTTTGCTGACTTCATGTTCCTTCATTTCTCTTGACCACTGGAACTCAGGATGTCAGTCACTCCTTTTTTAAGTCTTACCTCTGCAAACTCAGATCAATGCCAATCCATGTTGGAGTTACTGAAGGCATGTCTGAGGCTATGTAACTCATTTTCCTGAAGTGTTTCCCTAGGTGATATGCTGAAGATGACCTACATTTATCTTGCTTACTTGATATGCCTCTTTGGATGTTTTAGAAATACTCCACAATCCACATGTCTAAGACTGAAATAAAAATCTCTCAATATAGTCCAGCCTCACCTAGTTCAATCCTTATTATTCCTTATTTCAGTGAATGATAACTCCATCTATCCTGTTGAACCACATAGAATATTAGGAGTCCTACTTCTCTTGTTTATAATATAGTTCTTTTTACAACTTGTTATTAAATTTCTGTCATACTCAGTTTGGGCTGTTAAAAAAAGTACCATAGACTGGGTGTCACAGTTTGGGAGGCTGGAATTCCAAGATCAGGATGCCAACATGATTGAGTTCTTTAAGAGCCCTTGGTCCATGTTGTGTCAACAGGCAATGCAATTTGAATTATAAACATAAAATTTAATATTGCACATATACTTACAATAACTTAATATTGCACATATACTATTAAAAGAATTGTTTTTATTTTCTTTTCTGTATTTGAGAATGTATTTCTTTACTTACTTACAAATGACTAAGTGGCTCTACATTTTATAGTTTTGCAGATACACATGGTAAATGACTTATTTTAAAGTTTATTGGACGTAAAGACAATAGGATACTGTGACTGTCATTAGGTCATCTGATTATGTTGTTTGAGGAGGTAATCTCTAAAGCTTTTCATAATCTAGAAGTTTTGAGATTCTTTTGTTTCTTAACATTTTTCCTTGATTTTCTTTGCTTCCTTTCATCTATATAATCAGTGTGATCTTCATTCCCCCACCTATTTATCAGGAGATGAGAAAAAGATTAAAGGAGATGGGGGTTGAAGGGTATATGAAAGTAGCATTTCTTACTCTGAGTTCTTACTCTGTACCACATACTACGTTGGATCTGATTATCTCTATATAAGTATACATCTGTCTATATCTATATCTATATATCACTGAACGTTATCTTACTTTTTGTTCTGCACAATTGCCTATATTTTATGTTTAGGGCTTTTAGAGTTTATGTAATTTGCCTTTAGTGCAAGCTCCTGACTTGCCACTTAGTCATTTGAAAGTTAGTAAAGATACACATTCTCAAATAGAGAAAAGAAATAAAACAAATTTTTTGTTTTATTGTTAGAAGGAATAAATATGTCAACCTTTTCAGGGCAGGAGTCTTTTTTAGTCCAATGTATTAGCTTTTGTTATGAGGGATTTTTATTAGCTTGTGGGCATAATCTTGAAAATACTAAGCATATTTATATAACTAGATAGTCATTACCAGATCTCATTAATTTAGGAATTGGTCAATTGAAGTTTGCCCTTACATTGTATTTTCAAAAGGCTACCTTTGTAACTTGATTGTTTTGCTTGTTTTTTAAAAACCAAGTGGGCATATTTATATTTGTCTATTTCTGGGTCTCTATACTGTCCCTTTTCCAATACTCAGGAGAAAAATAAGGAAAATTATATGTGTCAGGGTTTCCCAAGACAATCTCATGTTTGGAAATTGTTAAAAGGACTCACATAATACAGTACATAATTGTACTCAAGACTAAGACTTAATATAGTGAGATGAGATATATCTATCTATATCCATATTATTAGAGAAAAGGAGAAAGATAGAATGGAGGAATCTGTTTTCAGGTTTCCTTATGTTACCTCCTTTTTAAGAAGGGTCATATGTAGTGCACTCATCTCCCAGCAATGAAAATGTAAAAACTTGTGTAATGTTGCTGCCCAGGGAAGGTTATTAGGGATTAATTTCTCAAGAGTTTTACTCAGGGCTTATAAGAACCTCTGCCCTAGCATATACCAAAATTCCAGGTACCAAGCAAGTAAGCAGGTGTTCAGCATTGTATTCATCAGATTTGCTGATCCTGGACAAAGTGCTCAACACCAACAATTTAAAGGAGAGGTTTATTTTGGCTCATAGTTTCTGTGGGTTCAGTCCATGGTTGGCTGGCTCCAAAGCAGAAATCCCATGGTAGAAGGGCCTGGCAGAGGAAAGCTGCTCTTGTTATGGTGGTTGAAAGCAGAGAAAGAAGGGAGGTTCCAGGTACAAGAATAAACTCTTCCAGATCACCTCTCTAGTGACTCACCTCCACCCAGGTCCCACCTCCTAATAAGAAGTAAGCTGTGAACTTACCAGTGGACTGATTATCTCATGTCTAATCACCTTCCAACCACATGAGACTTTTGAGGGACATTTTAGATCTAAACCATTACATGCATCTCCTACCTCCCAGAAGACTCATATTCATATCCTTATGCAACATGCCTTTAGTTCATCACTAAGGTTATTAATAGTTTCAGCAATGTTAAAGGTCCAAATCCAAAATCTCCTCTGAGACTCAAGGCAAACTGTTAGCTGTGACCCTCTGAAAAAACTCAAACAGAAAGTTAAATATATATAATGCGTAAAGGTATAGGGTAAACATTCTCATTCCAGAGAGTTGGAATACAAGGAGAAAAAGGAATTGGACCAAAGCAAGACCAAAGCCCAGCGGGGCAAACATTAAATCCTGTAGCTCCATGTCTAGCATGTGGGGTAGGTCTAGAGAGCTTAGAGAGCCCTGCCTCTATGGCCCTCCTGTTTGTAGCCTACATAGCCTCTCTTTTGGACTAGCTGTTCTCACTGCCCATGGCTTTCCTTGGCAGACATTCTGTGTTCCTTGAAATCTACAACCTCTGGGGTCTCCAGTGTACCTTTGGGTTCACTCTCATAGCTTCATTCATTGCTCTCTCCAGGGTTCTTTGTCTGCCCTATGAGGCCTTCTGAAATCTGGGAAGAAGCCTCCAGACACCATTACTATTGCATTCTGCATGCAAGTCCAACCAGATCATATGGATGATGCCAAGGTCTGTCACCAGGTTGAACAATAGTTAGATCCCATGGACCACAGCTCCAGTGGCATCCGAATGCCTGAATGGCTCAATTCTGGATGGGTAGACTCAGAGAAATACTTCCTTGGCTGCTGTGACTGAACAGGGTGCCCTGAAGCTCTTGTCTCAAAATAGTCTTTCAAAGGAAATTTACCCTTCTCTAACCTTGAGCCTGTGATAGGTAGGACCTGGCCAGTTTCTGAGATGACTTTAAGTTATCTTTCGTATTGTCCTGATGCAAAGTATGTGATTTTTAAAAAATGCTAATATTTTCAGCAATCCTACTCTCTTTTGCCCCAACTTTTTGCTCCTGATTTTCACTGTAAATCTGGCTATGGCTGAAAGCAGCCAGAAGTATCCATTCCATGGCCTGAATGTTGGGCTGCCTTGAAATTTCCATCACCAGCTTAATTAGTCTTCATTTTAAAATTCAGCCTCACACAAAATCTTAAGACATTGGCAAAAGTGATGAAAAATTGCAGGCACCAAAATTCAGAAAATGTTTGTTTCATATGCGTGCATTATGTACATTTGTTAAACACATGACATATTGAATTATGAAGATTCATACTAGATACAACCACATCCATTCATTATCAAGTGCATACATTATTTATGCATTGTGTATGTACTCTGACTGGTCATTCAGCAATAAGTCTAGTGTTCATCTGTTTACATAGGCATTTACCTCTTGTCCAGATGTGCCTGTTTGGATATTTACAAATATTTAATTATAATTTATATTGTCATTTATTTTAAATATTAATGTCAATAATGGTATTTATATTTAATTATAAATGAATATTATTTTATAATTCAGTGTGTCTGTCATGTGTTGCATTTGGACATACTAAATGTGTCCATTTGGTGGATGGTTAACTGAGGCTTATTTTTGGGATCGAGCTTATGTGCATCCTGGAAAATCATACTAGGGCTTATCTTCTAGTCAGGTCTTGTTTTGGGGGAAATAATGGTAGTAGTCACTGTGTGCATCGTTGAAAATCATGCTAGGGCTTATCTTCTAGTTAGGTCTTGTTTTGGGGGAAATAATGGTAGTAGTCACTGAGGTTGCACCTTCCTCAATTAGATTGGAATTTAGTTCTTAAAACATCAGTCCATAGCTTATTTTTAAATAAATCTCTCAGTCCCTACCAGTAATTATTGTTTTTGTTTTGGTCTTTTTAAGTTTTAGTTTCAGACAGTAGTATTTTTACCATATTTTTCAGTTCTGAAGCTTTCCTAATTTGTAATTTATGGTCTTGTACATATTTCTAACTTACTTTCAGTAGTGTCTGGCTCAGTTCTTTTAAGATATTAACATGTTATAGACATAGAATGTTTCTGGGAGCATTCCCACTACCAGGATGTGTTTTCTTGTTGTGTTCATGTATGTAAATTAATTTGAAATTCCCATTGCGGGCAGTCTTCAAGTAACAGTTGTCTGTGGAAGAGATGGGGAAATATACTGTTCTTATGTTAGTAATATTGGGGAGATTTTCAGACTCCCTCTATGACACTCAGCCCTCAGTCTTTGTCATAACAGCCGTACCTGACTCCAAACACATGCCTCACAACACACATGAAGCTTGATGCCTAGGCTATCACCCTGATTTATTTTACCTTAGGCACAAATTTGACCTTTGGGATTTGAACTAAATTTTAGATTCTCATTCTCATTTTCATTCATTTTAGGCCCTGCACATGTGGTCCTAAGTGTCCATATTCCGTGAGTTAGATGGTTTAGTTGTAAAAGAAAATGCATGCAATAGGTCATAGTATATTTGAAAGTATCTTGAATTTGGTTTGTGCTTCCAGACACTTTCTTTCATTTTCTTTAATGCTGATATTTAATAACTATTGTGATAACTTACAATGTTTATTTTCATCTTATGATTCAGAAGAATTCCTCAAAGAGGAAAATTAAAGGAAACAAAAGCATAATGCAGAAATATACAGTGTCCATTAATATCTTTACTTCTTAAAGAAGTTGAAATAATTTATATTTAATTTATTCTCTTTTAGTATTGTGCTGCTGTTAAGCCAAAAACAAACACTTGAAGAGTTGAAACAATCAGTCCAGCAGCTGAGATGTACTGAGGCAAAGTTTGCAGCACAGAAAGAGTTATTAGAGCAAAAAGTGCAAGAAAATGATGGAAAAGAGCCACCTCCAGTAGTAAATTATGAAGAAGATGCACGATCTGTTACATCTATGGTAAGATAAAAGTAATACAATGAGATACTTGAAAGAGTAGTATCTAGGTTATTAGTAAATACAAAAATTAATTCTGGTTTGCTATAACAAATTATCACTTTTGTTAAATGCAGGTCCTATTAAACTTGTTTGTAAATGCAAAATAGACTTGTCAGTCACCTCAGGTCACCTGGAGAGCACTTTAAGGAAGCACCTGTAGAGTCAGAGGAAAAAAAGCTCTTCTCTTGCCTTCAAAACTGAAAAGAAAGACCGCAGTTGTTTTTATTCCTGGGAAACAGCAGGAAGGTAGGGTGTTATTTTTAAGATAGAAGTAAGACATAAGGAGAAAGCTATTTAATTTTTTTTTCATTTTTAAGAACAAAAGAGTCTTACCTTAGATTGATAGTGTGTTTATTGTTTTCACCATACAAAATATTGATTTAGGTTTTAAAAGTATTTTCCTTATAAATAAGATCCTTAGTACATTAAACATCACCAAATCAAAATTTAATTTTTTTATAGTTTTGTTAGCTGTTTAAGAATGCCTAGTATAAGTCCTTTATTCTTCCTTCCCTTCCTCCCTTTCTCCTTATCTCTCTCCCTTCCTCCTTCCTACCCTCCCTTCCATCTCTCTCTCTTTGTATATTGATGGTTCTCATTAAGCAGAAGTTTTGCCCATCCCAACCGGGGACATTTGCCAGTGTCTCCAATTGCAACTGGTGGGTATGTAGGTATCCAGAGGCTGCTAAACATTGTCTAGTGGATAGAACAGCTCCTCCATCACATCTACAATGAAAGATTCTCAAAACTCAGTGTCAGCAATGCCATGATAGAGAAGTTATGAGCTGTTTCCTGAGGTTTGCTGAATGTACTCCATAGATAGAAATATTATGGTTAATGAATTTATAGTTGTTATTTCAGTAATTTTTCATTAATGTAGTTCTAAGTAGTATAATTTGATTATTAAATAGAAGTGGATGTCTCTGTGGGAAAAAAAGGCTGTACTATATGTGAAACTGCAGTAAATGTGGAAATGGCTATGAAGTATTAAATATTATGATTTTTGCCTCTTTTTGTTATCAGTTGAGCTATACTAATCAACACATCACTTTGTGAATTGTAATTCCTTGCTCTCCAGTACTGTCCTTCCCATAAGGATTTTCGTAAATGTGAAATATACCAAGGACTTTGTTAGATTTTCTTTCTTGCTTTATTATTATTATTATTATTATTATTATTATTATTAATGATACTGGGGGTTGTACCCAGGGCTACTGTACCACTGGGGCACATTGTGACCCTTTTTATTTTTTATTTTTGGTACCGGGGATCGAACTCGGGTCATTGCGCTTGCGTAGCAGGCAGCAAAACCACTGAGCTAAATCCCCGGCCCTATTTTTTATTTTTTATTTTGAGACAGGGTCTCACTAAGTTCCCCAGGCTGGCCTTGATCCTGCAATCCTCCTGCCTCAGCTTCCCGAGTAGCCGGGATTACAGGAGTGTGTTACCACACCTAGTGTTTTATGATTTTTGCTGACTGGCGTATGCATTCTTTTGTAGGAGCATCAAGTTTTCTTTTTCTACTTAGCTTTTGAAAACCTTAAATCTTTCATTTTCTCAGGGTGCTTTATAAAACATTCCCATGTTTCCATGTAGGTGTGGAATTGGTTAGTTAGTTAGTTAATAACTTGATTTAATAGCAGATTGGTTAACACTGGCTAATTTGATTTTCATGTGCAGATAACCCCTGTGGGCAGTATCACGATAAAATAAAAGATAGTTATTCAGATTGCTAGACAATAGCTCTTTCTACTTGATAGTTGTGATTAAAAACCTGGCTTTCAAATCTTTTTCAGATCATTTTGTTTATTAGTACATTTGTGGAGTACATGATGTTTACATTGCTTGTGGGGAATTGGTACATGTATGTAACATATTGTAATCCCTTTTTCATTCCCTGTCCCTTCCCTCCTCACCCCACTCATCTCTTGATCCCCTTACTTTTTTTTGTACATTTGCTATACATAATGTTTACATTCCAATAGTTAATTCTTATTAAGAATATGTGAGGACCTGCCTTGCAAGCGCAAGGTCCTATGTTCGATCCCTGGTACCAAAAAAAAAAAATGTGATCATATGGAATTTAATCTTTCATAATCATTGAGTAAAGGCTTTCATCACCACATGAATTGAATACACTATTTCAGATATAATGTATAATAAAGCTTAAAAGAATAAACTGCTTTTTGGGACTTTCAAGCTCTTTTCTTGTACCAGTTTGTTAAGTGGTGATAATACCTTGTTAATGTTTACAAAGTGGTATTACGTATTTAATTTTATTAAATTTATTTTAAATAACAAATAGGTACTACAAATGTGTCTTATCTGTTAATTGAAATAATGCCTTTAGTAAGTCTTGAGTGAAGGATTAAAATTTAGTAAGTTATTAAATTTATCAATTTTACAAAGAATACTTACTATATGTTGTTTAAAGTAGTAAATTAGTATTTTATAAATCATATAGGGCACCCTCCAAATTGATACCAATTGATTATGATATTATACACGTACAAAAAAAGGACAAACAACATTCAGAAGGTAACATCTGAACAAAGACTTGAAACAGGTTCCTACTATACCACTTTGATATGTGGAGAAAGTGCATTCCAGTCACAGTGTGCATCCAGTACAAAAAGTTGTAGGGCATGTCTAGACTCTGCCATGTACAGCAAGGAGGAGTGAGTGGAGGAAGAGTTGAGTATAGGGTATGTGGTTAGATAAGAAATTAAGAATAGATCTTGGAGCCTTGTGGACCACAATTAAAGATTGTATCTTTTTTCTAAATTAGGGTGTTATTGCTTTGGAGTGTTACAGCAGAGAAATAACATGCTATTGCTTTGGATTGTTACAGCAGAGAAATAACATGCTATGACTTTGGGTTTAAAGGGAGCACGGATGGAAGAATGAGACTATTGCAATAACATGATAGAAGATAATGATTTGAGCAAGGATGGTAATGCTAAATAGGTTCAGAAGTACTTAACTTTGGGATGTATCAGGCTGGGCCCAAGAGAAGGAAAAGGGAAGAATTTTATATAGTAGGCAAAGATAAAATTTTTAAGGACCTTTGCTCCAAAGATGTTCAAAAATAGGGCAGTAAATTTGGGAATGTTGACTATTTTAAAAAGCAGAATTTTATCATATCTGAATGTTGAAGATGTTAATCCAGTAGGAAGGCAACAATTAAACATTTTGAGGAAGAAAGAGGGACAGTTACTAGAATAAATTCCTTAAGTAGGGAGAGATTATGGGATATAGTACTCAGTGGATTGGCTTTAATATTGGCATAATCATTGACAGGCAGGATGGTAGTTCTTGATAGGTGCGTGTTTATGGTGGTGATAGGGGTACTGGAATGTTCTCTTTTGATTTCTTTGTATTCTCAGTGAAGTAGAAGTCAAGGTCATTGGCTGAGAGTAAAGGTGCATGAAAAGTTATTGGATGTTTAAAAAACAGATGAAGGACTGAAATAATCTCCTAGGAGAATGGGAGAATGTATAGACTAGGACAATATCCTGAGATTGCTAAGTAATTAAGGTCATGGTTGTGTATGAAATAACTAAGAATATATAGCAAGCTGTTCAGTATTGGGATCACAGATTGAAGGCAGGACTTGTCAGCATGGTTGTATTTTTCTGCCAGGTGTATTGAGCCACACTGGCAGGGTGCAAAGTAGGCTGCCTAGAGAAGGCAGAACTTGCCTTCTGCCTGTTCTGTGAGTTTGAAGCTGTGGTTTTGCTATGTATGTTTTATGAATGAAGGCAGAGGGGCAGAGGAGCAAAGGTTCACATAAGAAAGTGATAATAATGATTGACTAAAGAATTTAAGGTATGTAAGGAAAAAGCATCAAGAAAGGAGTGGTAGTTTTAAATGGAAGAATCAGTTCATAGGAGGCCCAGAGTGATCAGAAGACAAATTATAAACATTAAAGTGTAAAACTCTGAATGCCAGTGTTTATCTTCCAGATGTTAGCTTAGAATTTAAGAAAAAAATTGCTTTTGGAAGACATTTGGTTAAATCATTTGTCTATATAACATGATAGCTTAGATAATTGAATCTTACATTTTTTGAATTCACTGTTATTTCTTTTTATTAATGACTCGATTAGCAGGATCAATAATAAAGTGAAACACCTTTAATGACACACTTCTAAGGGTATATAATGACTCATGATCACTTGATTTCTATCACAATAATAAAAACTTACAATTTTATAAATCTTAAAATTATTTAAAAATAATTATTTATTTGAGAGTATTTCTAACAGTGCAAACATTAAGAAATTTTGTCTTTTCACTATAATGCTTCCAGACTACTGAAGGAGACTAAATTCATTTTAACTTTGGCAGTACTTTATTAAAGAAGAGGAAATTAAATGTATCTTTAGTGCATTTAGAGAAAATATCTTTAAGGCCATTAAAACTTGTAAAGATTAGCCAGGTGTGGCACATACATGTAATCCCAGCACTTGGGAGGCTGAGGCAGGAGTTCAAGGCCAGCTTGGGCTACATAGTGAGTTCAAGGCCAGCCTGAACTACTTATACTTACCAAGACCCTGTCTCGGAAAAAAAAAAATAAAAAGGTGAAGTATAGTGTTTTTTTTGTTTTGTTTTGTTTTGTTTTTGGTACTGGAGATTGAGCTCCAGGCCTTTATACTGAGCTACATCCCCAGCCTTTTGTTTTTGTTTTTTATTTTGAGACAGGGTCAACTCAGTCATAATTTGTGGAAGATATTTCTAACTGTGCTAGTAGTATTCTACTGAGCGGACAATAGTACCGTCCTAAGAGTTTGTTCATATTGACTTGATGAGTTAAACTAGATAATTTTCTCTGTATGTAGGTTCTACTGGTTTGTGGGAGGTTATGAAATGTTTCAAACAGCCATGAATTCTAGAATTTGGAGCGTGTTGGGTATACTAAAAGAAACAGTATTACTTACTTTAGAATGTTCAGCCTTTATATTAATACCCAAAAAGAAATATCCTGTGGAATGCAGTCTCTAAAAATCCTGTCCTAACCTCCTTTCAGAGAGCCTCCTGAAGAGACCACAGTGCAATGGAATAAATTTTGAGAAATGTGGAGTTAGAAGATAAATCTTTTCTTGTAGAATTGGGATATGGACAGGTTAAATGTGATGATAACTCTGAAGGTATTTTGAGCTGCTCCATAAACTCAAGGATTATTTTATATGATACTTCAGTTCTAGCTCTTCTGGTGCTTACTTTTTAGCTATCTAGTTGTACAAACATAGTTTTTTTTTTTTTTTTTTGTACCAGGGATCGAACTCAGGTCCTTGTGCTTGCGCAGCAGGCGTCGAAACCACTGAGCTAAATCCCCGGCCTCAA
>NW_004624743.1:26767135-26790158 GCF_000247695.1 Heterocephalus glaber
GCTGAGCTTCACTGCCCTAGGAGCCTGGGATGGAGGCGGGGAGCTTCCTTCTGGGTGCTGGGACGGGCTCACCTTCTTGGCCCTAGGAGCTTGGGATGGCAGCAGGGGAACTTCCTTCCGGGTGCTGGGACCCGCTGAGCTTCACTGCCCTAGGAGCCTGGGATGGAGGTGGGGGAGCTTCCTTCTGGGTGCTCAGTTGAATTTTGTCTTTGCTGTATAAGTAGAGTGAGGTTCCTTAAGCTGAGTGTATCTTTTCATAGAAAGAAGATACACATGTGACACATGTGACACATGTGGGTATGAGTGTTTCTTCTTTATTCCCTCAGGTCTCTTCCTCTGAAGTAACTTGCAGAAACAGTGTGTGCAAATAAAAGCATAATAGTAAATTATATGCCTTCCGTATACACAAATCATAAGGCATACAATACTGTTGTGTCCTTTGATCTTAGGTATCACTTTGTTTTTGTGCTTATACCAGTACTCCCTTTTTCATTTATTCATTCAACAAATATTTATTGAGTGTCAGGTGTAAGGTATGATTTTAGGTTCTAGTGAAACAGTAGCAAACAAAATAGACTCGATTTTTTTCTGTTGTCATGGGCCTTTTACTTTAATTGGAGTAGACAGTTGATAAGCAATTAAGCGTATAATATTTCGGGTAGTAGTAAGTTTTTTCAGGTAAAAATGCATTAATTTAGGATAAAAGAGTGCCAACTGATGGTTTTCTATGAGGAGAGATCAAGGGAGTTTCCCCTTGTAAGGGATTTGTGCAGAGTTGTGAAAAAAACTAAGAGAACAGAATTAGACTGTCGGGGGTGAAACTATTCCAGAGAGTGAGAAGAACTGTTCAGAAGCCCTGAGGTGGGAACCTGCTTGTGATAGAGAAACCACAGGGAAGCCAGTGTAGCTGGAATAAAGAGAGAGAGTCGTAAGAGACAGGGTCAACGAAGCAGGGGCCATTGAGGTCTTGTAGTCAATAGTAGAGCAATGTGTGGAATTTGATACTAACTCTTATTGACCAGGTAATTTAAAAAAGAATAATTTTAGTGGTGTCATTTCAATTACTAGAAGTCTCTTTTAAGTTCATGTTTAAAATCTTACATGAAACAATTTTTACAAAAATAGCATGTATACTCACTATTTTAATGCCAGTTTCTTTTATAGTTTAATTTGAATGAAAGAAAAATTCTTAAATGCTATTACATTCTGTGATTTTTTTAATTCCTAAAATAAAATTTTTCATTTAAATTTGAAATGATGGAAAATGGAAAAAAATAACATTCAGTGGGTAGAAGGTTGCAGTGTTTAAAGCAGCATAATGAAGAAATGAGATCATTTAGCCAGAGTAGTGGAGAATATGTAGCCCAAAGAAGCTTCTTTGTATATAGGATCTTAATACAAGAATGTTTTTAAGGAAAACAAAACATTATTCTGTATGTTGGGTGAGTATTAGCTTAAATCTTAAGGTCATGGGACCTAAAAAATAAACTTCAGATATATCAAATACTTAAATATAAGAAAATAAAGCTACTAATTACCTGAAAAAAAAATGTGAACATTTTTCTGTCAGAAAAGATAAAGGTAGCTGAGTGTACCGGGACTTGTTTCTGCATTCTCTATTCTGTTTGATTGATCCACAAGACTTTTTTTTAAATTGCCAGTACCATGCTGTTTTTATCATTGTAGCATTGTACTACAAGTTCAAGTCCAGGATTGTGATACCCTGTGGCTTTCCCTTGTTACTTAGGATTGTTTTTGCTATTTTAGGTCTCTTCTGGTTCCATATGAATTTTAAGATTGCTTTCTCTAATTCAGTGAGGAATGCTATTGGTATTTTGATTGGGGAGTGTGTTAAATTGGCATAACAATTTTGGAAGTATAGTCTGTGACTATCTTTTCTGAATTACTTAGACGTCAATGGCAGCTTTCTAAATCTCACTGTCACACTTTTCTTTGTTACCCATTCTTTTCTTCATATTTTTTCCATGGACCTTGTACCCCTTTCTTCTTTCTCTTTTATTAACAAGCCATTAGGAAACATTATCTTAGTATATTTGATGAGAGTATGTTGTATCTTTTGGGTCTTTTGAAGTTGAAAAAGTTTGAGGACTATTGGGTAAAGGATTTTGTCTTAGAGTCCCATTAAATTTTGAATGCCTCTTGCAGATGTAGTGCATTTTGCCTCATTAGAGTTTAATATATCTCAAGTCAGAGGCTTGGGGGCTGGAAGAGAGTGGGAATGATACTGTGAGTTGATGGTGCAAACATTTGAAAAGGTATTTTAAATGGCAGTCCTGTTCTTATAGGCAGAGTAATGAGGGATGTGGTGTTGGAAAGGAAAATGAGAGGTTGTTGAAGATGAATTTAGCCCATTTCATGATTTTGTATTATTAGCCTGGCTTTTCTCTTTTAAAAGTAATTTAGTTTGACAGAAGTATACAGAAAAACACATAATTAGAATAGAGGAGAAGGCTAAGGAAATGGTCTTCCAATTTTGGAAGGGAGAGTTTGCTTCTTAGTAGTGTAGCCAGAAATGGTAGGGGTTACAGGTGGAAGCAAAAGGCCTTAGCCAGGGTGAGGAGGAGATGGGGCAGTTATATAACTTGGTAGATAGTTGAGGTGAAGTAGGATATGGATTATGATAGGCATCTAGTTTCAAAAGTTAGTGACCAAGGGGCTAAAAACAAGAATAGTAGAGGTAGAAGGTCAGGTGTAGTCAAGCAGGAGGATCTAGGTTGTAAGGAAAAACTTTAGTTATCTTTTGAGAAATTTAGTTAAGAGTCACTAGAGTTTTGGTCTTTTCAAATTGTTACTTTCTGAAACTGATAGTTAAGTGGCTCTTGTTTATTTGTTTATTTATTTTGTAACAATTAGGCAGGTGCTATGGTTCACACTTGTAGTCCCGTCTACCCAGCAGGTTGAGGCAGGAGGATGTCAAGTTTGAGGCCAACCAGGGCAACTTCATGAGATGCCATCTCCAAAAAAAAAAAAAAAGCCACAATCTTTATAAGGCCAGAAGATTGTTCTTATTCCACAACAGGCTTTTTAGGGGAGAAATTGGGTTGCTTTAATTAATGCTTGGTTTTGGAAAGAACTCTTGCTTTCTACTCATTCCTTTGTCTCTTATGTCATGAAGGAAGAATCAAGAAAGAGAATGAAGGATATGTGACAGAAGAAAGATAGGAAGAGAAATAGCTGAGGGAAAGATCAGTAGAGAGAAATGAGGAAGATGAAAAGTAAAGAACAAGAGAGGAAAAGGAAATGCAGAGATAGGAAGCAGGTAAAAGTAAAAACAGAAAGGGGCTAGGGAAAAGGAGAAGAAAGAAGAGAGCATGTGACATAACACACTTTTTATTTCCTCTTCTCTCACCTGTTGTCCTCATGCCCTTCCCTGACTGAGGGTCCTGTGATGTGACCCACTTCCCTCTTCTCTCTTCCTCTGCTGTCCAGGTTTCCAGTTTTACTGACTAATGACTTGACAACTTTCCTCTGTTTCTGTCCTAAACTGGCACTGTACACAATAAGAATTTATAGGTAAGAGACATCAATGATATGGACATTCTGAGTTACAACTATTTTAAATTTTAAAAACAATTATTGAACCAAGCTAACTTGAAAGTGTCAAGTTTTTGCCATCAAGTTTAAGAAAATCTAATGTTTGGTAACAGTTTGTGGACTGATTGGAAAATTCATTCTCATGTTTGATTCAAATTTTAGATCAAAAGCCAAAGTATTTTAGGAAAATTTGTTTCTATGGAAATTATTTGGTGAACAACAAATGAAGTTGATGATTCCCAAAAGTTTTCATTACGAAGTATTAAATAAGATAAAATGAAATGGAAAATGTAGACATTTAGTATCATAATTTAGCACCCCTCCCAATAGAAATCTGAAATGTTGCAATTTTATTGTAGCATTTGTGGGAGTAAGGAAAACTAAGGATGAGTATGGATTTGCATTTTGCATCTAGGTACTTTAATTTGTTATTGATTATGTCATGGGTATTTAGATACAGCTTATGTTAGAATGTTCAAGTGTTACAGATATCTATATATTTTGATTTGTGATCTTTTCCAATTTTATTATGTATAAAACATTCATAGAGTTTGCCATTTATTAGGCCCCAGTGCAGATGTATTATTACAAAAGAAAATTGCTGTATAACTCTGTCATGTTCACTCATGGTGGGGTGATATAAGATGAAATTAAAAAATCATTATGAATACTCTAAGATCCATTTTTTTCTTATGATATTATAGAATTATATAGACTTTTGTGACTGCAATCAATTTCATAACATATTTGATCAAGTTTCCAGAGGATTTAATTCTTGTATTAAATCTAATAAAATTACTTTATCATATTTTGATCAAGTAGCATTTTCTTTTATTAATAGTATTTTATATCATCTTTCATTTGTATAATTGTGTTAAATTATATAATTTTTTTGGCAGCCTATTTGTTAATAATGAAAGTCCATGAAGTTTTTCTCTAAAGAAATGTAAAATGATAGAAATGCTGTACAGATATGATGATCATAATTTTTCACTATTTAACCTAACTAACAGTACTTTCCAGTATTGGATGAGAGTTTACAATTTAGAGGTCTCATTTTAATTTAGTTGTTGTTCATAATTTTGGAAGTTATGCTATGGAATTAAATCATAATTGTTTCTATTTTGAAAGATATTCTGTGCTTTTAAGGTGATGGAGTGATTAGTGCAAATACTTAAGATATTTGGTAGATGAGGAATAAAAGAAGAATGGACGACCTGTACTGTGGAAAAAAAAAAACATTTATTCACTTTTTTGGCCCTGTAGGACTATGAAAGACTAATTTAATTTTGTTTGTCATTCCTTATCAGTTTCTTAGGTGATTTGGGTAGATGTTGCTTCTTTCCAATTTCTCTAAATCCAGGTTAGCTTTGACTTTGTGCTGAGCAGCTGTACAATTTGATTTGGGATTAGCAAACAAGGGGATGTCCCTATGTCCTTCTAATTTTCTTTAGAGCCCATTAGCTGGTTGGCTGGAAATGGAAGGCTTTTTGCTTTGTCACTTCTAAGAAAGGTAGCCCAGTGAAATGACCATGTCTGGGTGTCTGAAGATGATGGGGAGTATGTCACCAATGCTAGGGAATCAGGCTTTTGTTTTAAGTGGTTGGTAGAAAAGACTATTATAGCTCTGAGAATGTGTAAACCTTACATTGCAAGGCTCTTTGTAATGATTTCATGTTTCCTACTTTACTTGCTTATATTTATTCACTCATTCATTTGAGTATTTGAGGTAGCTAATGAAATAAAATTCAGCAAAATAAGAAATTAGAACCAGGAAAAAAATAGGTTGTAACAGAATATCAAGACTAGGGAAAAACTAGATAGACCATAGCATATATGTATAGCTTCTACTCTAGAGCTATTATTTTGTCTTTAAATTTCCCAAGGTCCAAAATGAAAAAGGAGATAAAGTAATATAGCAGTTTTAAAAGAAAGCATGTCACATTGCAGGGGAAGCAAAGCTTTTCATTGTATTTGGCTCTAATAGAATTTATTAGTAAAGGCTTTAATATTGACTTTTGTGGTAACAGTGCCCTTGACAGTATCACTGCAGCTGATCCAAAAGTGTATTCATCAGGCCATCTCTTGCAGAAGTGAGAATCCTATAGTGAAAATAGAAGCCATGACACCAAAATCATATCTCTTTGGGCCTAAGAATGCAGCTGTCTATAAGCTGATTTTATTCAAAACTATAACATAGACTTAGAATAGTGGATAGACTGGAGTGTTTTAAAAATATTTTTAGTACTACTTCTCTTAGCTAAAGTTTGAATATATGATCAATAACTTCTTTAGGAGTAGTTCTCAATTGCAGATATTCTATAGTTGTTTAAGAATGTATCTCTAGGATTAGGAGCATTTACTAGTCAGTTTATTATGTGACTTTAAAAAATTTTGAAGACCTATAATTTATTTGAAAATTATTGGAAATATTTTCTTTATTAAAAATAATTTTTATGTTCATGGAAACATAATCTTCATAAAATTATTCAAATTTTGTCTCATTAGGGTTAAAATGCTATTTTTGATTATTGAATGGAAATTTCCAATCTTAAAATCTATATTTTACTTATTGATGTCTCATTATTTCTACTTGGTTATTCTTTTTTGTTTTTTGGGGGGCAGGGGTTTGAGATAGGGTCTCATTATGTAGTTCAGGCTGGCCTTGAACTCAGTGTAGCGCACGTTGGCCTTGAACTTGTGGTGATTCTCCTGCCTCAGCCTCCCAGGTTCTGGGATTACAGATGTGTGCCACAACGCCTGGCAGTTACTTGGTTATTCTTTTTTTATTGTTGTTACCAGGGATCAAACTCAGGACCTTGCGCTTGCGAGGCAGGTGGCAGAACCACTGAGCTAAATCCCCGGCCCTACTTGATTATTCTTAATTTCATGTTGTAGACTTTTTTTTGTTGGCTTTTTGTATAACCAGTCTTTTTGTATAGATTTTAAAGATAAGTAATTGAAGAGCTGAGAAGTTTGCAATTGTATGAAACAGTTTTCATTTTGGAGGGTTTAAAAATAGTTTTTAATGCATATTAATTGTATAAATTAATGGGCTTCATTGTGACATTGCCATACATGCATATATTGTATTTTATCATGTTTATAGAGAGTTTTTCTAAAGAACTGTATTTGTTAGCTGTTGCAGTTCAAAATTCTACATTTCCCAATAGAACATTTTTAAGAGACACTTTGATTTATTAGCATTTGGAAGTGCAAAGCTTCTTATGTTAGGTTTTGCTAATATGTCACTTAAGAAAAATTACTACAAGTAGGAGGAGTTAATCCTTAATTAATATTTCTGTGTGCTGGACAGTATGCTAGATATGTAACATGAAATTTTATTTATTGCTGTCAGTCTTGCAGAGGCATTATCTTTCAGGCAGGAATATCTAAACTTGAGAAAATTAAGGGATTTGATCAGAATCAGAGTGGCAGATTCAGATTCAGACACTAAAGTTTACATTTTATCACCCAGCATTGCCTGGTTGCTAAGTCAACATACAGTCAGGGAGACCTTAGTTCAAATCTTCTTTGCTATGTATGAATATTTGAGCATAGGGAAAGTCACATAAGCTCTCTGAGAAGATTCCTTATTGACAAGAAGTGGCAAGTCCTGTAAACCTCATAGAGTTGTTTTGAAAATTGGTAATGTTTGCAGTAATATTTAACACAGGGCCTAGCCTACAGCTAAACACAGTAAATGGTGGCTATAAAGAAAGAAAAAGCTATCATGTCTCATAAATGTAGTTTTTCAATATTTTTTATGTTTGTGGCTACATTCCACTGTAACAGTTTTAATTCTTTTTAATAGTGTTAATGCCTAAAGGTGGGAAATTACCAGCAGATGGAGCTCGATGTTAGAAAAACCAAATTTCTGAAAATCAGATATTTTATTCCTTATATTTTAAAAATAAAATGAAATAATTTCATACAGTTTTGAAGTTTATATGTGATATTCTATTTTTATAATGTCATCCTATAACATAGTTCTAAATAAGTAGAAATAATGCTTTATTCTTATGTAAAATTCTTTGTTATATCTGCTGTCATGTAAAGTATAACAGTTCATTGACATGAATAAAGCATTTTTACTGAGAAGTTAATTTATAAAGACTGGCTTACCAGTCTTGATCATTTCACTCAGTAAAGTAAATGGATTGGTGTTCTTAAATTTAACTTGTCAAACCTCAAATCTGCCATTCACACAAACATATTTTTTATTAATGACATTATCTGTCACCTTCAGTCAGTTGCTCAAGCCAAAATCTTGGGAATCACCATTATGTTCATCTTCTTTTAAAGTTTTGCATCTATCCTAGCAGCAGGTTTTCTTGGTATTCCCTCAAAAATATATCCCAATGGCCTCTTGTCAGCATCTTCACTGTGATCATCCTGATAAAACTCACCATTTATTATACTCTGAGCCACTTTGAGCAATCTATGTGCTTGCTCTCTTGCCCTTCCTATATTTTACTTTCTACATAATTAAAGTGATCTGAATATGTAAATGATCTCATATTTATCCTGCTATGACCCCCCCCCATGGTATTCTTATATAGGAGATGTGATCAAAAAGTACAGTGAATGTTTAAATTAAAAAAAGAATTGTCACAGTAAAAGACATGTTGCTACTAATTCCTCTCAAAATACCACCACCCAACACATTTATCCCATCATTCTTGTCACTTTCTGAAGCAATTCTGAAAGTCTTCTTTCACAAGTGTCTTTAGTTGCATTGTTTTGGCTGCTTTGATGCCATGAACCAATTCAAAACATTTACTTTTATGGTTGCTTTGACTCTGGGCAAGGGCCAGAAGTGGCACGTGCCAGATCCAGTGAAAAAGGTAGGTTTGGACACATTGCAGTACTTTTACAAACTTGCCATTCTGTTGGATGGTAGTCAGTATAGCATTCACTGCAGTTTTGATCACATTGTGTAAAGACACTCAGGAAAGAGGACTTACTGAACTGCTTCAGAAAGTGGCAAGAATGATGGGATAAGTGTGTTCAAAACAAGGGGGAGTATATTAAGGGGAATTGATGGCAATGTGTCTTTTACTGTAGTAAACCCTTTTTGAAAATTTAAACATTCACTATGTTTCAGTCACACCTTGTAAGTAGAAAAAATTCATCTTCCTTACCATAGCCTGAATTAGTTCCCACCTATCAAACCCCACCATCTTCTATCACTTGTTCTTACTGCTCATACTTTAGTCATTCTGTTCTTTGATTACATCAAGCTTTTTATCTCTGGGTGTCTTTCCTCCCTTTTTAATATTTTTCCACAATTCTGACAGCCTTTTCATCATTCCAGGTAAAATAATATTATTTTGAGAGATCTCATGACTACTCGAGCTAGAATTAGCCCTCATATGACCTTCCAGACCCTACCATCATTATATACTTTCTTGCCCCTTTTCTTTACTTATAACCACTTCTGTTATATTTGCTCTTACTGCTATTATGACTCCAAGTCATTTTGTTGACTTGTTGGCTAACATTTACTATGTCTTATGTTAGTTCAAGTATTTTGATGCATTAAATACTAATATATGTATTTCTGTATGTGCGAACTCATTTTATTATGGTATTGGTTTAGGTATATATGTGTATGTTTGTTTTTATTACTTTTTTTTCCTCCCATAATCCCTGCTTACTCCCCAAACTAACTCCAAGAACCCAGGAATTTTCATTATGTTTACTGCTGTTGTCTCTGCCTAAATAGTGCTTGATACGTAGAGGAAACAGAGGAAATAAACATTTTTTAATATTGGGCAAGTTCTTAGAATTTATAACAAATAGTCACTGAATATTTATAAAAAGAATTTCCTAGGGGAAAGAGGACATTTTTGATAGACAAAAATCATGCCTGACTGATTATTTTTAGAGTCTTTTTATAAAAGATAATCAGATATACAAAATAATCTACTTAGGTTTTAGAAAAGATTTTGACAATTTTTTTATTAAAGGTTACTACTACATATTAAGTTACATTGATATAGAAAAAAAGGTTTCAAATGGCCAAAGAATAGGTTTAAGATCAGAAATAAAGGGGTAGGAATAAATAGATGTTTATTTAATTGCAAGTATATAAAGATCAAGGTACCTCAGGAATTAATGATCACATCTGGACCTGGTGATGTAGCTCAGTGGTAGAGCATTTGCCCACCATGTGCAGGGGGTCCTAGGTTTGACTCCTAGAAATAACATATGTTATAGTTTGAATTGTGCTCATCCCCAGCCCTAAAAAAGGATATCTTGATGTAATATCTGGTACCTGTGAATGTAACCTTGTTTAGAAATAAAAGTGCTGGGTGTAATCAAGTTAACATCAGGTTTTTAGGGTGAGCTGTAATTCAGTATGACTCGTTTCACATAAGAAGATATGAGAGACTGACGTCCAGGGAAGCAGCCATGTGAAGATAGAGGCAGAGATTGGAGTTACGCTGCCACAGGCCAGGTAAGGTTAGGGCTCTGTGACTCTATAGGAAGTAAGGAACTATCCTTTTCTAGAGGTTTAGGAGGGAGCATGACTTTCCAACACTTTGATTTCAGAATTCTAGCCTATACAGCTGTAAGAAAATAAGTTTCTAAGCCACTCAATTTGTGGTACTTTTTTAAAGCAGCTCTGGGAAATATTAACAATGTCTATTGTGATTATTATCTTTATAAGTAATCTGAAAGAGGGACTGCCTTGTGTAGTATCTGAGTGATATTAAATTTTTCTAATTGTGAAGGGCAAAACCAATGGATATAAATGATGAAAGGAAACACCAAAATTAGCTTTTCTCTAATCTAGACTAAGAAGCAAGTAATCCCCTTGCTTTAGATTTATATTCTTTGTAAATGTTAGTTTTTATTTACTTTATCTCCAAGAGTGCCTGGCACCTGGTATATATTCAGTTAATATTGAAAGAATAAATGAATAAACTCAACTGCAAGTAGGAAACAAAGGTAAGAAAATGTAAGGTCATTCATTTATTTTGGTATAAAATCTAAAGTATATGTTTAAAAGGAGCTAGAATAAAATGAGACCAACAAAGAATATTGAGAAACAATATCACTGAGTTTATCAACACCCAAGCAGTAAAACAAAAGTAGTAAATTATTGTAGTATCTTTGGAAAGTCCTTTTTGGTAACAAAATACTTCTGATGAGATATAGCAGGGACCTAACCTCAGAAGCACAGCATTATGGTTAATTGCATAGATTCTGTAGCACAGTTGCTTGGATTTGAATCTTGCAACTACAGCTATTGACTATGTAACCATGGGCAAGTTAGATAACCTTTCTGTGCCATAGTTTTCTTACCTGTAATCCAAGGCTTGCAATATAACTGATCTCATAGAATTATTGTAAGGAATTAAGTGAGATAATGTACCTAAAATGCTGACAACAAAACCTAGCTGTGAGAAACTTTGCATCCCATGTTGTTTGTTATTTCTTAAATTTAAAATTATAGAATATTAGTCTTAGACTATAAAATGGAATATTTCTTGATGGACATGATATAAAGATGAATTTTTTAAGCAACAAAATAAAATAAGTGGTTTCACAAAAAGCAAAAGTAGTAGAAATTATTCAAAGAAGCAAGACTTAATTGTTTTTAAAAGTAAGCCAGGCATGATGCCACGTTACTATAATTCCAGCACCCTTGGGAGGCTGAGGCCTGAGAATCACAAGTTTGAGCCCAGCCTTAGCAGCTTAGGAATTTAGTGAGACCCTGTTTCAAAAAAAAAGACCAGGGGTGTAGTTTAGTGTGGAGCCCTGGGTACAATCCCCAGCACTGCAAAAGAAAAAAAAAAAATAGGGCTGGGGATTTAGCTCAGTGGTTCCACCACCTTCCTCAAGAGCTGAAGGACCCAAGTTTGATCCCTGGTACCAAAAAAAAGAAAAAAAAATATTTAAGCCATTTAATTGGAAATGGAGCCAAAGGGTTTAAAGGAGGAAATATTTACATTAGAATTGTGATCCAGGGAGGTTTTACTGAGTTACCCTAGTGTGGTAAATCCTTTACTCTTATTTTTCTTGTTTTCACAAAATTCCTTGAACTTTGGCCCATTTGAAAGAATTTTCTGCACAAGGACTGAATATCTGGTATCTTATCATTGGATAGTACAGTCTTTTTTAAAAAAATGAGTTTATACAACAGAAGTTTACACAACAGTTAAGTTATAACAAATTATCAAAATAAGAGCCTTCTATTCAGATTAAATATTTATGGTTTTGAGTATCCTAGACAATGTGCCATTTCTCCAGACCAGCCATCTCATTGTATGTTTTTAAGTTCAAGGAAACTGGTGCTATGAGGAAATTTTAAATCTTTATCTTGTTGAGATCTTACAGATCATTTGCACGTAATTTAGAGCCTTTTCCTTAGAATCAGAATTCTAAAGTATTGGAGAGTTATACCTCATTAAAGAATAATAAAAATATTTGGTTAATAAAAAGCTTGCTATCACAAACTTTTGTTTCAAGAATGCTTGAAAGTTTTGTTTATTGTCAGAGATCTCAAGATCTAACTGTGCTGTATATGAAGAAAATAAGTTACTTTATTTTAAGAAATCAATTAAAAAAAGATGATTGGTTTCTGAGATAATGGATTTTCACTTAATTCATGAAGATTTCTTCTTTTTGCTCAATAAACCAGCATTTTTTGAATGTGTCAGTTCCTTTAATCTAAAACTGACTGGTATACTTCCACAACAACAGGGGGAGACGTTATGAAGTGGGAGAGCCGAGTCTGTGCTTTTCTGTCTTGAGCTTTTTGGTTTTTTTCCTTAGACAGGAAGGTGTGTGGACAAATTGGCTTCTGTGGACACCTATCAGTAGCTCTAGCTAAGATTTGAGATGTAGTACAAAATGAAATGTCTCCATTGTAAGGGTCCACTGGAACCTGATTCTCACTCCCTATTCTGTAGACAGTGTGCTTTAGATTGATCCACCGCCTTCTACCTCAGAAGCCCACAGATACCAGGTAAGGAGGAAGGGTCTCAGGCTTAATTTACCCAGCACACAGACATTATCTTAGGCTTAGAGTTTTGTAGATCATCTCTTGTATGTTGTTATGTTGTTGCTTCAAATGGGAAGAACAGGTTGTCTTGACAAACTTCAGAACCTGATAATAGACAAAGTTTTTTTGAACAATATTGTCATTCAGATGGGAAGCCAAGGCTATTTAAAAAAAAAAAGAAAGGGGCTTATTTTTCATTTTCTTTTCATTTCATTGTTCCTTTGTTCACATCTTAGATGTGAGAAGACGGGAGCTTTCCAATCCACTGAAAGATACATGAGCATGCAGTTTTGTAGCATATTTGAAGAAAAACATTGCTCATTTTAAAATCTGTAATGGCATTAAGATTTCTATTTTCTAAATTTCAGTTTCTTTGCTGACTGGTGAGCTCATGTAACCTTGTTTTTAATTTTTGTTATCAAAGGAAAGTAATAATATTTTCCTTAAACATAGGAATTAAGTAGTGAGAATAACTGATAAAGCTTTGCATTATAATACATGCAATACAGTATAATATATGGGTTAGTACTAACTTCATGATCAAATATTATGGTTTAATTTAGTAATCCAGAATGTATTATTCCTTAATCTTTTAATATATAACATATAAATTCTATGACTAGTATAGAGCCCTATCTTAAACCTGTTGTGTGAATAAATAATTATATTTACATGTTTTGTTAAACTTAATTGCCCGTATTCTTTAAGTCCCTTAATTAACGTTGCTATATTCTAGGTTGTCTTCTTCCAGATTTACTATATGAAGAAAAACAAACCTGGCCTTCCAAATAATGGAAATGTAAAAAAAGGAAAAAAAAAAAATTCCGTCATTATATAACTGTATATATCATTATATAACTGTTCCTATCTTTGAAGAAAGTTGAAATAGATATATAATTCCTGTTTTAAGTTACCTAAATGAATGGGTTAAGATGTGAGTTGTATAAGTCACTAACTATGTAAGGCACTAATTGTCTTGGCCTTCAGAGGCATTATTACATATAAAATGATGAAGTGAACAAGATGATTCCAGTGGATTCTATATCTTTTAATACTGTTACGAATTTATAATACAAGGTAACATAAAAGCTATGCATACAAGTAATGATCTTAATATTTATGAATAGTTCTTACTCAGTGCCAGGATATTATTATATATGAAGTGATAAATTAGACAAAATTATCACAATGGCTTCTATCTCTCCTAATACTTTTTACCTCTTCCAGATTCAGTATATTAGGCAAAACAAATTCTGGCTTGTAAATAAGAATTGAAATGCCAAAAAAAGAGCTCAATTATTATGTAACTGCATATATGATTTTATTTTATTTTTATTTTTATCCTTTTGAGACAGGATCTTGCTATGTAGTCCAGGTTGGCCTAGAACTCACTATGTAGCCCCGTGAGGCTACTCTTGGTGATCCTCCTGCGTCAACCTCCCGAGTGCTGGGATTACAGGCCACCATACCCAACTTTTTTCTACTTTTGAAGAGAGTTGATATATATATAAAATTCCTGCTTTAATGTTGCCCAATCAGATATTTAGCTTTTACAATATCTTGCTTCCTTTTTAATCTTTATTTTTATAGTTTTATGATTCTACTTTGTTTTTTTGCTTACTTTTTTGTTCTTTGTATGCATTTTTATTTTTCAAGATAATTTATTTTCTGAAATTCTGCATCCTTAAATTTTATTCATTTTTCTTCTTCTGTATGAATTCTACTGTGTATGTTTTAAAAAAGTAGAAAAGATTTAAAATTTTATTTTACTCATGTACATTTTATTTAAAGAAAATAGAATAAGTTATTGTGTTGATGACTATCAGCCACCATTCTTAGGAAGACATTAAATAAAGAAATGTACACTGACTTGAAATTTTAAAATAATTCAAAGAGTAAATACTTACTGAACTTGCATACCTGTGAACTTCCATCATAACCATGATAATTTGTCTTTTACTGTTGGCTAATGGTTACCTAAATAGATTTTTGGCTCAGGATAAATTTACAAATACATTAAACATTCATCATCAGTTTATTCAAAGTCACATGTTACAACTTTCAGTCAGAGACACACATGTACATACCAGCTTACGTGGTGGTTCTACTCCTGAGCTAATGAGGGAAGGATTTATAGTCTCATCGAGTTACTGTCCTTTTTTCAGAGATGCTCTGACTTTAGTAGTTACTCTTTGATATTATTTTTGTGATGTTTCCGGCCAATCCCTTATCACCATAAGATACATACTGACTTACAAGAGCTACTTTTAGGCAGGAGTTGTGTCTTTTATCAGAAACTTGGATTAGTTGAAGCCTTGTTTTCTTCTGCTGAGACTAGATACCCCTGCCTGCCCCATGTTACTGTTACTGGCCATGTGCTTTCTCTTTCTATAAGGATGTCATATTGATGCTATATTAATGTGGCCAATCAGTCTTTACTGGGCTTTTATTTTCTCATTGCTGCTCATACAGTGCTTTTTTCAAATTTTTTTTTACTGTGGCCTCTGAAATCTCACTCTAGTAAGCAACTTTCTTTTTCAAGAGAAGATTGTTTATTTTCCTGTTAGTGGTTCTGAATCCTTCCTTTGTTATTATTTCACCCTTACGTAAAAATATCTTGGTTTTCAAAACTTGGGGAGTTGTGTTGTAATACATTCTCCTTATTGATGAAGTCTTTCAAACCTCTGTCTATTTCTCTTCACTCATTGAAGAATGTGCTATTTCAGGATCTCTTTCTCTACCCTTATCCATTTGGGATACTTGTATCCATTTTAGCATTCACATTGAAGACTGATTTAGAATCTTATTTTTTATATTCATTGATCTAAAAATGATATTGACTGAGGGATGGTATCTAGCAAGCAAATTTATAAATTTTTTGTTTAAATATGGAAGAAAGCATTTAGGCTCTTCTTGTTCCTCTTGACTAACTGGCACCAGCTCTGGTCTGCTTATTTTACAAATTTCTTGCTTCATTAGAAGGATAACTTATTTGGATAAGTTAATTTAGATGTATTTTTAGACATATGGCTGAAAGTAATCTGACCCCCAAAATAACATTTTTGTAAAAATAGAAAAATGTGGTGCAGCATAGTAATGCTGTTCTCACTGGTTTCTGTGTTTTAGAAAATGCTTACACCCAAATATAGGGCCTTGTTGTTGCACTAAATTCATTGAGGTGAAAGAGTTTTAGTGCAAGTTTAGACATTATGGTGATGGTAGTATTTGAAAATCTGACTTCAGTATCTTGCTTTATATTTTGAAGGCATAGTAGTCTTTTTTTACCCAGCTGTCTGGTTTTTGGTTGAATTCTTAGGAAGACTTAATTACCTCTACTGAATGATGGCTATCTCGCAAAATATTTTAAAGTTGTGTATATAGTTCATCGTTTGATATGATAATAGTATTTATGAAATAATTAAATTGTTGAGTTCCCAATTTATGTTTTTTATAAGATAATCTTTTTATAAGAAAAAATAAGCTATAGTTATGGAAGTGATTTTAAGGCCTGTTAGGTATTTTTCAGAAGAAACACATTAATGTTTCTTCAGGTCCCTTCTAATTGTACACTTAAGGCTATTGCTTTAGATACTCATTTCTGTTTAATTTCTAACAAAACATTTATTCTAGCCATGTAGCATCTTCCTTGAATGTATATTCTTTTTGCTGTTTTCCTAAAAAAGTAGGTAAAAGAGAGTGGGAAACAGTAGAAAATATGATCAAAGTTATAAAATAACCCAAAAGATAGATAATAGGTAAATACTTATGACTCTGATCTTTTAGCCAAAAAATAATTCGAGTCTTTATAGTTTTTTAAATTATGCTTGCATATGGATTTGAAACTATTTTATATTAACTTTATTTGGATTAACAAACATATAAAGACATGAGATCATTGAATATACTGTATAATAATGGAAATTCATTCCAAAATATAGATTTTAGTGCCCCTGAAGAGCCCTGGGGAAAAAGGAAGGGCAAAGAATGTTTTAGCACTTTTACTTAATCATAGCAGGTAAGGTATTTCTACAATGTTACTGTCATAAAGCTATTTATTGCACTTAACTTAGTGAAAATAATCTGCTTTGTTTGTAGTTTCTAGAAAGGATTAACTGTCTTAGAGCTCCTCTCATCAAACAAACAAAAACAATATAAAAGCACCTAAAGCACAGTAAAAATCTTGAATTAAAGAAGCACACAATCATAGGTTACCCTGTTCCAGAATGTGTTATTACTAATCCACTATAAGTGGTGACAGAACAAAGCATTAATACTCTAGATGACAGTATATTTTGCCGGTGAATTGCCATCATTAGCAGAGGCTGCCAAATGGAACACAGATATTATCTAAGATATAGTTTACTAGAATTCTATAAGTCCTTGGTTAATTGGTTTATCTATTGCTTAATTTCACCCAAAGCATGGTTGTTGTTTCCTTTGTATGTGAGTAAACAGAAATAAAGTACTTGAGCATCATATGGAATTGGTCTTACTAAGAAGTTTTTTTTTTTCTCTAAAAGTCAGGTTACCAAAAATGGCCAGCCATCAAGAAATGAAGACTTTTGTTAACTTAACTTTTGTTAAGAATGCTGAGCTCTCACTCAAAGAGGAAAATAGTAGTAAAATGAAGAGGGATAAGTGATTAAAAAAATCATTCTATGAATACTTTAAGATATAGGGGGAGGAATGGTATATAGAGATAGAAGAAATTGCAAAGGAGCATTTTATAACCTTCACTCATTAACTGTCAAACAGTGTTCATTTTGAACTTTGGGGAAGACAGGAATATACAGTTGTCATATTAGGACAACTTTTAAAAATGTATAGCCACGTGAGGAATCTCATTAGTAATATTTAGTTCCCAGATAAGTTATTCTTTGAAAAATTCTAAATTTCTACTCAAGTTTTAAGATATCTAACAGTCAATTATTTGATTTTTTTTTTGTACCTTTCATCCTCAAGGGAATGAATTGATGTTTTTAACCTATTTATAAACTTTAAGCAATGAAGTGTATTTTTAAAAATTCTAGATATTAAGCCTTTGATTTTAGAAATAATCTTGTTGCTGCCCTATTAATAGACGTATTAATAGGGGAGAAAATAAACTATTAAATTTAAATTATAGATTTGATTTTAAGTAGTAGTATTCCAAGTAAGAAGTTGTTATTCTTGCCTTGGAAAAGTTATTTATCCACTCTAAGCATTGGCTTTTTAATCTGTAAATTAAGTGCATTGTTAGGACCTAATATAGAGTTGAAGGATGAAACATACAGAGCAGTGCATATATCAGGTAATGATGCTTGGTACATAGCAAGTGCTTACAAGTGCTCAGTGTTATAGCCTTTTTATTTTATTTTATTTGTTTTTTGAAACAGGGTCTCACTATATGTAGCCCAGGCAGGACTTGAACCCATGGCAAACCTCTTGCCTCAGCTTCCAAGTGCTGGGACTTGAGCTGCATACCACATCTTGGCTATAGCCATTTTCTAAGCATATCGATATTCTTTTTACAACAGAGATCTCAAGTGATATATTAGGGTTATTCTCTTTGACATAACCCTTAACCCATTTATGCCAAAAATTGAAAATTTTTGAATTTTTGCACAAACTTCATATATGTTACCTAGAAAAATTCAAGGTATAAGAATTTGAAGAGAACATATTTCATTACATTCCATTGTTAATGAATCATTAGACATTGAGGGGTTAAAAGCTTGGCAGTAGTGTTGTTACTGTTTTATTCATTTGACAGTGCTTAAAATCATTTGATATTCCAGTGAGTTACTTTGGCATTTAATGAATTTATAAGTTCCTGAATGATCTGAGGTTTTGGATGTCTATATTCAAAGGCCTTTTTCCTATCTTAGTATTTTATCTTTAATGAAACAACTTGTGATCATTTTATGTGTCATTAGTATTTTAAGGTTTTCAGTCATGTCTAATCTCTCCTTTTACCATTCCAGACAAAAAAATAGTCCTGTGTGTGTTTCTGTCTGTCTTTCTGCATATTAGCACCATGAAATCTTGTTACATTTTATTACTGGTCTATTTTTGTTTATATCACATTCTTTTTTATTTTTGGTACCGGGGATCGAACTCGGGACCTTGCACTTGCGAGGCAGGCGGCGGAATCACTGAGCTAAATCCCCGGCCCTGTATCACATTCTTGAATTCAAAATAGTACAATGTTTTTAGGTGTAAGTTAACCATACTTTTATACATAATATTATGAAATTGAATGTAATAATGGTTTAAGCATAAAAATTACAGCACTTTAGTCCCCCTTCCACACACCTTAAATTTTTGAGATTGACTGATGCACAGCATTTGGTTGATTTTCTGGATATAATGTAGCCATTGTGGTATAGTGGGAAGGGGAATAAGTGAGAAGTTAGATTTGTCATATTTGTTTTGATGCAGGTCATTTCACCTCCAGTTTTTCCTCCTCTGTGGGGTAGAAAAATTGAAGTAGAGATTCCATAAGATGGGAGTTTCTTTCTGCCACTGACTGTATGTAAAAAACTTTCATTATATGAGTGCTCTGAAAAAAGTTATAGTATAAAAATTGTAGCTTGATAATTGTTACTCTTATTTTCCATTTTAATCTTTTTAGTAGTACCCATGAACATATATCGACCAATTTATTTTTGGTTTGCGAGTTGGTTGCCTTTAACTAGTTGGTTAATTTTGTAGTGCTTATAATCAAACCTTGAGCCTTGCACATGCTAGGCAACTGTTGTGCCAGTGCCCACATCCCTAGTTCTTGATTGTCTTTTAAATTCCTTATTTCTTTGCTGATACTATATTTGAGAAACAATATTTTGGACCTCCAAAAAGAGAGGAAACTTCAAACCACATGTGCTAATTATTGTGAAAATTGATTCTAGGAAAGCAAGTTAAAAAAAAAAAAAAAAAGCTACTTCATTGTAGTTTAAGCCAGAGGAAAAAAATCCTTGATCCTGCTAAGTTGTACATACTGCTTTATAACTTCCTGGAATTATCAAAGCTTCTGCTGAGAAAGCTTTTAGGCCTGCAAATATGCTTCTGACTGTAGATTTTGGGTCAAGGTATTGCTGTAGTTAGAAACAAGGTTCTAAAACCTGGATTGGAAATGAAAAATAAAAAAATGTGCAGATATATACTTTAATTTTATTATGTTTAATTTATTAAAATAATGCAATTTTGATGAGTTGGTCTGATTAATAAATGTCTTGTAAGTCTCATTTTTGGGGGGTGTATTTAAAGTAGCTAATGATTGCTTTACTAGAAATATGTGGAATGATCCTTTGTGAGCTCTGTATTAATTTTCTAGGAGTATCATAACAGATTGCCACCAAGTTGGTAGCTTAAAGAAACACAAATTTCTTCTTGGACAATTATGGAAGTCAGGAGTCTAAAATCAAGATGTTGGCAGGATTGATTATTTCTGGAGGTTCTGAATAAGACTTGTTTATTGCATCTCTCCTGGCTTCTAGTGGCTGCTGCATAGTAGTAACAAACGTGCCACTGTATATATTCTTTAATTATCAAGAAAGTTCTTAAAACTTGAAGCTTTATGGGTAAAATCCTTAACTGTGAGAGAAACTGGTTCTTCTGCTCATTTTTTAAGTGTTTTTTGAGCATTTACTCTGTGAGCCTTTGGAAATACTGTTTTGGTAAAGGCCATGTGTCCAAATAACAGAAATTAAATTCAGCTGGAGTATTTGATACCAAATTTTTGGTTTTAATGATTCTATTTTTCCTGCCTTAAATTTCTTTTCCAGATTCTGACTATATTGTGAATTCTTTTTCCCAGACCACTCACAAGTGAATTTTGTTTAAAGTTTGGTCAGTAAATACTTAATTTGCTCCAGTGATACAATAAACAGGACTTTCTGGGCTAGTAATAGTTTAGAACCTGAGTTCTGGTCCTGAGTTTGATTCTAATTCAGAGTTGAACAATAAACAACATATCAGAGCTTCTTCTAAAACAAAATCATTTTATAGTATTTTTCCAGTCCTGAAACATCATAACCACATTTTTATTTTCTTAACTTTTTATTAGTTTATGTTTAAAGTACATAGTGATTACATTCATCATATTTTTAAATGAACTTTTTCTAATTCTGCTTGTAGAAATGTCCAATTAGAATATCTTTGCATATTATAGTGCATACATTTGCATGTTGGAACTTTCCTGTATGTTTAATATGGCAGCAGCCGTAAGTACCAGCATGTAGACAGGATTTACTAATTACTGAGTGCCAGGAACTTTGCTTAGTCCTTTACCTGCCACATTTGATCCTTACAGCTGTCTTATTAGGCAATACAATTTGTCCTAACAGACAGTACTGTTATTATACCCCAGGAAAGAAAATTGGTACACACAACATTTTCTGTTTGAACTAATTCTATATTAGAATATCCCTTGCCTCCTTTAGACAACTCATTTCATTTTTTATATTTCAGAGGATTTGATCCTCTTGATTGGTATACTTAATTTATCCTTAGTATGAAAAAAATGAAAATATTGTTTAAATCTCAAGTAAAAATGTTTTTTTGGTAAGTGTAATAACTGTACTTACATTAACAGCCAATTTAGCTAATAATAAATAGCCATCCAATATAGATTTTTTAAGTCTGCCTCATGAGAACTACGTGTTGTATTTCTTTTTTTTTTACATGTTGTATTTCTAGTGAAATTATATTTTGGTATTAATCTACCAAAAGATTTTAATGAACTAGGACATGGTTATTGGAGGCAGACATCAGTGCAAAACTATAGTGGTTCTCATGCACAATGCCAGATGAGTTTCAGTCTGTGTACTGTGTATATTTTTGTGTCCTGTTTTGAATTTTCTTTTTCCTTTTTTTTTGTACTGGGGATCGAACTCAGGTCCTTGTGCTTTCGAGGCAGGCCACGGAACCACTGAGCTAAATCTCCGGCCCTGTCCTGTTTTATGTAAGCATTATATATTTGAAGGCAAAACTGATTAAGAAAACACATTCTTTATTTTCTTAGGCAGTCTGATCAATAAGGTCAAATGATCAGTATTAAATTTCTATGAGTTCCATTTTGCTTCATTTCTTCAGAGCTCTTCAACACGCATTTCAAAATAATGAGTTCTTGATATTTTTTCACATCTAAATTATCAAGGTAATGTTCCTTTTTATTAATATTGAGAGAAGTTTTGAATCGGCCCCAGGATGCAAGTTGTTCCCAGCAGATCTGAGAGTGGTTCCTTAAAAATATAGTTTATTAAAACTTAATTTTCTAGAATGTTTACCAGTCATAGGATTCAGTGTGCTTATATTCTTTTGCTGAATGAATTGCCTTGCTAAGAATTCACTGGATGATATAGTTTTTAATATATTTTTAAGTTGTTGCTGCTTGTGGAAAAGTTTTAAGATAATGAGAATTATGTAAATTGTCAGAATCCAATTTATGTATCTTAATTGTTCTTTAAAATCTTTTCCAATATTATTGTATTTTTGCAATTCAAATAAAAGGACTTCCTGGAATAACTGTAGATAAATAATAGGACAGATACCTATATAGATTAAATTGTAAACACAAATTAGAGGACTTTTTTGTTGTGATATAGAGATTAGTACTTTAAGTAATAGCTCTGGAACCTTCTGTCTCAGTAGACACTTAGAAAAATATAATTTCAATGAAATTCTTAGAGATACTTAATTATTGTTTTTTTGTTTGTTTTTTGCCCTGGTACTGGAAATCAAACTCAGGGCCTTGCACTTGCCAGGCAGGTGAGGTGCCACTGAGCTGCATCCCCGACCCTTTAATTATTGTTCAATTAAGATTATCTCTTATTAAAGTACTGTTTTTTGTTGGTACATTCATATATCAGTCAATTATGTAGTTATATGCTACAATTTCAACATTACTAATAGAAGATCAGAATTTTACTTGGAATAAGGCATAGATATATAAGATTTGTACTTGTAAATTATATAAAATAATATGAAAAAGTTGTGTAATTGCAATGAGTAATATTTTTGTCCATTATTGATATTCTTTTTTTTTTCCTGTTAAGTTTATTGGTACATTTTAGGTATAGAATACAGTTACATTCATCATTGGAATCTTGTACCATTACATGAGTATCTTGGTTCTTATTTTTTGCCCCCATTCCTCCTCCCTTCACCTCCTCAACCCTTCCCTATTTGCAAAGGCTTTGTTTCCATTTTTTTCCTGTTCTCATATTTTTTCTTTTCCCTTTTTTCTTTTCCCCTACCCCTCCAACTTCCCCTGCTCCTTTAGACCTTTTCTTCCTATTACACAATATCAATTATACATTTCAAAAATTATAATATCAAGATCTAGGAGACATTACTGCAGATTTTACAGAATTTAAAAGGATATAGAAAGCATATTTCAAAAATCTTTTTTGAAATAAATTTGACAACTTCTAAGAAGTACCTTGGAAGACAAATTAATGAAACTAACTCTGG
>NW_004624743.1:26792884-26807187 GCF_000247695.1 Heterocephalus glaber
TTCTGGCGCCCACATGGCTCATCTTCTCTGCCCTAGGAGCTTGGGATGGCGGTGGAGGAGCTTCCTTCTGGGTTCTGGGACTGGCTCACCTTCTCTGCCCTAGGAGCCTGGGATGGCGGTGGAAGAGCTTCCTTCTGGGTGCTGGGACCGGCTCACCTTCTCTGCCCTAGGAGCTTGGGATGGTGGCAAGGGAGCTTCCTTCCAGGTGCTGGGGATTGATATTCTTATTAAAGATTAGAAATACTAGTACTATACCTCTATTCTCTCAGCTTCTTATTAGTTAAAAATATTTTTTATAGTCTTTGCAGTTTATCATTTATTAACAAATTATGGTTGTATGTATTTTTAGGGTAGGAAATGATATAATTAATATTATATTTTAAAATTATAAAATAATTATGCAGTATTACAACCACCCCATTCCTTTATTTAACATTGTCTCCCTCCCTCCCTCCATTTTTGGACAGGATCTTACTATGTAGTTCAGACTGGCCTTGAACTCTGGGACCAGTGCTGGCCTCTAACTCTTAATCCTCCTGCTTCATCCTGTTGAGTGCTAGGATTGTAGTTGTGTACCACCATGCCCAGCTCCTATTCTTTTGTGAAGTTGTAAGATTTTGTTTTGGTTCCTATAGTTTCTGATTTCATTTTAATAAATAAAATTTTTACTAAGGCCTTGAAACACCAAATGTTCCCAGTTATTATTTCCATTAACAAAAGGAGCTCTGAACAGATAAGAGGATTATTGGTGCATGTGGAGTACCAGAATACTAAATAGTAAATCCATTCAGGAAACTTTTTAGATCAAGTTGGAAGCTCCAGTCATTTACAAAGTTTAAACATGTACGTACTTAGTAGTTTTTATAGTTTCCTTATGTTGTTCTCTACCCCAAATGTAAAACCAATAAAATGTATCCTCTCTACCCCTAAAAAGAAATCAAGAGTGGAAAAAAAAAGTGAAACCAAAATACAAAAATCAAAATTTTTTTCCTGGGCCGGGGATTTATCTCAGTGGTTCCAGCACTGGCCTCACAAGCGCAAGGTTGAGAGTTTGATCCCTGGTACCAATAAAACTCAATTGTTTTTTGAGACATCTGGTCTGAACCTTTTAAATTATCACTTGAGAGCTATTTTCTTTAACTGTGTGGAATTTGGCTTCTACAGAAAATGATACCCCAATCAAGTCTATAATTTGTTATAAGTTACTGCCCTTTACCTTTGAAGTAGTGAAGATTTTTATACTATGTCTTTTTATTTTCTTGATTTATAAGTAACATTAAATAAAATGATTGGAAGATTACTTGTCTTAATAAAATACACGTGAATTCTGCACCCATTTTGCATATGGAAAATCACAGTAGATCACCCTTCTTATCTAAGAAAGGAAATAAGGCAACAAGCTGCAAAACAAGGCTTTTTGAGAAGCTCACAAGAATGAAGGAAAGAAAGAAATCCATGGGTATTGAAGTCTAGAAACTGACAAGCATTTCATAGGCAAAAACAGACCTCATTTCTTGCTGTAGCTATATCAGCAGATGAATTCCAACAAATTTTTAACAAACTTTTGTTGGTAATGTGTAAGCTGGTGTGATAAATTAGTATCCAGGGGAACCCAACCAAGTAAGGTAGCGTCTACTCAACAGCTCTTATTCAAGTGTTTTCCTGGAGTGAAGCAGATCAGAGGAGGATGGTTGAGAGAGATACTGCAAATGAAATTCCCCTCACATCAAAAGGGTCTAGTATATATGTGTGGGTGTCACTCGTCTCCAATTGGAGTGATTTTAGGAGAACTGAAGACTCAGCTTTCACCTAGAAAAAACATATAAGAGCTCTTCGCAATCTGGTTCTCTGTAAGGAATTCTGGATTGTTATAGAGTGGGGGATGGTGATCCTTCAAAGGCTAGAGTGGGTGTCAGGGCTGAAAGATGTGTTCTTAAGTATGTGAACTAGGAGCAATATAATGTGTCTCTTGTTTTATTATTTAAGGAAAATAGATAAATGTACCGCTATATTGTTATATTGTTTTAAAAGCAGAATTTTGGTTAAGCTGAATCTTGTTAATTTATAATAATAATAAAATTTAAAATAATTCTTTACTGGAAATTATCAACATTTGAATTCTTGAGTTAGTGAGTTGCTCATTGAGAAAGTTGTTGGTGTGCATCCTGCATTTCTGAATTTATAAAAAGAATACTTTGCAGGACAGAGGGGTGAACAGGCAGAGTGCAGAGGGTCTTTAGGGCAATGAAACTCCTCTGTATGATAGTATGGTGGTAACTACACACCATTATACATTTGTGCAAATCATAGAATGTGCCACACCAAGAGTAAACCCATTGTAAATTGGTCTCTGAGTGATAATAATGTCTGAATGTAGGTTCATCAATTACTATAACAAACACACCACTCTGGTGGGAGTTGCTTATTTTGGGGAGGGGGACTGTTGACAATAGGGGACAGGCAGAGGACATAGGGGAATCTTTGTTCTTTCCTTCCAATTTTGCTGTCAACTTAAAACTGCTCCAAAAACACCTGTAAAAAAATTATCTTTAACCATTTTGGTTATACATTTGGGAAACGCATTATGGAACAGGAGAAGTATTTGGAAGTTGACCAGGAAGAGAACAGATTATAGTCTCCTGTGTGGGATATACTTCCCTACAGACATAAAACTAGTGAAGAAACAGAAACTCAAGAAAGTAGGAAGAAGAATTTATGACATTTTACCACCTAGACCTCACTGAACTCGGTTATGTTAGACTGTAGATTCCTTAGCATTGTTATTTTAAAACAATATCTTTTAATCATTCAAATTTCCTTTTATATATTTGGTTTTCAGTTTTATTTTTTAGTGTATGAAGATATCAAGAGAACCGTCTTTCTTTTAATAAGTATTCACAATATGGAAGCATCAAAGAAGAAAGACAGCATGTCAAACTGGGTTACTAGGCAGTGACTATATCTAAAATGATTTGCCTGCAGTTTAAACCGAATTACTACAATAAATCATCTAGAAACTGTTTTAATACTAAAGTTCTATTTCCTGATGCAGATAGAAACCATGTATTTTTCATTCTCCCCAGAAAATCAACATCTGCAAAAGATTGTTACTTGTTTATTTATAAATGTATTCCTTTTATGAAGGACATACCGATATTTACAGTATTTCATCTACATTATGGAGTCATCAACAGTTTAGAATTTTTACAGGAGATGATTTTCTCTGGGATTGTAATTTCCCTCTGAATTTGGGCTGCTTTGCATAAGTCCCTAAGGTATTTGGCACTCAGCCTGAGAGATCTTAAGTCTGAATATGCTTCTGCTTTATTCACTTTTTTTTTGAGACAGGTCTCGCTATGTAGTTCAGGCTGGCCTCTAATAACTAACAGTCATCCTCCTGCCTCAGCCTCCTGAGTGTTGGGATTATAGGTGTGTACCACCAAGCCCAATCCTTACTGCTTTATTATTGCCTTCAGACTTGAGTATCTGACTGTTCCTACAGGACCAAATAATCACTTTCATTGTTCAAAGAATGTTACTAGATTGGATTTATTTACAAAAGTGTGTGGGAAATAATATTTGGTTATTGTTTTAATGATCCATTAACAAAAAATGCCACTGTCTGAATGGCACCTTTTGTGATAGTTTGCTCTTCTCCTTGCTTCTCCGTGTTCTGCGGGCACCTCGGTTGGAAAGTGACTAGTGCTCTAGGAGAGGTGATTGTGGTTGCCAGCCTAGTAGAAATTCTTCTGTGGGGCTTTCATCAGTAATTGGTGCCGTGCAATTATGAGGAATTGGATAATAGTCATAGAATTTTTGAAATGAAGAGTTGAAATGCAATGGTCCTTCCTGTTTACTGATGTGGAAACCAAATTAGGTAATTTGCTCAGATTCATACTCTCTGTTCCTTCTGATATAAAGAACCTTATTATTTTGTTATGGATGAGCGAGTTGGAACAATGGAGATGCGCCACACTCTGTGCCAGATTTGAGCCCGTTTATTATAGCCAGAGGCTGAGGAGGGCTACTGCCCAGAAAGTTCTGTTGGCAACAGGAAGCGGTTTGATTTCTCCTTTTAAATCATGCTTTCAGTTGGGGAGGGCTCAGGGGAGAGCAAGTGGAATTTTACAGAAGCAGAGCCATGCCAGGTTAGTGGGGGGCACAAGGAAGTTTCACACACACTAGGTGAGGTACAAAACATCCTGCAACTGCGGCAAGTTTTCTGCCAAGCAGGGTGTGGGTTTGGAGTGCTTTGTCTAAGCACAAGCACGTTGTCCAAGCACAGGTACAAACTGGCATTGAAGCTCAAAATGGAGTCAGGTTGGCTATCACAATTTTTACCTTAGGGCTTCCTTTAAGAGCCTTGCTTTAAGAATTGTTTTATGCTTTTTGGTTAAAGATGCTTTCACCTATTATTATAGCTAGTCATATAGTAGAGCTCTTTGTTAAAGCCCCTTCAATCAGCAAAACCTTATTTTTTGCCTTTTATGTCTTTGCCATGCTTTAGTGGGCTGGGGTAGAGGTAACCTGGTGTACTGTCATTTATAAGTTCTAGTGAAAAGTTATTTTCACAAACCTGATAGATATGATTTTGCTTTAAGTAATTTAGCTTTTATTTTTTATAATTTAAAAAAATTGATAGTAGGTAAATGTTTAGTTATTAGGAAACAGTATGATATGACTGATATTAATTATTATATATCAGTGCCATAATATCAGAGAGACTGATATTACATATATAAAACCAGAAATTATATTTCATTTGATTATTTAATTTAAAAATAATGAAAACTTATTCTTAAATGAGATATAGATTAGCTGTTATTACAGCATTTTTTTTGTGTGCATCTCATGAGAATATTATGTATTATGTATCAGGTATTTTTCTGTGACATTCTTTCTCCATGCACTCTTTCACTGGTGCCAACTCTGTCCACTGTGAGGAGCCATCCTTTTGCCAGAGCTGGCCCGTATGTTTCTCCCTTTAGCTAGAGAAACCTCTTTTTTTGCCTTTACTGGAGGTGAGTAAAAATGAGTGTATCATCACTAGCTCTTGTGGATCAACAGGTACTGGACCTTTGTAAATAAAGGGAAGCATTTAATTTTCATTTTTAAAGTAGCCACCTAAGTCTTCCATGTAAAAATCAACCTGTCAGTGAATTCAGCACAGTCTGATGTGTTATTAGGTAGACTGTAATTTAAATTTGATATTCATTATTTTATGGACAGGAGCTTTGGCAAATGACTTTCATGTTTTATTTGCAGAAATCTAGGCATTGGGCTGACATTGATTACAAAGTTTTATAATCTCTATTTGAATTTTGATTATCCCTGTGTGAAACTCAAGGTCTTATTATTTCTGATAATATTTTAAAGATCAGTCTGTCTAAAAGTACCTTTAAAAGAAAAGATATTTTCACTATTTATTTTCTTTTAAATACAATATATTATGAAGTTGTTAATATAAGGGGAGAAATTTTTTTGAAGCCTTCTGTATCCCATACATGGGTTTACCCATTAAATTATTCTAATGCAGTAAGTTATTCTTGCGTTACTCCCTTAAGGAAATGATAAAACCTTTGGGAGAAAAGAATTCTCTTTCTTTTTCTAGAATTTACTACCCAAGTATAATTTGAAGAGAGTTCTTTTTATCATCTTACCGTGTATAATTATTTCATATACAAATAAAGGGTGTGTGTGTGTGTGTGTGTGTGTGTGTGATTGGGCATTAACCCAGACCCTCATGCATTCTAGGGAAAGTGCTTTACCACTGAGCTACATCCCCAATCTTCATATTCAAATAAAATGATTTTTAATACTTAAAAGTGTTGCTTGAATTTTCTACTTTTTTATATAGCCTCTCAGGTAGTTTTTTCAGTTGTTTTCCTAGTACTTACACTAGAACCATATTCCCACTAGTATTTTAAGATTATTGACTCAGAGGAAGAGCCTAAATTCACAGTAGAGGTGCCTGTGCCTTGTGAAGCTTTCATTGCCAGGTGGGTGAGATTAACACTTTCATGTCATCTTTCTGTGAGCACTTGTGGTAACAGGAGGCTACTTCTGCAACCACACACTGTAGGGGAAGAAAGTTTTTCTTTAAGAAAAAAAGCATATGCTTTTCAATATGTGTAATACACTTTTTAGAAATTAATTACAGAAATTAATATGCCATACTGCTCACTGTTTCTTTTTTTATAACCTGGCTATATTTTTTATCAGTTTTTTTTTTATTTCAGAAGACTTCTGAAGCACCAAAAATAGATTTTTAAAAAGCAAACAAAAACAAACATACAGAACAAATAAAAAACCCACCTACATTGAGGAAGATGGACTGCTGAAGAAGGGTCCCTGTGTACTCCTTGTGTACTTCAAGGTTGTCTTTCCATAGGCCTTCTGGCTCAGTTATGGTTTCAAATGTTAGAATGTAGGACTGGAGTTACAAGTTGGACTAAGGAATGTCAGACTCACATTCCTAATGGGGTGATTATTTACACTACATTGAAGGTTTATTTTCTTAATAATCCATTTATTAAATATGTACCTGCTTTTAAAGTGTTAATTTTTAATCATTGGTAATAATTTTTTGTAGCTCTCTTTTGAGGAAGGTTCGTGTTTTTTCCATTTTATACATGATAAAATTAATGTATATATAGTGATTTACTCAGCTTTATGAGCAAGTTAATGTGATGATGAAAAAGAAATTGGAATCATCTATTCAGTTAGGAGATTGTCCTAAGATTGTTTTAAATGATTAATATGCATATATTCATAGAATAATCAGAACTATTAGTATTGTAAATGTTAGAGGGGAAAATTAATAAAGTGGGAGTAGGCAAGTAAGAGGTAAAAGTTGAATTTCAGAAACTGCAGTTTAGAAGGTTACTGTATCATGTGGTCAAGCAAGTTTGTATTTACTACTTCAGAGACATACCCTAGAAATTGGTGACAAAGGAAATAAAGGTGTTATTTGTGGCCTGCTTTTTTCTCATACCATAAGTAAAATTGAGCATCACTACTGATGGAAGACAAATGGAAATGTTTCACTTGACAATAGGATCTCTCGTTCCTTTGTCAGCTACTCATTTACAGTTGAAATGTAGTCATTATTTGAAAATTGACCAGTGCTTCTTTTAGAAACTCTCACACATGCTTTCCCATTGTTGTTCTTACCACCTAGTTCTCATTTTTGTTTTTTTCTCTTGTTTTCTACCCTCTTACATACTCCATTCACTTAGGATTTTGAAATGATCTGAAGATTTGAAATTTTAAGGAAAAGTATTAGTTTTTCAGTTGTGATATATGATTTTCAGGAATACACATCCTGAAGCGAATAACAATCTGGATTGACTTTTCTTAGTGGCAGTTCTGCCATTATTTCCTTCTTATTGTCCCCTCTCCCCCATTAACATCATCATCATGATTATCATATTGTTGTCGTCGTTGTTGTCGTCGTCGTCATCATCATCATCATCATGTGAAACTTTGGGAAACTTATTAAGTACTTAAGTGCAATTCGCTTGTAAAAGGTGTGTCCCATATTTAATCTCTTCTCTATTTTCCTTATTTGAAAATTTCTCATAACTATAGTATTATCTGAAATATGCTAGTTCTTTATAGCTATGGCTTTTTTTTTGTATGTTGTTTAAATACTTGGTTTTTCTGGAATTTCCTTTGAATTTCTTGTTTTCTCTCATCTTCATGAATTGTTTTCTTATTTTTCCTAAATTTCAGACATTTTCTCAGGTCTCAGGAAAGTAAAATGCTATAGAGTTTATATATATTTGGTTGTATGTTGACCTTGAAGTCAGGAAGTTTATATTTGACTTAGTTGAAAAACATGATGCGATAAATACCTAAATACTATTACTGAAGGCTTGTTTCTTAATCCCTCCAGGAAAGAAAGGAGAGACTATCCAAATTTGAGTCTATTCGTCATTCAATTGCTGGAATAATTAGGTCTCCAAAATCTGCACTGGGCTCTCCATCAGTAAGTAGGATTAACTGTGTGATGGTGAAATGGTCATTGTCTAGTTTCTGTCCGAGATAGATTTTTGTCTGAAATATAAATATATATTTCAACAAATAGGAAAATAAAACTTTTAACTTTTCGTTTTTTAAACTTTTAACTTTTTGTATGTATATGCATGTGTTCATACATATACATAGTAAAATCGTATGTAACAGTGATATAAGGAGGACAGAAATAAGGTAGTGCAGTAGACCCTCCTTATCTGCAAGGCATACATTCTGAGAGCCTTACCTGAGTCTGTGGGTAGTGTTAAACCTTACATATACTATATTTTTTACTGTACATACTTAATTATCATAAAGTTAATGTATAAATTAGCTACAGTAAGCAATTATAATAAAATAAAACTATTATAACAATATATTGTAGTAAATGCTATGTGAATGATGCTCTGTTTCTCTTTCAAAATATTGTACTCACTTTCTTCTTATGATGATGTGAGATAATATAATGCTGTGGCTGGCTGCAGATAATTGAAACTGCAGAAAATGAAACCATAGATAAGGGTAACTACTGTGTTATAGACCTCTTATATATAAATAATCATCGAAACTTTGGAGCCTTATTAGAAGAATAGTATAAAGAAATTTCTTCTCCAGTGAAATGTAACATTTTTGTAATGGGGGTTACTACACATTTGTTTTAAAATATGTCAGTATTTTATGTGTTCATATTTTAAAGAACATTTTGATTATAAAATTAAAGTTTGTTTGATAGATTAATCATTGAAATTTGAGTTTGCCGTGTCACAGTGGTACAGAGAATATTAGTTAATTCTGGTAGCAGAAATTTGGCCAAACAGAATGTGTTGTGAACAAGAGCATGGAGTATTTTTCAAAGGCATTGGATATCCTATATTTTTGGAAAAGGAGTTTTTTCTGTCAAATACACAGTTAATTGAGTTCTTGAGTCATAATTTGAGTGAACATTCAAGCATGATAATCCATATTGCATAATAATTTAAAGACTGCTTCATTATAACTTTAAAAGTTTTTCTGATATAATATTTTCAGTCTGTGCTAATTTGGTAAAGGTAAAATAGAAAAAATATTCTGATTATCTTAAATCTTTTTTTCCTACTAAAAAGGCCTTAAAAACTTGCCAAATTAGCATAATTAGGTTGTTTAAATTATTTTATTGTTATACACTTTATGTAACATAAAATTCACATTATAAAATTATTTTATTGTAATGTACTTCATATAACATAAAATCCATCTTTTAAAGTGTGTACCTAGTGGTGTTTTTGTTTCTTTTCTCTCTGGTACCAGGGTTCAAACTCAGGGCCTTGTGCTTGCAAGGCAGGCGTGGAGCCACTCAGCTAAATCCCTTGCCCTTATCTAGTGGTTTTTTGCATTTTTACTATCTTGTGTAACCCTCAATACTATCTAATGCCAAATAGTCTCAGTCCTCTTGGAAAGATATGCCAAACCTATTAAGAATTAATCTCAATCCCCACACCCCCTCATTCCATTTCTGACAGTTGTTATCTACTTTCAATCCCTATGGATTGAAGTATTCTGGACATTTCACTGATATAGGATCATAAAACATGTGGCCTTTTCTATCTAGTTTCTTGTATTTATCATGCTGTTTTCTAGGTTCATCTATTTTGTACAGTATGACAATACTTTATTCCTTTTTATAACTGAATAATATTCTTTCATATGGATTTACCACATAAATCCATTCATCAGCTGATAGAAATTTGTATTATTTCCACTTTTTGGCTATTACAAATAATGCTTCTATAAACATTCATATACAAGTATTTAAATGAACATATGTTTTCAGTTCTTTTGGGAATATACTTAGTGGAATTACAGGGTCATATGGTAATACTATATTTAAGTTTTTGAGGAACTGACAAACTGTTTTCCACTGTGTCTACCATTTTACATCCCAACTAGCAGTGTATGAATACTCCAACTTCTCCACAACCAACACTTTTTATTTTCCATTTAAAAAAAACTATGGATAATCTAGGGGATGTGAAATAACATGTTGTTTTATTTGCATTTTTCTGACGATTAGTGATGTTGAGTGTATTTTTCACGAGTTTATTAGCCACTTATATATGTTCTTTGTGGATTTGTCTATTCATATTATTTACATGTTTAAAATTTTTTAATGTTTTTTATTGTGCTGAGATTAAACCCCAGGGCCTTGTACATGCTAGGCAAGCATTGTATCACTGAGCTGTATGTGCAGCCTTGAATTGTTTTATCAATTGTTGAGTTATACCAGTGTCTTAGTTACCTTCTCTTTGCTGAGACACAATACTCAGTACCCACAACTATAAGGAGGAAAGGTTTATTTTGGCACACAGTTTGTAGAGGTTTAAGTCCATAGTTGGCTGGCTCCACAGCATGGCAGAGGAACATGGCAAAGGAGAAAGAGCTCATGGTGTGGCACAGGAAGCAGAGAAAGACCAAGGGAGGAGAGTGGGAGATAATACCCTTCCAGGCCATCCCCCCCAGTGACTAACCTCCTCCCAACATCCCATTTAGCTATAAACTCATCAGTGGATTAATCCACTTGTAAGTATCACACCCCAATGATCCATTCACCTCCCAAACCAATCTATGAGTGCATGAGGCTTTGGAGGGGTACATCCAGAAATAACGTATAACAAGGAGTTTTCTTAAAATGAATTCTGGAAATAAGCCCACTATCATATATATAGCTCACTAATGCTTTTTATCATTCTACAGATAGTCCTTTTACTGTCTTGATAGTATCCTTGGCATAAAAGTTTTAAATTTTGATGAAGAATAATTTAAAAAATTTGATTGTGTGTGCTTTTGGCATCATATCTGAAAAACCTATTATCCAATTCAAAGTTATTCAGATCACTTTTTCCCTCCTGAGAGTTTTATAATTTTGGCTCTTATATTACATTTTTGAGACATCATGAATTATTTTTGTACTTGGAGTGAGGTAGAGGTCCATATTCATTCTTTTGCATATGAAGGATATTTACTTAAAATATTAAAAAGCAACTATAAACCACTGTTTATTCAAGTGAACATATAAAAATTGAAACTTTATAACATAATCTTAGATATAAATACATTATAAACAGGAAAATAAAATTAGAATTAATCATAATAGTATTCTTACTTGCTATATCTGTGTTTTTAACAGTGTGGTTAAAATGTGGAGTGTCTGGTGAGACACTTAGACCTGGATAAAAAGAACAACATAGGAAAAGAAGCTGATAAATAAATTTGGCTTTAACTGTATATTGTGTTTGATAGATCAGGTGTTTAATATTTACTCATATTATTAGGATAGTATTTTTATTGTTATATCAGCTTTAAGCAGGTGCCTCTTTTTTGTTGTTGTTATACTAACAGAGCTAAATAACCTATCATTACCATCTCTGAGCACTGAGATAAGCTCCACATCTAGCATCTTCCCATCTGGAGAAGGTTGTAATTTTACATTGAGAACTCTTTCTTAGAGACTGCTTTTGAAGGCAAGACTAGAGATGTTGGACAGTATTAATTGGACCCTTTGAAAACCTACTGGCAATTATGGGGAGCCATTTGAGTTGGAAGTCTTTGAGTCATATTATATTTAATGAAATCTGTTCTAGTGATGTCAAGAATGCTGCCCTTTCTTCAGGGCCATCTCTGTACTCCAGAATTTATACCATAAGTGGCTGAGCAAGCCCCTATTTCCACAGCTGCTTGTGAATATTGGTTGTATCATTCATATGTGGAATATATAATGCTCTTCTAATAGAAGCACTTTTTGAAAATGTTCTTTAAAACCAAAAAGCATATCCAAATGATTTGTTATTTGTTCTTTAAACATCCACCCCAAAACCCTTATTATTCAACTCTGACTCCTTAAATTCATTTTTTTGTATTGACAGATATTAATTTTGAAATTATAGTATTTTGAACTAGAATTTAGAAAATTAAAATATTGCAAATATTTGCTTCTTTTTATATATAGTAATATCAATGATATAATTTGTTTACTGGGTTTTGAGAAAATTGTTCTTCAGCTATGTTTAAGTTGTATATCAGTTTTAATGTCAGTATTATAATAACAACATTCCCCATCAGCATAGGGCAATGTACTTATTTTCATATGTAACAAACTACTTGTATTTTTCAGTGTTCACCTTTGAGTCTAGCAGAGTAACCTGGAATTTCCTTTAACAAAACATGCTTAGTTCAAGTTAAATATTATATATTTTAAACTTTAGTTCTATTGAAATAAGGTATTAGTATACATTTTCCCCTAGTAACTAAAATTTAGAAAGAAAGAAGAAAAAATAGGGTTTTTTTGCATTATATCACAGCTATACACTAAATTCTTCTATATAGTTAATTATGTTTAAGAAAGTTAAATATTATTCTCTGAATTGCATGATTTGAGTCACTTGCATTACAGTACATAATTTCCAAGAAGGGGATAGTGGAGTTGAGTTTCTATAATTTTTACTGTGAAAGACCAATTCTATTTATTCAAATGCTTAACACAAGTACACAGATCATATTAGTCTGATACTGTGTTCTGCAGGGCAATCCCAAACTGATGTAAATGTTTAAATTTATTGAAACATGATTGAATACTGATTCATTGTGATGATCTGGTAATAGTTTCAATTGGAATGTGTGATATGATAGTAACTCTGACTATAGTTATTGTGAGAGGAAACCAGAAGGTATTAAAGGAAGCAGAATTGTTAGACCAGAAATGAAAGTTTATATGTTGTAAAGATAGTATCTCTTATGCGAGAAGGTACACAAAAGGGCAATCTAGAAAATGAGAAGTTGTAGACATAGGTAATATTTGAGTGTCTTATTTCTCTATCTTTGTTTAATAAAATCAGAGAAAGATTTGTATGTGAATGCTAATTTGTGATTGGCATCTTCATTTTTTATAGTCACCATTTTAGAGAACAGCTTTATCATTTGCCAATAAGTAAACAAACTGAAATTCTCAAGTAGTACAAAAAATAGTTAAGAAATTTATGAGTAAGAATTTTGTTGCTAGTTTTATTGTGAAAAGTAAACATTAGATACAGTGTCTTTGTTTTGGTTAATGATCTCAGCAGATTAAGAAATTACTAATTATACTTTATTTCAAAAAAAGTATAGAATTACAGATAATCCTTTGCTAATCAAGATAGAGCCACTGTCTTAATTAATTTACATCCTGTTTGTCAGCCTGGATGCAAATGATCCTGGAGACCAAATATCTAAAATAGTTATCTATTTTTTAACTATTAACTCATTCAATAAATTTAAATGTAAATTTAGAAATTTGGAAAAAACTGGCAAGAAGAACATTTTTTGTTTTCATTTTATATGAATCATTTTGTGTTCAAGTATCAAACTCTAAATAATCTATAATACACTTTTTATACTTGGGATTACATCTCCCTTTCACTGAAAATAGATTTGACTACCATCAGGCACACTTCTATTCAGTTGACCAGGTATTTTCCACTTTTTGTGAACATTTGGTGACTCTTACTTTTTACTATGTGACATACAGACTCTTCTCCTAAAATTTCCAAATGATATATAGCTTTAAAATTAAATGGCTCTTATGAAATCTTTTTAGAAATATTTAGAATCCTGTGACTTGTAGTTAACCTCATGTTTACTGAACTAGACTTGGAATAATATATTACTTTTACTATTAATAATGAAATTGATGCAAGAAAAGACAAATGCCCTTTGTATAGTTACTAAAATTCATAAAAAATTTTTAAATGTGTTTAAATTTTATTTGGTTGCTCAATCTCACTCAGTAAGAGATTTACTTACATACTTTCCATGATGTTTTATTCTAATTTTTTGTGTTATTATTTTGTTATTTGGATGTTTTTAATAGTATGCACTATTTTAATAGTATATACACCTTGGGTTTTTTTTTCCCTGAAACTTTTCTTTTTACCTCTCCAAAAGAAATTCATCGTGTTACTCACATTTTTGATAAAGGCATACAAATCTTCATTTAGATACTTAAAAACTGTAAGGAAAGAAAATGACCTTTTTTTCCTATGGAAAAAATACTTTCTTTTTCTAGTACTTCCTTCTTACCTCTTCATGCAAATAAATTTCTTTACTTCATTAAACCCAGTATGTTTTTAATAGAATACTTTTTAAGAATAAGACCTCGTTAATGTGAAATAGGAAGAAAAGGGGCAAAGGGGAGGGAGGTGGGAGGGCTATGGGAAAGGATAGAAGGGAATGGGATTAATATGAGAAAATGGAAAAATAGGAACAAAATCTTTGTAAAT
>NW_004624743.1:26818544-26853691 GCF_000247695.1 Heterocephalus glaber
AGATTTATTAATCATGTCTTGCACTATGAGCACAATCTCTGCTGTTATCTGAGAAATTATTTCTGATTTCATTTTTTCCAGATCCTCTTTTTTTTGCTAGTTCAGGGAGTCCAGGTGGTTGAGTATCAGAGTGTTCCATCTTGTTTCCCTTTGGGGTTACTGCAGGTGATCTGGAAGTCTGGTTTTGAGACTTGTTTAGATGTCTTCTCATTTTAACGGGGCTGGGGGTGGGGCGTATGGGGTAGTGTTGCTGGTGCCCATGCGGCTCACCTCCAGTGTGCTTGTGGGGATGGTATGGTGGCCCAGAAGCCTCCTCTTGTGTGCTGGGAGCGGCTCACCTCCTGTGTGGTGATGGGGATAATGTATATAATTTTAAAAGTGAGAAAATGTCGTAATTGGAAGAAGTAAAAATGAAAGTGTACACTTTTGTAAGGTTTGTGTGGGTCTTTACATTTTTTTTTAACCAACAAAATGAATTTTATATAACATGAGATGGGTCATGGAACAGTAACATTTGGATTTCTCTTCAGTGGCACAAATGTATTGAAGGCTGTGTTCAAAACTAATTTTCATTTACTCCAAGTAAATATGTATTATGTCTGTCAGCCTATAATATCCCATAAGTGAATATTTACCTTTATTTAATGTATTGGTAAGCATTATGTCACTGTAAAAAATAACAGATGAACAGCTTATAGGGAGAAAAGTTTGTCTCATTGTTTCAGAGATTTCAGCCCATGGTTCATTGGCTCCATTGCTTTTGGGCCTGTGGCAGCATAGTATATCATGTTGGAAGTACATGGTAGAGTAGCACCTCACCTTGTCTAAGCCAGTGGCAAAAAGGCAGAGCCTGTAAGAGCTTTGGATCCTGGTATCCCCTCCAAGGACACACCCCAGTGAACTAACTTCTTTCTACTGTGTCCCACCTACTAAAGTTTTACCACCTCTAAAGTGTGCCACACACTCAAGACTCAACACATAAGCCATTGGGGGACATTTCAGATTTAAACTATGATATTTGTTACTAATCCTGACTTTTTGTTTATAAATTAAACTAAATGCATCTTCTGAAGCGTTATGCTTATTGTATCTTGTGAACCTTAAGAAGCAGTGCACATTATTGTAACTTAATTATAAAGTACTCTTATCATCTATATTAGTTTAGTTCCTGGGGGCAAATGTAATACAACAATAAAACTTTTCACTTGTGATCAGAAAATATATGATATAGTCAGCTCTTAATTATCTCTGCTAGTTGGTGTAAGCATTTGATCTCCTAAAATAATGGATAATTTGCTTTTTCTTCTGTGTCCATCACTTAATAATTATCCCCTGGTTTTGCATGCATTAGTAATTGCATGTTGGTGGTTTTCAGTGATCTATTTCTCAAAGGCTTTATCTACCATTGCTATGCAAGAGGAGACCAGCCATGTGGCAGAGGTAATAGTAAAGGAAGTCAAAGATGAGTGAGAAGAGATTCAGTGAGACAGAAAATGAACCTGAGCTAGTGCTCCTGGAATATATGAAGTTGGACAGTTCACAGCCTGTGATCAAATGTTTATTCCAGGAAAAGAAACAAACTTTTTAAATAGTTATTTTTATGATAAATTTACCTGACAGTACTCCATTTTCTTTGTAATTATTCTGGTTAATATATTTTAATATATAGATTAATTTTGTGATATGGTGAATGAAATTATAATGCTAACTCTAAATGCTAATACTGTATGTAACTGTATATGGTAAATTGAGGAAAAAACAGTATTGAAAGATAGGTATTTCTGCCACTCCAGAAGATACTTTCTTTAAAAATCATGAAAATTTCAGCTTTATTAATATAGTTTTTAAGTGGGCAAAGACAGGGAGGAACTTATGTAAGAATTACTTGTAATTACTATGAATTTTACCTGGAAAAACCCATTATTTTCTCTAATGTACTTTCTAACAACTGTTTGTTCAGTTCTCTGACGTGATCACCGTGAGTGAGAAGCCCCTGGCGGACCATGACTGGTACCATGGTGCAATTCCCAGAATAGAAGCCCAAGAACTGTTAAAACAACAAGGAGACTTCTTGGTGCGAGAGAGTCATGGGAAACCTGGTGAATATGTCCTTTCTGTATATTCTGATGGACAAAGGAGACACTTTATCATACAATTTGTTGATGTACGTTTCCAGTCTAGTTTTTAATGTATATTTTGATGTAGTTCATTGTGGTATTAATTGTAATGTTAGGAGAAACGATTTATGGTCTGCAACACTTAAAGTTTAGCAGTTATTGTTTTGGCAATCCCTTGAATATAATGCTTCAAAATTGACTACTATGTTAAGCCCAATAAGGAAATACGCATTTTTAATATTTTACATTAAAATAGTTTTTATAATTTATAACTTAAATATATCAGTATTTAAAATATATTGAACAGTAAAGTTATTTTAAATAAAAAATTAAAACATGAATATAATTTCTTTTTCAAGGGAAATTTCAGGTTATAAACTATGTACTTTTGAGAATGTCCCTTGAAATACTTTCAAAATGGTGCCATGAGACATTTTGAAGAAAGAGTTTATTGAATAATGATAATGAAATTCCTTAATAAGTGGAAAAATAGCAGTTGAATTACTCTTATGATTTATTAAGGATATTTTTTTCCTTTGGTGAAAATTTAAAAAAATCTATTCACATTGCTTATTTTAATGCTATATTATTTTTTAAAGTTGAGTATTGACATAGTAATCTCTTTATTTGCTGTGTTTTCTTTATAGAACACTAACCAGATGAAGAGTACTTTCAAAACTTTTGCTTTTACTCATTGAGATATTTTTAATGGGAATATTTTGGCATTCGAAAGAATCGATGCCTCTGTCATTTTTCACTTCCATTATTTTACATGTGATGTGTTCTCAAGGTGACTGTCCATGGGATTTTGGTTTGTGTCCAGAGATGAGAGAGACTAATTGTCTTAGAGAAAGATTGAGCCATGATCACTAAATGAAATGGATAGTTTTTTTTTCTTGTAATTTAGCAACATAGTACATATATTATTGGTAACAAATATAAATATATGTATATAATGTATACATGTTTTTGAGGTGAAATTCATATACCATAAGATTTGAAAGTGTATGATTCAGTAGTATTTAGCATATTCACATCTAGTAATTATAGCTAAATGAAAACGAATGCCATTCAAATGGGTTAAAAAGAAAAAGTCCATTAAAGTGTGTTACAATTTTGATATTTTTTGTTAACTATGCATAGTATTCAAACTTCCACTTGATAATCATATTTGCCAACTTTCATACATGAGGTCTATTGTTTGAAAAACTGTCCTGTTTCTAATGCTAGGTTGGTCTTTATTTCCTTGACAAACTCTTACTTGTATGTGCCTTTAAATTGTGGATATAGATAACCCATTGTGTTGACCATGTTGGCAGTACAGAAGGAAAGATCATAAGTGTAAACTGGTTAACTACAGTTTATATGACTATTTCCTTCTGTTTTAAAGTTCTAAATATTACTTTTTTTTTTTAATACATCACAGATTAAGTCTGAAGTATTTCCCTTCTTACTACTACGAGTTTAAAATGTAACTAGAGAAATCTAAATTAATATTCTTGGAGACAGAAAGAAAAGAGTCAACTTGAAAATCATCACTTGTTTTGATTATTGACATTTTAAAATAAGACAGCATTTTAAATTCACAGTTGAAGATTTTGGCTTCCTTATGTCAATAAAATTTTGCACATATCTCTATTAAAGATGAAAGCACTTGTATATCAGTTAATGCCTCAGGTTTCCTACTGCCTGCTTTTATTCTAGTGAGCTTTCACTGTATAACATTAAGCTCTTCAACAGTTGCAACTCAGAGTTTAGATGGTTTAGAGAAGTTTTTTATTCCTTTCCAATCTTTTTTGAGGTTAATTGTTTATAAACTAAAATTCTTCTTTTTCCCTCATATATCTGTCAACTAGAAGGGGTCAATGAATGGAGGCATTTATTAGTAGATATTTAATGAGTGCCTATCATATTCTACTGAAGGAGTTTATAATCCAGTTTTAAATTATAGAAGCTATATATAAATGAGATGACAGGTATCCTAAGGCAAGATGACATAAAGTAATAATAGATTTTAGAGAACAGGAAAATAAATAGCCAAATAAAGAACAATGAAAATAATATTGAACTTGGAGTCTGAAAAGTTATGTTTTGGTCCCAACCCTAAACTTTACATGTTCTGTGGTTTAGGAAGTAATAAGTATAATATCCTATGGAGTTTTTATGGGAATAAAATCAATGAATATATGCTTTGCAATATGGGAAGTGCTATGCAACCATGAGGCATTTTTTTATTAATAATTTTGAGAAAAAATACAAATGTACTTTGTAAGAAGTAAAATGTAATTATAAGGCTTAATGTAAAACTTCTTTTTGATTCCCATGGGATTTGTGGAATTTAAATAGTGAAAAAACAACGTTTTAGAATTCATGTGTTTAAGTTCAAGATACTCCTTGAGTCACAATGATATTTTTGCCAATGTTGTTGTCAGCTACAGTCTACAATGGCAGTTACTTCAGAGGTTTTAGTATAGGTATAAAAGTTATTTCTTCCATGGTATGAAACTTATTTGCATTCTGTGAACATTATAATTGATGAAGGTGGACACAGACACTTTCAAGTTTTGTATTTTTACCACTTTAATAGAGAATATCTATTTTAGCTGGTTCAAGGAGTAAGAACTATGCTTTTTACTGTACACTTCATATTAATTGTGAAAAGCATATCTAAGAATTCTGAATCTAGTTTATTTCTAGTGTAATTTACCAACCCGTTCCATAGTTACTAGCCTGTTTTTGTTGCTTAATGTGAAACCGTGTTCAGAGTTTGTATCTAAAGCTGCATATTTTGGGTCATAAGTATTGAAAGGTTTTTATAGAGATTCAAAAACTTGTGTTCCATTTGGTAAGTAAATATATAAGCACATTTTTGCTTTTATAAATGAGAAAAAAAATATTGTGTGATAAAACAAAAGGTAATCCAGAAAGAACTTTTAATGTTATTAATAGGACATGCTAACAGGAAGTACAAATTTGTATTTATCTCACACTCATTTCCTGAAGACTAATTTTTAGAAAGTATCATCTCATGCACCATAAGGAGGTGTAACTGAAAAATGGATGGTGTGTCTTCCAAGTGAGCTTAAAACTTAGCAAGTTAGGTGTTAGTAGAAGTTATGAAAAAATAACAAAGCTACTGAATTAGACTTTATTGAATAAGCCATGAAATCTAGATTAACATATGGTAATGATTAAAAATGACAAAAAAATACATATTTTAAAATAAAACTTAGAGAAAAAATCCTTTATATAATGGCATTGTTAATTCATTCAGGAAATGGTTGTGCATATTATATTATGTTATACCATCCTAAGGATATGGAGCAGTAAACAAAAGTAACACAAAAGTAGAAGTGGTAATTAATATGTGAAAGTAACTAGCTTGTTAGATGTATAAAACAAATGTTTGTAGATATTAAAGGAGAGAGTTTGCAGCAATATACTAGTAGGAGAATATACCATCCCATTTTAATCAATGGACATGTCATTCAAATGAAAAATGAACAGAGAAACATGGGATTTAAACCATACATTAGACCAAAGGAACTTAACAAGCATTTACAGAATGTCTCCTCTAACAGCTACAGAACACACATTCTTGTGTTTCTTGTATGTAGCATATTGTTGGATCCTGTTTCTCAATCCATTCTGCTAATCTGTTTCTTTTGATTGGTGAGTTGAGACCATTTGTATTGATAGTTATAATTGATAGGTGTTAACTTATCCTAACTCTACATTTGGTGAAGAACATGACCATAGCCATCTTCCCTGAACACATATGAACATGGCCATCTGTCCCAAAATCATGGGATGAATTAAGTTTGTGAACTAAGGTACCACTTGAATAGGCCACCATCCCTGATGAACATGGATTCAAAACTTCAATAAAATATTAGCAAACTGAATTTAATAGTAAATTTAAAAGGTCATTCACTGCAATCAAGTGGACTCTTCCCTGGAATGTAAAGATGGTTTAATACAAACAAATCAACAAATATGATACACCTAAGACATTAACAGCATGAAGTACAAAAACCATATGGTCATTTCAATAGATGCATAAAAAACATTTGATGGAATTCATTCTCACTTTGAACAAAATGAACAGACTAAATACAAAAGTAATATACCTCAACATGGTGAAGGTTGTACATGATGAACCTATAGCTAATGTCATACTGAATAGGGAAGCTTTTAAAGGGAAAGCTTTTCTCTAATATCTGTAACAAGACAAGGATATCCACTTTTACCACTTTTATTCAATATAGTAATGGAAGTCCTAGCCAGAGCAATTAGCAAGAGAAAGAAATAAAGGAATCCAGTTGGGAAGAGGGAAGTCATATTGTCCTTGTTTGCAGATGACATGCTTTTGTGTGTAGAAAATCCAAAAGATTACTTAAAAAAATTGGAACTAATAAATTCAGTAATGTTGCAGGATGCAAAATCAACACACAAAAATATTTGCATTTCTATATACTAATAGTGAGGTATTTGCAAAACAAATCAAGAAAATAGTTCCATTTACAATAGCTACAAGCAAGCCTAAGAACAAATTTAACAAAGAGGTGGAAGAAAGATCTCTATAGTGAAAACTATGAAACATTGATGAAGGAAATTGAAAAAGATACAAATTAATGGAATGATCACATACTCATGAATTGGAAGAATCATTATTAAAGTCCATAGTACCAGAAATGATCTGTAGAGTCAACACAATCCCCATCAAAATACCAATGTCCTTCTTTACACCATCAGAAAAAATAATTTTGAAAATTGTATGGAAGCCTAAAAGTCCATATATAGCCAAAAAAATCTTGAGCAAAATGAAAAGCTGGAAGCATCAGGCAAACAGACCTAAAGATGCACTACAAAGCTACTGTATAGTAATCAAAACAATGTGGGTAATGACATTTTTAAAAAGGACATAGACCGATCCAATTGAGTGGAGCCCGGATAGTAGGGAGCCTAGAAATAACCCCATACATTACAGCTAGATGAGTTTTGACACAGGAGTTAAGAATATACAATGGGGAAAGAACATTTTCTTCAATAAATGTGGTGAAAAAATTGAATATCCACTTTCAGAAGAATTGAAACTATACTCCTATCTCTCACTAGCTACAAATCAACATGATTTAAGGCCTGCAATTATGAAACTACTAGGAAGCAAGAGAAATGCTTTAGGATATAGACCTGGGCAGTTAGGTTTTGGATATTACTTAAAAGACACAGGAAACAAAAAACAAATGTAAAATGAGAAGCTCTGAGCAGAAAACGAAAAAATCAACAGAGCAAATAGTCAACCTATAGAATCAGAGAACATATTATATATATATATAGTAGGTATGAAAAAATATTCAACATCGCTAATCAGAGAAATGCAGATCATCAGAGACAGCATGAGGTACCACCTCACCCTAGTGAGAATGGCTGTTATCAAGAAGACTGAATAAAGGCTGATGAGGAAACAGAGAAAGAAGAATACTTATAAACTATTGGAGGGAATGTAAATAAGTGCAGCTATTACAGAGAAGAGTATAGAGGTTCATTAGAATATGAAAAATAGAACTACTATATGATCCAGCAATCCTAGTGCTATGTATACAACCAAGGAAATAAAATCAATGTACTGAAAAGACACCTGAATTTCCATGTTTATTGCTGCAGTGTTCATAATTGCCATCAACACAATGTCCGTCCTCAGGTGCAAATGTGGTGTGTGTAAACTAAGGAGTACTGTTCAGCTATAACAAAGCAGGAAATCTTGCCATTTGTGACAGCATGGGTGTATCTGAAGGACATTACTTTCAGTGAAATAAATCAGGCAAAAAAACTCAACTACTGATCTCAGTCTCAAGTAGAATCTAAAGAAAGTTGATGTCACAGAAGTTGAGGGAAAATATTGGTTCCTAGAGGCCAGAGAGAATAGGAAAGAGGAGGAGTGATCGGAGGGAATAGTTTTGATGTTCTACGTATAGAATGGTAAATATAGTTAATAGTAATGAATTATATATTTCAAAGTAATTAGAAAAGAGGAACTTTAATATACGCACCATTAGAAAAAAATAAAGCTTAAGGCAGTGGGTATGCCAATTTCTCTGAGTTGATTACTACCCAATGTATTCATTGACGAACCAAAGCTTTACATTATAACTCAGAATGTATGAGGATTATGGAGCAATCAAAAAATAAATTATAAGAAATTATATAGCTCAGTCTATTTAAGTGAACACTCTATTCAGTAGATACTTTTTGGTTATCATATATTATATTCATTTTGAGGTGATGAATTTAGTCTATGAAAACAGTAGACGGATTTACTTTATTTTTGTTGCTACAACTCTAAGCTCTTTGAAGTACCTTGTAAATTCATGCTGTTGGTCTTAAGGGAGTTATTAGAACTCTTAACATTTTGTTTAATGGGCTTTGCATGGTTGTGCACACCTGCAGTCCTAGCACTGTTGCAGGCTGAGGTAGGAGGATTACAAGATCAAGCCCAGCCTGGGCAATTTAGCAAGACCCTGTCTGAAAATTTAAAATAAGATAATAAAAAAGAGGGGCTAGGAATGTAGCTGTCTGTAAAGGTGCTGAGTTCAGTTCTAGTACTACAGTACAAGCAGCCCCCCCCCCAAAATCCAACATTTAAATATTTATTAGTGCATGTTTATGGTACATCATGATTATATTAATTGTAGGAGTTGGCACATGTACATAATCTATCTTAATTCTTTTTTCCCCTTCACCCTTCCCTTCCCTTTCCCTCCAACTCTTGGTCCTCTTTTCATTTTTCTTTCTCTTTCATTAATTTTATTGGTATATTTTAGGTATACAATATGCTGGCATTCATTATTGGGTATTTGTACCTTTACATAATATATTGTGGTTCTTATTTTTTTACCCATTGCCCTGCCCTCCCTTCAACCCCTCCACCCCTCACCATTTACAAAGACTTTGTTTCCATTTTTTCCTTTTCTGATATTTATTCCTTTCCCTTCTGTCCTTCCCCCTACCCTTACCACTTTCCCTTCCCCTTTGGACCTTTATTTCCTAATTCACATTACCTAGTATTCATTTTGATCCTTATTTACACTTTCAGGTTCTCACATCAGAGAAACTATTCAGTATTTACACATGTCTTACTTATTTCACTAAGAGTATGGCCTCAATGTGCATCCATTTAGCTATAAATGTGTTTAGTTTCTCATTCTTTATGGCTGAGTAGTACTCCATTTTATTAAAAAATTACATCTTTATCTAGTCTCCAGTTGATGGGCAATTGGGCTTTTTCCAAGTTTTAACTACTTCCCATTTGCAAAAGATCTATCTCCCAGTGTATTTTTGCATAACAACTGTTTCCAAGTTTGTGGCCTTATTTTTGTGTACTTAGAATTATTTTATTCCATTCTACAACTTGCCTTTCAAATATTGAAGGGAATTCAATAACTACTTGAAGTCAAAATGAAACTGTTGCATAATTTTCTATACCCTTGCCATACAAATTGAGACTTTAAAGATTTCCTTATTAACAATGAAACAAAGCCATCCCCCAACTGTATTAATATTATTTTTTAGGAATTACCAATTGAATGAGTACCATTTAAGGCCCGGGGATATAATAGTAGAGCTTACAGACTATGGAGGAGGCTCACAGTTATTCATAACTCACACATGCTTTATATAATTATAAATTGTAGTAATACTGTGAAGGAAAAATACTAAGTTTTAATAATGCTTTTAACAGAGAAGCTCAGGGCAGTTAAGTCTGAGCCAGTGAAATCTGAAGAATCAAGAAAAGTAAACTAGGATAAGCCATACTAAACTGTTACTGATATTATTCTCACTCCTTCCTGTCTACTGGTTTAATTAGTAGTTTATAATTTATTTATAGTTATTTATAATTATCAACATTCCATTTGCATTTGTTTTATTTTTAATTTTAGGTATTTACTAAAAAAGGAGCGCTTTAGTCTTTTAAAAATTCAAATTATTTCAGCCCTTTTCAGAAATGATTTTTCTTTTTTTCTTAAGTCTGCTTATTGTCCTGTACTATGAATATTGATTTTCTTTCCAGGAGCTCTGCTCAGGCATATTATTTCAACTTATATATTCATTAAATTTCCTTCTTATTTTGTGTACTTATTCTATTTTTTCTGCCTTCGTTATTAATAATTTCTTTGGAAATATGCATAGCTATAAAATCTGATTCTGACTTTTATGTTTTTCATCTGTTTGCATGAGTGATTTGTAAGTAGCACAAGGATAACTCAGAAACAGGTTCTAGAGTAGTAAATGTTTTGAAAAAGTAATACATGCTTTGGCAAAAATGCATAAATATGTATTATGGAATCTATGATTTATAATAATGTCTCTCTATGAGTTCAGTATAATTCTTTCAGATTTTTGGATATATTCTAATCATATGTATCTATGTAGTTTCTATTATCCAAAAATTGTGTTGTACATATTTTGCATTTATACTTCTTACATAATGGTATGTTAAATAGTATTTTAAAATGTAACAGCAATAGCAAAATGATCTGTGTAGAAATTTGTGGAAATTTATAACTTTTATATCAACCTGCATTCATAAAAGAAGTCTCTTGTTTAAAAGTTAGTCTGTAACTTTAAAGTTAGTCTGAGGATGCTGAGTAGAAAGATTGGTTGAGTCTAGGTATTCCAGGGCATCCTGGACAACATAGACCTGTTTCCAAAAAAAAAAAAAAGTTAATCTGGACTCTTTCTATTATTGTTAAAGCAGTGTAGAACACTTTAAAAAGTCATCTCTATGTGACTCCTGCTTTCAGATCAGCTGAGTTAGAAGAAATTTACCAAGATCTGTGGAAGGTCAAATGTAAAATTTGGAATTTTGCATGTATTAAGAAATAGGTCCTTAATAGTTTTGGTGAATGTTCTATTCTTGATCTTTCATTTGCTTACATAAACTGTATAACATTTTTGGGTTCATTACTGTATCTCCATCTTTAAGAAAATGAGTTGCTCAGTTTTAGATTGTGTTAGTACTTTCAGAACTTCACTGGTCAGAGGGATTGTTTAAAAATAATTTAATTCAAAATTAGATATTTTATTCCAATAAGAAAGGGAAACTGAAAATCCCCACTATTTAATTCAGTAGTTCTCGAGTTTTAGAGGTGTTTTAGAATTTTACAAGAACATGACACCAGAGGTTGATTTGAAATTTCATTGTGTGTGAACTTCATCTCATTAATTTTTTTATTCAACATTGTAGATCAATGTCTTGACTGCATAAATGTTGATTTCTAAGTTACGTTGTCTAAATTCAGAGCCACTTTGTATGTACTGTGTTTCGTTCATTCATATATGTATATTGATATAGGCAATATGGGCCACACACAGTTCTAGACTGTGGGGATACTTTGCTGATCAAAGCAAATGAATAAATTGATCACCCAGAGAGTGTACATTCTGGCAGGGGTAGGGGTTATGAAAAAGGATAAATAAGTAAGATATGTGGTGATAGAGGTAAATAAATAAAGTATATATGATGAGTGATATATTTTGAAGAGAAAATTCAATAAGGTGAAAAGGTAAAAAATTTGGGATGAGAAAATGGATATTGAGTATTGTCATAATAAACCTCATTGAAAAGTTAAATTTGATAGAAGACTGGAAGGCAGTAAGGAAGCTATAACTCATAGCTTCTGAGGAATTAATTTAAATGGCAAAACAGGTCTTGAGGAGGGAGTAAATTGGAGGGTGTGATCTAAAAATACAGTGAATATATGGAATTTTATTATAGTAAAAAACACATTGCTATTAATGCCCTCTCAAAATATTTCCCCTCCCTTTAAGCACAGTCATTCCATAAATCTTGCCATTATCTTAAGCAGTTCTAGAATCCTTTTTTCTGAGTTTCTAGTTGTGCTGTCAACATTACCATGGTGTCCTGAATAGACTTAAAATATTTACCTTTCATGATCATTTTGATTTTGGGGAAGAGCCAGAAGTTGTACAGTGCCAGACTCAATGATTAAGGTGGGCAAGAACACACTACATGTTTTTATGTGTCTACCTTTATATTAGATGGGACTTCCCAGCAGCATTCACTAGTTTTTGGATCATACGTCTTAAATATACTCAAGAATGATGATGTAAATGCTGTTAGACTGAAGGAAGACAAGGGAAGAAACACAATATTTGACTAAAATATTATTGTGGTTGTTTTGATTACTCATTACATGTTACACTTCTATAATCTTTTATGTCTTCATTTATTAATCACTTTCGTGTAAGAATGCCTTTTGGGATAGTTAGGCTATTTACAGATAATTATTAGTTTTTGAGAAAATGTAGTTTATACTTGTGTTCTTTGAAAATGCTTCTTTTTGTATATCCAGATTTGGAGTAATTTTGAAAGGGTTATTGTTTGTATGGTAATTGAAAGTGTATTATGTACCATATCCTGGGCAAAGTGGTTTGCAAATTAATATGTAGTCAGTCCTCATTCTTATTTGTGAGAAGGCCCAAAGATCATCTGTGTTTTACCAGTCAATAAACTGAGATAGTGAGAGATCTTGCTCAGAAATATATTCATATCTTCTATGTGAAGTATTCTTAAACATCAGTGCTAATATATCACAGCTGGTCTAGCTACTTTGTAGAAAAGTTCTATAAGCAATTTGTTAACAATTGTCCAAATTGTCTGTAAGTATATATAATTAACATTGCCTTGTGTTAATCATATATCCTGAAATGTTAAAGTAAGTATAATCTCTTTACTGCATCATAGACTCTGTCTCTTTAATGCATCTTTGTTCCTCATATGATGAAAAAGAAATATTTACCTAGAAAGTCATATATAATCCTCATTGTTTCTTCATAGGATATTGTTTAAAATTTTTTGGAGTGCTGGTTTGGTATTCATGAATTTCCTACGGTGCTCTTTGTCATGAAAGTATCTTATTTCTCCATCAATTTTGAAAAAGAGTTTTGCAGGGTACATGAATCTGGGTGGAGATTGTTTTCCTTTAGGGCTTGAAATACATCACTCCACACTTATTTTGCATTGTGGGTATGTGTTGAGAAGTCTACTGTGATTCTGATGGACTTCCTTTGTATGTGATTTGTTTCTTTAACTGCTTGTAGAATTTTGTTCTTTTGTTGGGTTTCTGGACTCTTAACTATTATATGCCCATGTGTAGATTTTCTTTTTGATCAAGGCTAGTTGGAGTCCTATATGCCTCACTTATCTTTATGTCGAATTCTTTCCCCCTATTTGGGAAGTTTTCTGCCATTGCTTCTGTGAACAGTTTTTTATGTCAGCTGCACTCTCTCCTGTTTCTTTATTGACTCCAATCACACCACAGGAAGCCCTGCAGAATGAATCCATCAGGCATGACAAGAAATTAAATGCAAAGGGGAAGAATCCAACAAAAACAAAAAGTCACAACAAGGACAAGTCAATATATATCAGTTATAACCATCAATGTAAATGGTTTCCATTCACCAGTCAAAAGAAACAGACTGGCAGAATGGGTCAAGAAGCAAGACTCAACAATATGCTGCACACAAGAAACACAATTCAAAAAGAAACTCCTAGACTGAAAGTTAAAGGGTGGAAAACAATACTCCATGTGACAGGAACCCCAGAAAAAGCAAGAGTAGCTATCCTCTTTGTAGATCAAGTGGATTTCAAACCAACCGTGATTAAGAGACAAAGAAAGACACTACATCCTTGTAAAGGGAACAATCCATGAGGAAGAGATGACAATCACTAATATATATGCACCAAACATTAGTGCGCCCAACTATATAAAATAAATTCTAATGGACATGAAAAATCATATAAGCCCTAATACAATAGCAGTAGGGGAACTTAATACCCCTCTGTCACAAACAGATAGATCAACTACACAAAAAACAAGCAACCAAATACTAGAACTCAATCAAACTCTAGAACAAATGAACTTAACATGTTTACAGAGTGTTCACCCCACAAAATCAGAATACATATTCTTTTCAGATGCACATGGGTCATTCTCCAAAATAGACCACATACTCGCTCATAGAACATGTTTAAGTAAGTGCAAAGGAATTGAAGTTATCGCCTGTATATTATCAGACCATAGTGCGATGAAATTGGAGATCAATAGCAAAAGAAACAGCAAGAATTTCATAAACACATGGAAACTCCACAACACACTTCTGAATAACCAATGGGTCACAGAGGAAATTAAAGAAAAAATCAGACAGTTCCTACAATTAAATGGCAATGCCAGTACAACCTATCAGAATCTATGGGACACAATGAAAGCAGTCTTATGAGGGAAATTCATAGCAATGAATACTCACATTAGGAAAATAGAGCAAGCTCAATTAAACAACCTGATGCTGAAGCTCACGCTTCTAGAAAAAGAACAGCACGACAAACCCAAAGCCCATAGAAGGGAGGAAATTATAAATATCAGAGCGGAAAGCAATGCAGTGGAGAGTAAGAGAATAGTACAGAAAAGTCAATGAAGCCAAGAGTTGGTTCTTTGAAAGAATCAACAAAATTGACAAACCCTTAGCCAACCTAATGAAAAAGAGGCAAGAAAAGGCCCAAATCCATAAAATTAAGAATGAAAGGATGAAATTACAGTGGACGCAGCAGAAATCCAGAGTATCATCAATACCTACTCCCAGAACCTATACTACTCCACTAAGATGGAAAATACAGAAGAAATGGACAGATTCCTAGATACCTGTGAATTACCAAAGCTGAATGAAGATGACCTAAAAGTTCTAAACAACACAATATCAATCAATAAAATTGAAAATGTAATTAAAAACTTAACAACAAAGAAAGCCCGGGTCCTGATGGCTTCACTGCTGAATTCTACAGGACATTTAGAGAAGAACTCTACTGCCACTACTGTTTAAACTCTTCAATGAAATTGAAAGGGAAGCAATACTCCCAAATTCATTCCTGGAAGCAAGCATCATCTTGATCCCCAAAGCAGAGAAAGACCCAACCGAAAAAGAGAACTATAGGCCAATCTTACTAATAAACATAGATGCAAAAGTCCTTAATAAGATACTGGCAAATAGAATGCAGAAGATCATCAAGAAGATCATACACCCTGTCCATGTGGGATTCACCCCAGGGATGCAGGGATGATACAACATATGCAAATCAATAAATGTAATATACTATATTAATAGAGCCAAGGACAAAAACCATATGATCATCACAATAGATGCAGAAAAAGCATTTGACAAAATCCACCATGTATTTATTATAAAAACCCTACAAAAAATTGGAATAGATGGACTCTACGTCAGTCTGATAAAAGCCATCTGTGCAAAACCAACAGGCAATATCATACTAAATGGTCAAAAACTGAAATCCTTCACACTAAAATCAGGAAGAAGAGTAGGATGTCCAGCATCACCACTCCTTTTCAGTATAGTTTTGGAATCATTAGCCAAAGCAATTAGACAAGAGAAAGAAATAAAATGAATAAAGATAGGAAATGAAGAAGTCAAATTGTCATTATTTGCAAATGACATGATACTCTATATAGAAGACCCTAAGATCTCCACCAAATTCTTCTGACTTAATAACCAAATTCAGGAAAGTAGCTGGATATAAGGTCAACACACAAAAATCAATAGCTTTTCTGTACCCAAAAAACAGACTAAGGAAATGAGTCAATCAATTCCTTTCACAATAGCATCCAAAAAATTGAAATACCTAGGAATCAACCTAACCAAAGAAATCAAAGACCTGTACTCTGAAAACTATGGCACTCTGAGAAAAGAGATTATATATAATATCAGAAAATTGAAAGACATCCCTTGCTCTTGAGTAGGAAGGATCAACATAGTGAAAATGGCCATACTTCCAAAACTGCTATATCAATTCAGTGCATTCCCAATTGAAATCCCAGCAGCATACTTCACAGACTTGGAGAAAACAATCCAAAAATTCATTTAGAACAAGCAGAGACCTAGAATAGCAAAAGCAATTCTAGGCAATAGAGACATGGCAGTGGGTATCACAACCCTCAACTTGAAACTGTGCTACAAAGCTACTGTGATAAAAACAGCATGGTACTGGCAAAGAAACAGACCTGAGGACCAGTGGAACAGATAAGAAGATGGGGAAACAACTCCAGACACGCTCAGCCATCTCATCTTTGACAAAGGAGCCAAACACCCTCGCTGGAGGAAAGATAGCCTCTTTAATAAATGGTGCTGGAGAAATTGGGTTTCACCTTGCCAAAGATTAAAACTAGACCTATATCTCTCACCATGCACAAAACTAAAATCAAAATGGATTAAAGATCTAAATATTAAAACAGAAATGCTGAACTGGCTGGAGCAGAGGTTAGGTAGAACTCTTGAAGACATTGGTGTAGGATGACTTCATGAGCAAAATCTCAATTATAAGTGAAGTAGCATAAACAATCAAGTGTTATCTATTCTTACTAAAAAGCTTCTGCACAGCAAGAGAAACCACCAGCAGTGTGAAGAGACAACCCGCAATGTGGGAAAAAATTTTCACCTGCATTTCCTCAAAGGTCTACTATCTAGAAAATATAAAGAACTTAATAAAAATCAGAGCCTCTCAAATTTATAGACCCAGTCGAAAAATGGGCTTATGAAATGAACAGACATTTCTCAAACAATGAAGTAGAAATAGCAAATAAACATAGGAAAAAATATTCAGCATCACTGGTCATTTGAGAGATGCAAATGAAAACAACGCTGAGATTCCATCTCACCCCGGAAAGAATGGCTGCTATTGTGAAATCAACCAGTCACAAATGCTGGCAGAGCTGTGGGGAAAGAGGAACACTGCTCCAACTGCTGGTGGGAGTGTAGACTGGTGCAATCACTGTGGAAATCTGTATGCAGATACCTCAAAGCACTAGGACTGGAAGTCCCATTTGACCCAGCTATTCCCCTTCTGGGTATCTTCCCCAAAGAATTAAAAGAATCATGCCACAGTGATATATGTGCACCCATGTTCATAGGAGCAGAATTTGTAATAGCTAAAACTTGGAAGCAGCCCAACTGCCCATCAAGTTGAGGCTGGATAAAGAAAATATGATTTTTTAAAAAAATAAAATGGAGTATTAGAACAAGAAACTAGAGAAACGTATAGCTAGATGGATACACATCGAGGTGATACTCTTAAGTGAAATAAATAGGACACATGTGTAAATACTGAATAATTTCTCTAGTGTGAGAAACTGAAAGCATAAATAAGGAGTAAAAGGTGTAATAGATAACGTGAAATAGGAAGAAAAGGGGCAAAGGGGAAAGGGAAGTGAGAGGGGTAGGGGAAAGGAGAGAAGGGAATGCAATTAATATGAGAAAAAGAAAAAATGGAAATAAAGTCTTTGTAGATAGGGGATGGTGGAGGGGTTGAAAGCAGTGCAGGGGAATGGGGAAAAAATAAGAACCAAGGTGCATTATGTAAAGGTGCAGTTTCCAATGATGAATGTCATTAAATGTACCAATAAAATTAAAAAGTCATGTAAATTAAATCTGTTAAACTGAACCTTATTTTGTATTACAAAAAAAGAGCTTTCAGTTTTAAACCTTTTACTTCGAAAATAATATTCTAGTTAGTGCAAATTATGTTTACATTTAGACAAATTTGAAAGTTCTAAGTTAAAAAATTTAATTGACAGCATAGTTGTATAGTGTAATTCAATATGTATATTCAACGTGTAGTGATTAAATAAGTATAATTAGCATTTCCATCTTCTTAAACATTTCCGTGTGTGTGTGTGTGTGTGTGCGTGTGTGTGAGAGAGAGAGAGCCTTCCAACTCCTTCCTTCTAGTTTTTTACAGAATTTATAATAAATTCTGGTATACTGTAGTCATCTTGCTGTGCTATAGAACAGTAAAACTTTTCCCTCCTAGGCAACTATATTGTGGTGCCTGTCAGCCAATGTCCTAGTTTCCATCCCTCTAGCCTTCCTATTCTATTCTGTTCGTTCTAGACCCCTATTCTACTCTCTATTTCTATAAAATACGAAAGTTGTATTTTTAAAATTTTCTTAAAGTGGTACATTCCCATATCTGAACCCACGTATTTTCTGTGTATGTGCAGATGAAATCTTAGTGAATAATCAGAAGGAAGCTTTTATTACATTGCATTTCTTTTTTGTTTTTTTTCGAAAGTAAAAAAAAGACTATTTATTGAGGGCAAGAGGATGCAAACAATATAAAAATCAAAAGCTTATCTCGCATTTAACTAACTTTCCTTTCTCTGCTTGTCCAGCGAGAGCTGGTTGTTATTTGTACATTTTCTACGGGTCCTGATCTGCTCAAGAAATCTTTATACACGGGGAAACTGAGGGGCAGATTCCGTAAGTGGCCCTTTGGGAGAACCCTCATCTGGGCAGGAGTAGATGTTCAATTCTGCTTACTTCTTTCCCTTCTGCTTCATGTGCACTACAAAATAATAATTTCACGCAATGGTGAGGCCTGCGATTAGTGAAAAGAAGCTCTTTGCTGTCTCGGCACTGGTCCACGTCCTTCATGATTTTGTCCACAGCCAGAAGATCTTTTTGATTTTCCAAAAACCCAGGGAACTCCTTTTCCATGAGTACTCGCAGGTCCTCCTTCGTTAAGTAGCCTTTGTCCCCGGCAAATTTGTGAAATGTAAACATCATGGTTTCCATGGCGTGTTCCATTTGGGATGGGATTTTGGTGAAGTCTGTGGAAACCAGGGCTCTCGGGCTGCGGGCGTCGGGCGGCTGGCAGCCTATTACATTGCATTTCAGTGCTTCCTGCATTGAAATGTTTTCCATTGAGATATTTTTTATTTTCTCTATTTACTGCTCTCAGTTAATTTATATGATAACCTACCCACCAGCATAGTTAAATATGAAGACAGGAAAGGGGTCTCTGGAGCATTTGCATAATGCTACTTACCTGGTGATATAAAAAATGGTAATAGTTTAACATGTAGATATTTGAAGTTTTTTCACTGTGTTACTGGGGCATTTTATTTCTTTATCAAAGGTATATGAATGAATGTTTTTTGGTAATAAATACTAATGAAATTCCCAGTATATAAAAGCAACTAATACTTTCTTAATAATTAAAGGAGTTAAATGGTCAGAGGTATTCAAATATTATTGTATTATACTACAAACTTGTAATATTTTTGAGAATAAAAATTTTGTCTAATATATAGGAGATAAATGATCAGAGGTATTGAAATATTGTATTAGTAATACTACAAACTTGTAATATTATTTTTGATAATGAAAATTTTGTCTAATGGAACATATTGTATATGTATTTATATGTAAACAGATTCCTTCTTCCTTTACTTGAATATGTCTCATCCTTTGTTTTCTTCACGCTTATCATTTTAACTAAAGTCCTTTCAGTTTTCATAGTTTTTCTGTTTACTCTCTTAATAGTTTGAATTAGGTTTCCTCCTTATACAAATTATTTTTTTGACAAGAGGTAGATTTTAGTATTTATTTTTCTATGTTTTTCTTTTTTACCCCTTAAATCAATTTTAAGTGTATAGTTCAGTAGTATTGAATATATTTACATTGTTGTGCAATGATAGTTTTTGTTAAATAGAGCTTACTTTGTGATGAATATAGTTTTTCTGAAAGAATATCTTCATATTTATTCTACTTTATTTTTATCTTTTCAGAATCTGTATCGATTTGAGGGCACTGGATTTTCAAGCATCCCTCAACTTATAGATCATCACTATACAACAAAACAAGTCATCACTAAGAAATCAGGTGTAGTTCTCCTGAATCCTATTCCTAAGGTAGGTGAATATATATACATTTTTGCTTCTTTGTTTTAAATTAATATTTCCCATTGTAAATAAAGTTCTTAGATCATGTGCTAGAAATTCAGAAACAAAAAGATTTATTGAATGCTGCTACTGCCAATACAAATGAAGTACGTGTTCTTAATTTTATTAATACTGCCTTTTATTCAGTGTTTACTAGGATGTGAACAATCTGATTTTTTTCTTTGTTTCCCAGATTTTCTTGAAAGATTTGAAGCCTTTTTTTTTACTTTATAATGTTAATACTTGGAAAGATTCTCAATATTAAAGACTCCAAAATGTAGAAGAAAAAGATGTCCAGCAATTAGTAATATAGTAGAATTTTAATTTTTGAATGTCCAATTTCTGATGATCACAAGATACTGGAACTTTTAAAAACTGTATTACTGATTAGTCTTCCAAAAAATATAAAAACAATTACTTTTTTCAAGTGGAGCAAATCATAACTTCTCTATGTGGAGCCAAGTAGCTGAATGAGAGATGGTTTTAGAGTTGTTTTAACTTCTAAAATCTATCACAGAATACATTATTTTCATGTGTTTGATTTATGCGGTAAGGTATGGGCATGAGAGAAGTTTGTGTTTTTAAGACAAGTCCAGTGGGGCCTAACTAAAGTGCAACAGTGAAACTGCTTTAGCACCTGAGCACTTTCGCTGTTTGAGGAATTGGGTTTGGTTCAGCAGGGTTTTTTCCTTTGAGAGCTGTCTAATATGAAGAACAGTGTAGAAGTAAGATAGTCATACAACTTGATAAGTAATATTTATTGATTTAATTTTTATTGATCCATAAATAGCTTTTAATTTGAAGTATTAGTCTTAAAAATGCTGGTATAGATAACCTAAATTCAGCTAATTGGAAATTTTAAAAAATTGTTGTTTTCCCGTGTGACTCTAGCGATGAATGTCTGTATTTGTATGTAAGTCTTCACTCTGGGACTGAGTGTTTATGGTCCTCTCACAGAAGATTTTGACAGACAGGCAGTTGTTCAACAGTTTAATTCTGTAGCTAGGGAATTGGCCTTCTTCTGTTATCTTCTAGCATTATGAAATTGGTTCATTCTTTGTTAATATTTCTCCATTCATTTTTCTACTTTAATTATAGAAAATCGCACTAAATTCTCTATTCTAAAGTGGTTGTTGCATCTTCTTTCCCTAACAAAAAGTCTGCCAATATGTCCTCTTTCATCTATGAATAAATGCTATTGCTTTGGAGGATTCTAACTTCTTTTCCCTTTTTTAGTCACAGTGATTCTATGTCTTCATTTATTATTTATACACCAAAACTTGCAAGTGTATATTTCTAAGTCATTTATATCTTCCAAAACTAAGAATTTTTTTTCTACTTTTTACCTCATACTGAGTTTATTACCTGAGTTTGTGCCAGTATTTGCCTCACCAAATTCCCAGCTTTTGAAAAACAATAGATGTAGGGGTCATCTTTCATATGTCCTTTACCACTATTACTTCCCTCTCTAAGTGACAAGAGTTTCATTTACTTAATTGTACATTTGAAAGTATAATCTTCAATTCCAGTGCATCCTTGTATGAATCAAATTCAGTGAAGGAAGATACTTTTTATCATGTTTGGTTAACTCATTATACCTCTAGGTTTTCAGAGATACTGATGCTCCTTTTTACAAGCCAGCCAAATATTTGCACTGTGTATAGGCTTAGCCAGGTCTAAGTTGACATACCAAAGCCCTAATAGAAAGAAATAACCATGCAAATTTGAACATGAATAGGGATATGTAATATCAAATAAAACTATAACCCTCAGAATATAAAATTTTCCATGAAATGAGCCTAGATAATTGATTTGATTCTCTGGACTATAACATGGTCAATTATTATCTTTCTCTCCAATTTCTAACACTGTGGAGTTGATTATCTCATTCTTTTATGGCAGTAGCTATGAAAATAAATGTATTCTGGAAAGCTATAGAAGATTAAAGAGTTATGTATAATGGTTTTATGAGGTAGGAACTTAAAGCTTATCTACCTGACTCTTAATCTGATCTAAAGTACTGGTATTTGAAATATGCAAATCAGTCTCTCAGTTTGATATAAATATTGTTATGCACTTCATTTAATGAATGACATTACTCTTTTAAAAGGTAATCACAATACAGAGTTTGTGAAAGTTAGCTATTTTTCTATTATGAGCGGAGAATAAATTGATATGGATTTTGTTATGGTGATATTAACTCTCATATATCTTCCTTTGAAAATTTACTTGTACTTGCATTGCTGAATCTATTTCTTGATTTAATTTGTGTAAGAAGTTAATGTCTTTGACTATATAAGGCACTATAAAATATCTAATTTTCATTTCATGCTAGACTTCATTTTTGGCCTACATAAAGAAGGTTATTTTGCTCTCAGGATATTTTTTCCCACTTATTTCTCTTCTCACTTATTTTTTCTCTTAACCATGAAAATATGAGTTTATTATCATAATGCCTATAGCGGCCAAAATAGTTTTTTCTTTTCTGCATATACTTATGATTATTCATTCAGAGATAGAGGAAATTGGACAGTTTTCGCAGGGTAATAATGCTAAATAGATGACCAAACCATCTATTCTTCACCTTCCACTGACTGATTTTTCCTACATTGCCTGCCAAATTCTATACAGAGATATGGAAGGTGGAAACTATTTTTGTAAGCAGGGTTTATTAATCATCCAGTACCATCTTTCATAAGTTAGCAAACACAGTAGACATGTATATGGTCTGTTCTTTATTTAATTCAGTTTCTGCTCAGATATTAGTTTACTAGAGTCCTTCTCTGGCTCCATAAAATAGCACAATCTACTCTTACTTTGCATAATTTCTCTTTATGATGGCTATATTTATCTGTGATAACATCATATGATATATTTTTGATTATGTCCTCCAAGTGAAATACAAGCTTCATAAGGCAAGAATTACATTAAACAATTAGTGCAGCTTTATCCCTAGTACCTAGAAGAGTGCTGGACCAGAGTAGATATATTCAATAAATGTTAAAAGATTGAGGGGCAGGGATTTAGCTCAGTTTTACCGTGTCTGCCTTGCAAGTGCAAGGTCCTGAGTTCTATCCCTGGCGCCAAAAAAAAAAAAAAAAGATTGAATTCATTGAGCAAGTACTACAACTTTTAAGCTCCCCCCTAGGAGTTATCTGTTGGTGATATGAAAAGACAATATTAAACTCTTAACACTTAGTATAGGATGGATACTGGCCTATCAGAACATATGCCAACTGTGAAGAGCTAGTACAGCTGTAGATGTGTTTGCTGGCTAGGTATCCTCCATGAATGTCTGGGAAAAGAATGTTCTTTGTTGGTACTGAGGAACCACAGAGGTTAGTGTGCTAGAAACCGTGATCACAGGAGAGAAAGTAATGGGCAATAAGCATAGATTTGGATTAACTTAGTAACTAAATATATATTATCTTTAAAAGTCTCTTGTATAATATGAAATTTACTTAATTTGAGTAGAAACAGCATTTAATTTTAGAAGTTTTCATAGTGTGTCTCTTAAGAAAGATTTATATTTAAAAGTGATAGTGAATTTCAAGAAAATTTTTACTGGTAGTATAGCAATCCAGTTACAAGTTACAGTAAATGCTATATTTTTAATTTCTAAGAACTTTTTTCAAGTAATATTATTTTTGGAGGCATCTAGCTAGCTGTACTTTTGCAATTAATCCTCTTAAGCTGTCATTTGTGTGGGAATTTTTAAAAGTGCTGTGTGTTTAAAATGTGAAGGGAGAAGGGTAATCTTTTTTTAGCTCTTGAAAATGAGATAATTAAATATCTTGTCAGATTAGATTTATACTTGTGAAAACCCAGAGTTTCAAAAAAAGTTTTGAGCTAGAATACCCACTATTCTGTTTAATTGATGCTTTTGGATCAATTAATTAGTTCTATTGAGAAAGGAAGAGTACAAAAAATTACCAAATCTTCTCATAAGGAAATTCATCTGGAATATACTTAATTCTCTATGTTGGCCTTGAATTTGAAGGAAGAGAAACCAACTTTAAATCCCAGTTTTTGTATTATCAGCCACAGAATCTTAGGCAAGTTAGCTTCCTATTGTAGCATACACTTGCCCTGTTTGTAATTTTCTTACATTTATATTGTGAGGAAAAATTTTGTAGATGTGAGGAACTGTACAATATCATGTACTTTCTTGTTTAAACTCTTTTTTCATAGATAAATCTGAACAGAAGGCAAATTTGGAACATTATGAATTGTGAAATAAGAAAAAAATATGGATGCTTAGTCTCTTGAGAACTTTCTAGCTTGCATTTTATTATGTCTTTTCAACAGCTGTGATCATTAATATCCCCATTGTTAGGTGAAGAAACACAGAGATTATAATTTATCCTAAATCACATTTTTGTGACTCAGTTCTTATGTGAAACTGATCTTGTTCTGTTGATCATCTTTTTTTGTTACAACCCTAGGTAGCATAAATTATAACCTATACTATCTCAGTGACATTAGTAATTCAAAATAATATTTTCCTATGCTCTAATATTGTCACATTGGGATGTAGCATTGAATTTGACCCTATGGTCTCATCACCAAGAAACTCTCATCAAGACTATTGCCAGTTGGGCAAAGAGGGATGCAGGATAATATTTACCCTGTACTTACAATAGTCTTGGAAGTCAAATTAAACTTGGAATATAGGTTTAAACCATTATATTTGTAATATAAAAAATAATGCAGTCATAGCATATATAACATATAGAGTGATATTTTAGTTTTCTTTTTTAGTCTATCCTTGGGCTCAGAATGTTGACCAGGGATAGAATACTTGCCTAGAATGTGTGAGACCTTGAGTTCAATCCCTAGCATTGCACAAACAAAATCAAAAGCTTAGTCCTTTACCAGAAGATACTTGGAGAGAGAGAGAGAGAGAGAGAGAGAGAGAGAGAGAGAGAGAAAGCAGCGTTGTTCTCAAAAAACTAAATAAGGACTTGGAGACTGCTTATTTTCTGTAACTGATTTCCTCAGTGGTGTTACATCCTTAAGCCTACCTCAAGCTTTCTTTAAATATGATATTTTTAGTTCGAAGAATCAGGTTTTTCAGTAGTGTGTTCTGTATATTTCTTACCTACCCTATTAATATTTGAGGGTTGTTGGGAAGAGGCAGATAAAGCATGAGCTTAAAAGAGTAAATAATTGGAATTTTTAATGTAAGCTGAAAGACATGATTTGATATTTACAGCATGAATACTGCCTGATGTGTGTCTTATCATCTTTTAAGGTATTTATTATACCTTCCATATGCATGGTCTTTGGAAAGCAGATTGAATCATAAAGAAAAATGTATAAGAAGATTTTTTATGTGAATATAGCTGCTTTAACTTTTCCCTATCCTGTTTTCTGTTCAATACCATAGAACAAAAACAAAGAGAAAAACAAATAAAATTAAAAAACCCGTTATGCATTTTTCATGATAGTAGAAGCTATATATAATCCACAGACTTTAAGGTACATTTTAAGGTCATCAGAAGCACCTTAGATTATGCAGAAGTCATATAGAAAAAACATGCTGTTGGTGAGAATGTAAATCAGTATAGCCATTATGGAAAACAGTATGGATGTTTCTCAAAAAATTAGAAAAGGAACTACCATATAAGCCAGCAATCTCACTAGTGGGTATATAACCAAAAGAAATGAAATAAGTATATTGAAGAGACATCTGGATTTCCATTTTTATTGCAACATTATTCACAGTTGCCAAGAAATATAAACAAACTGTGTTCATCGATTGATGGATGAATCAAGAAAATGTGGTACAAATACACAGTGAAATACTATTCAGCCATAAGAACATGGGTAGAACTGGAAATCATTAAATTAACTGAAATGATCCAGGTATGGAAGGACAAGTATAGGATCTCATTCATCTATGGAAGCTAAACAAAGTTGATTTCATGGAAACTGAGAGTAGAATGGTAGCTACCAGAGCCTGTGGAGAGTAGGAGGGAGAAAAGAATGGGGAAAGGTTTATAGATAAATATTAAATTTCAAGTATTTAGGAGTTAGAAATTCTGATGTGCTAGTCCATAGTAGGATAGACGAGAATAATGTACTATATATTTTAAAAAGCTAGAAAACTTATCTTGAAAGTTTTCATCAGTGGTAAATGTTTGAGGAGATAGATCATGTTGGGCCTGATTGAAACATTATACAATATATACATGTGTTAAAACCATGCTTATTGTAGAATTTTTATGTCTTTTATGCATCATTTAAAAACTAAGTTATTTTAAGTTAAAAGAGAGAGAAAATGAGAAGACAGGATCAGAGAAACAAGCTGCAATAGATCTCACCAAGCTCCAGCTAAAATACCTACTGAATATAAGAAATTCATCCTAATGTTCTAAGGGTAAATTCTTTGCTTGCATCAATAGATGTGAGAAATAAGTGGGGAAAATAAGAATGTACATAATATTTTAAGTGATTTACCCAGAACTGCACTTGAAGAAAAATTCAGTCAGACAAAAAAAGTGAAGTAAATGAGTTAAACATCCAACTAAAAAATTAGGAAAAATCAAATCCACAATTAAAAGAAAAACAGAAGAAAGAAATTAATAAAGGTAAAGCTATAAAATATGGTTAAAGACATAAAAATTTAATATAACTTAAAAAATATGTAGTTAAAATATTTGCTAATCTAACCAAGGAAAGCTCATACCACAAAAGGTCAGATCTCTTTTATGTACAGAGAGCTATTAGAAGTTGATAAAATAAGGACAAACAACCAAATAGAATAATTGACAGTATACGTGAGTGGGAAGTTCAACAATAGAAATACAAATCACTTTTGAAGATATTAAACATGATTCACCACTCTCAATAAAGGAAAATTAAAACTGTAATAAAAGATTATTTTTCATGTATCTTATTAGCCTAAAATCATAACTTAAAAACTCACTTTCTTAACAAAGATGTAGAGAAAACACTCTCTAATAATTTGCATTTAAAAGTATAAGTTGGAAAAACCTCTATAAAAATTATAAAATGTGTGCAAGTTTGACTCAGCAATAACACTTCTACACGTTGTCCTTTGGTTTGGTTTGTATATGTATGGAATTGTGTCTGTGTAAGTTTAGTCAGTGGAGCATTGTTTGTAATATCTGGAGATTGGCTGTAATTGAAGTTTACATCAGTCAGGGCTCCTTGAGTAATGATGATCCACTATCCAATGGAGTATTGTTAATGAGAGAGGTTTCTATATGCTGTGTGGGGAGAATTCCAAGATACATTGATAGTAAAAGAAACTAAACTGAAGCACAGAGTTTATGCTATGTTACCTTTTGGGTAAAACTGAGAATGTAAGATTACATGCCTGAATTTGGTATTATATGATAAGGAAACTTTGAAAATATATATAAGGTAGGGGTGTGGTTCAATGGTACCTCTTGCCCACCATGCATGAGGCCTTGGTTTCAGTCACTAGCACTGCAATATCAATGAACCAATCAAACAAACAAACAAACAAACAGAAAGGAAAATATCCACAAGAAACTAAGAACAGAGGTTATATATTTGGGAACAGGGATGAAATTGGTTACAGAGATAAAAGGGAGATTTTTATGTTTTACATTTTAACTTTTTAACACTATATTATCCATTCAAAAATAAATTTAAACAGGGCCAGGGGTTTAGCTCAGTGGTTCCGCTGCCTGCCTTGTAAGCGCAAGGTCCCGAGTTTGATCCCTGGTACCAAAAAATAAAAAAATAAATAAATTTAAACAATATTGAAAATATACCACCTTTCCTGAAGAACATTAACTTCTCAGGGAGATGCTTTAATGGATTGGTAAGTGGACATAATGTTCATATTTTACATTGTTAGAATAGAAAATAATTTGTAAAACTATTACAATATTATCTCATTTTCATATGATGAAACATGCCGTATATGTACATATACATAGGAAAAGTTGAAAGGCTGTACGCTAGAATACCAGTTAAGATTATTTTGGTTAGGAGAAATTAGTGGGTTATTTTTGGTAGTTAAGTGCAGTTTTAAATTTTTTTTGTAGTTGTTGTTTTGTTTTTTTTGGTACCAGGCATTGAACCTGGGTCCTTGTGCTTGCGCAGCAGGCAGTGAAACCACTGAGCTAAATCCCTGGCCCTTTTTTTTTTCTTTCTTTCTTGGTTACCAGGGATCGAACTCCGGTCCTTGCGCTTGTGCAGCAGGAGGCAAAACCACTGAGCTAAATCCCTGGCCCTGTAGTTTTTAATTTCTTTTTGTTGAACATGTTATTTCTGTAATGTGAAAATTTTTCAAAAAGTATATTATATGATAATATTTAGTAGAACATTTACAAAGCAGTATTTTAAAAACTGTTCCTCACAATGTATAGGAAGATGTTGCATTTTATGTTGAGACCCAGGACACACAAATTTAGTAGTGTTGATATGTATGTGTGTAGATCTGAAACAAATCTCACAATGTTTTGTGCTTCCTACATATGATATATTTCATTTTATATTTTAAGATGCTACATCCAATAAGTTGATTTTTGTGAACCCTGATTTGACAAAATAAAAGCTGTTTAAAAATTAATAAAAACTGACTTTTAAAATAGCAGTACATGTTGTATGAATTCAGAAGAGGAAAAAATGTCCTGCAAATCCTATGTAGAGGAAGATGGAGTAACGGAATCACTTGGTAAAGAAATGACCTAAAACATGGGATGGAAAATGCCATTCTGCTGAAGGTTGATAAGTAAGGGCTGCATCTGAGCCAGGCACATCTTAAGTATAGTGATGATACCACCTAACTCACTAAAATTCTGAATATATTCCATTCTTTTAATTGCTTGAATAATTTAAGGAATTTATTGGCATATTTAAAACAAGCAGAAGAGATTAATTTTCACTTTACTTGTTTCACATTGAACTTGTGTAAAGCTATAACCAAATTATATTACAATAATGTTAAAATAATACCATGCTGGGCTGGGGATTTAGCTCAGTGGTTCCCGCACCTGCCTCGCAAGCGCCAAGTCCTGAGTTCGATCCCCAGTACCAAAAAAAAAAAATAATAATACCATGTTATCAGTGCCATGAAAAAAAAAATATGATGGAAATTTAAGAACAGTTAATAAAATATAAAGTACTGTCTCTTAAATACCTGTGTAAATTCTGTGTTGAGCTTGAAATTTAGCTGTGAACTTGAAAATTGTTATAGACAGTTAACTAATTTTAAGATTTGAAAGAAGAAGGATTTTAATTTTTTAAAGCAAATTTTTACTGCCAATAGGTTCTAAAGAAAATTTCTCTTGGGATTTTAAATTACAACATCCTCAACAATGTGCTTGTAAAAGTTTAGGAACAGTTTCCCAGGTTGTGCTTTAATAATAGCAAAGAGCATAATAAATTAAGTTCTGAGTGGATAAGCAACAAAAATACTTCCCAATTGAGAACATATTTGGTATCCTAAAAATTCCACAGTACTGTGTATTAAGACAGGGAGATGTATAAAGAAGAAAAGTATCCACCAAAAAAAGAACATAGGAATTTTGATGCAAAATATTACTTTTTCCATTAAAAAAATCTTTTATTAGTATATGTTTGTGATACATAATGACTACATTCATCGTGGGGAATTAGTACATATACATACTTCCCCTTTTTCTCCCCTCCCTCTCATTTCTCTCTGTGCCTAGATCCCCTCCCCATCTGCATAAGATCTACCTCCCTGTTTCCTCCTATCTTAAATTTTGCTTTTTAAATTAATTGTAAGTTGGATTTCTCATATAAGAGAAACTATATGATATTTAACCTTCTGAGTCTGATTTCTTTTAATTAGCATTGTGGTCTTAAGATAAATCCATTTTCCTATGAATGATTCATTTATCCTTCTTTATGGCCTAGTATTATTGTATATGTATATACCATCTTTTCTTTATCCATTCATTTGTTGGGCCATTTGGAAGATTTAGCTATTGTGAGTTGAACTACTATAAATACAGGTATGTATGCGTATTAATATTGGTACTTCTGTTCTTCAGTCAGGAAGTGGCCAGTAGAATAGGAGCACATAGGAGATGGTAGAGAAAGCATAGGGTGAGTTGATAAGAAGTAGGAGTATGACAGGGAAGAGAAACCCTTTCCTGCCTCCATCCTTGTCAGTCATATAACCTCTCTTGCTTAGTACATTCTCTTTCCTCTGCCCCTACAAAATGCAGCTAAACAAAATGTCTTTTGTGGCTTATGTCTAGATCCCCCGCCTCACCCTTATGTGGTCATAGGTCAGACTTTGGTGAGTGACTGGATCACAGGTGTGTGATATTGGATCATAGATGTAAGATAGTGGATCAGTCCACTAATTGGTTTAGCATAGATCTGGGTATGGATGATGGATTTGCTGAAGAAGAAAGACCCATCCTGCAGGGAAGGACTCACCAATCAATAAACTCATACCCTGGATGGAATAAAACGTGAAAGAAGAAGGAAGTCTTGCTTCTTCCTGCTTGCCTTGCCATGCAGTCTTTCTTGTCTGCCATGCCCCTCTGGCATGCCACACTGCCTTGGAGCCCACTAACTTATGGACTGAAACCTCTACAAACTGTGTAAACATTTCCTCCTTCAACTTGTGGGTGTTGGGTATTGTGTCTCAGCAGTGAGAAAGTAACTAAGACAGTCTCTGAGGTGGAAACCTCTAATGTTGTGATCTCCATTTTCATTGGAAGTCCACTTATTTGATGTATGTAGTCATACAGCATTCATTCCATAGCAGTGTTTCCCTCTCAGTTCACATGGAGTCCTACAGTAGTTATAGCACTTACTTTAGTCAGTTTTCTATTATTGTTAGTTTCATGTGTATTGTTAGTTTCATGTGTTGGAAATTCCTATTAGACAATAAGCTATTCAAGAGCAATAAAGATAATTTGTATCTGATAGAGTCTAACACATGGTAGTTAGTAAATATTTGATAATATTTTTGAAAAAATGTAGACATTTCTTAAATACTTGTTATATTTGAAAAATATAAACAAAAAGCTTTAATATTCTGTTCATAGAATAATGTAGAAATTTTAGCTTTTAAAGATTCCAAAGTGGAACATTGAGGTTTTCCAAAGTGGCTTATGAATAAGATTACTATGGAAATAGGATATATTTAGCTCAATTCCATTTGTACAATAATTCATTTTCTATATTTTTTCTATTTTTTATGCTTTGTATTAGAAATTATATGAGACCAGGAGTGTAGCTTTATGGTAGAGCACTTGCCTAGCATGTACATGGCTCAGAGTTTAGTCTCCAGTGCTAAAAATAAACTACTTTTTCACCACAGATGATGTTGCTCTTAGCAAACTTTATACATGTTTTTAAGTACAAAGAGAAAATATTCCTGGTGCAGCCTGTGTGTGTGTGTCAGTGGGGTGTTCATGTGCACACTGGGGATAGAACCCAGGATTTTTGCAGCTGTATCTCCGCTCTTCTGGTGCAATCTTACTCAGATTATCTGTATTTTAGACTACTGCAAACTATATTTAATTGGTTTTATAAAACTTTTTGATACCTTGTTTAGATTTCTCTCTGGTGAAAAGTGGTGAAGCAATCTTATATTTAATATTTATTTGGAAAAACCTTCTTGTATTAACCTATTTCAAAAGTGAAAATGATATACAAGAATGAGTGCTCTTGCTTTCACTTTTTCAAAGAACCGTTGATCTTTTTTTATCATTAACTAAATCAGTGTTCATCTCTGCTACCTAGTCCTTGAAGGGAACAATTTAATTGTACCACGAAAGACTTGTCCCATATTCTATTCTGCAAAGACTGAATATGCATGCCAAGATTTTTAATGACATTGAAATAATAGGATTTAAGTTAGAAAGACCAAGGGCATTAAAAAGATATGTGAGTGATTTTTTTTTAATTGGAAAGCCTTATGTATTTATAAGCCTTAGAGAAAATGAAACTTTATATTCTTCTATCATTTATATAAAAAGTTGTATATATTAAAACTACTCTCGAAAAGATAATTTATAACAAAGATACTGTGTTAGGCAGCTTTCCATCACTCTGACAAAATACTTAGGAAAAAACTTCAAGGAAGAAATATTTATTTTGGCTCATGATTTCAGAGGTTTCAGTTCATGGTCAGCAGGCTCCATTGCTTTTAGGCTTGTGATATGGCAGAAACATCATGGTAAAAGGGTGTGGTGGAGGAAAACTGCACACCTCATGGCAGCCAGGAAGGAGAGAGAGGAAGAAAGTATATTGGTTACTTAAGATACAGTGATGACTGTGACAATCCTTGTCCCATTAGAGTCTGGTTTAGAAGACACATAGGTAAATAAAAATTATGATTGAGGTGCTAAGCTTCATTCTAGAGGAATTTTATGGTAGTTTAATATATATGAGGAGGGTATATTACTTTAACAGTTTAAGGAGGGCTTCCAAGAGGAGGTGTTAGTGGGTCTTTAGTAGGTATTGTACATATTGATTAGGAGTACACTACCATATGGCTGGATAGAGCATACTATTTCAGGCAGAGGAGCTACATCTGATCCTGAGGTAAAAAAAAAATTCTGTTCCACATTTAAGCTGGTATCAAGATTCCAGTTTCTACACCAGGATGCAAGCATACATTAGTAATGAGGAGGAGATGGAAGGGAGTTGTGGTAGGCACAATAATGCCTTCCATAAATCTACATCCTAGTCCCCCAAACTTGTAAGTATGTTTAATTACATAGTAAAAGGAACTTTTCAGATGTAATTATGTTAAAGATCTTTAGATGGGGAGATTATCCTGGATTATTAAGTGGTCTCATCATTATATCCTTATATGGGAAAGAAGGAGAAAGGAAAGTTAGATTCACACAAGGAAATGTAACTACCAGAAGTAGGAGTTGAAGCCATGTGGCTAAGAAGATCCAAGGAATGAAGAAGGCAGCCTCTAGAAGCTGGGAAGGGTAAGGATTGAACTCTCCCCCTAAGACTTCCAAAAGGAACATAGCTTTGCTGAACCCTTAATTTTAGACCCATTTTGAATCTCTGACCTTCAGAATTGTAAGATAATAAATTTGTGCTGCATTAAGCAAGTCTATTTATGATAATTTGTTACAGCAACAATAGAAATCTGATGCAGGAAGTGAAATTGGAAAAGTTAAAAGGTGCCGAGACCTAACTGTCATTTCTTTTTAACAGATTTGATCTTTGTCTTCGGCAATGAGGATCTTTGGATTTAGTACATTTCTACTTTGGATATGTGTAACACTATTAAATATGTTCTGTAAGCAGATGGATATACATATCTGGAATTCAGGAGTAATGTCAGGGCCCCAGTTACAGACCTGTGCCAACAATATGTAGAGGGCATGACTGAAGGCTTAGAGTCGATAGGGAAATACATGTCACAGAAAAGTGCCTTAGAGAGATAGCTTAAGGATGGAGGGGGTGGGACCCTGTGGCCTGTCACACAGTCCTTCCTCTCCATTGAGGTCAATGCCTTTGTTCATTTGAGATCTTGTCACTCTACACCTGTATTCCTGACAATTCATTTACCTTTCTTTCTTTTATGGTTTTAGATTAAATCTCCTATATTTTATTGTGTTGGGTTGCTGTTTAAAGAACTCATGATAATTCCTTTGCTTTTTTAAATCAGTGCAGCTTTCGTAATCTATTCAGGATCTCCATAATTTGATATTTGCTGCTTTACCCAACTTAGATCCTCCTTTTTTGCCTCTTTTTCTCCCTTTCTGTTAGTTATTCTGTAAGAATGTATATTTAAGAATATAGAACCTCCAGTTCAATATGTACAAGTGTGGACCTATTGTGTTGTAGCACTACTCCATTTCTCTCTTGGCTCTGCTTGTCCATTTTGGTCTTTGACCCATTTCACCAGCAACAAAACATATTTAGAACATTCATGTATTTCTTGTTTTCCTTTATGTTTCACACTTAATGAATTCTGAATTCCTGCAACTTGTGCCTCATACATCACTTTCAAGACTATTCTTTTATATCCTTTATGCTGCTACCTTAACAGAGATCTTCATTGATATGTAAAGAATCATCTCTTTTCTGATGCCTGCCAGTCTTTGCCCATCTACCATATTTAGATGATTGGAACATTTAAAATGATAACTGATCTTATCATTTAAATGCTGAAAATACTATAATGAATTAACATTTCTGGTTGGTTAAGTTGAAAGATTTTCACATACATGGGTCCTTTGTAATGGAGCTCCTTTTAACTTTTCCAGTTCTCTCACCTGTCAATCCTTCACATGTCTGAAGTTTGCAAATCCCTTTGACTTCTCAGAATGTGCTCAGGTGTTTCATACCTTTCTATTTTTATAATGTTGATCTCTTTTCATGAATATATTTTGAGCATCAGTACCTGTTTAAAGTCTCTCTTAACTCTACCTTTCCAATTAGGTCTTCCTTACTTAGGATTTATGCACAAGCATGAATATATCACTTATTGTGTAATATTGAAATTATTTTATTTTTATATACTTCTAGTTGCAGATCTGAAGTCAAGGACAAAGTCCACCTTTGTCTTTTTTAAGCCTGATTCAATGATGGTAGACAAAAATTGCTCAATAAGTAAGTTGAAAAATAGTTTAAAAAACATCAAATGGTATTATTCACATATGCAATTATATATAAGAAGTCAAAGTATCTAGGCATTAATAGGAATTTATAATTAAGACAGAGATGATAGCCTGGTCCTTACTCAGTGGGATGAGTAGCATCCTCATTCTAGTAGCCATCCTCAAGAATGAGCCAGTGAATCTAGAAAAGATCCAGGTTGGGAAATTATTGAGATTACTAATTTTGAAGTGTTATGCAACTACCAGTAGTTAGGGAAACAGTTATTTTTCAGTAATTCAGTGATTTCTTGTGTGTGTCATCCCTTCAGGACTTCTTTATATTATTCCCAACTAACATAGATCTTGCAAATCAAAGTATTTTCCTAGGTATTTGGATTATCCTAAATCAAGCCCAACATGAGTAATGATGAGTTGCATTGTCTTTTTTTGTTTTATTTTTTATTTTTCCCTATTAAGTTTATTGGTACATTTTAGGTATAAAATAAATTTACATACATCATTGGGATCTTGTACCATTACATGAATATCTTGGTTCTCCTCCCCCCCTTTCCCCTGCCCTCCCTTCACCCCCTCCATCCTTCCCTATTTGCAAAGATTTTGTTTCCATTTTTTTTCTTTTCTCATTTTTTCCCTTCTTT
>NW_004624743.1:26856450-26871066 GCF_000247695.1 Heterocephalus glaber
ATTGTTCCATCTCATTTCCCTTTGGGGTTGCTGTAGGTGATCTGGAAGTCTGTTTTTGAGGCTTGTTTATGTGTCTTCTCATTTAGAAGGGAGGGTGATTCTGGCGCCCACGCGGCTCACCTTCTCTGCCCTAGTAGTGTGGAATGCTGGCAGGGGAGCTTCCTTCCTGGTGCTGGGACTGGCTCACCTTCTCTGCCCTAGGAACGTGGAATGGCGATGGGGAAGCTTCCTTCTGGGTGCTGGGGCTGGCTCACCTTCTCTGCCCTAGGAGCATGGAATGGTGGCCCAAACTCTGACCAGTAATTTCAGTGGTAGACCTCCAAAACGATGTAGAAGGAAGAGATGTAACTCCCAAACCTACTAGATATCCAAAACACGAGTTCATGTTCCCTAAATTCGAAGAATGATTTCTAGGAACAACAGAGGTTAAGTGTAGGAAAAATTTATTGACAGAAAGAAAGCTTCTACCTAAGAGAGACAGAAGGGGGACGAGATAGTGGATTGCCCCTGCATTTTCTTTTTTAACCCTTGGAAATCCTTGTTTGAGGTTATGGATAATAATGTTCTTCCCTATAAGACTGATATAAATACATGGACTAGCATATTAAAATTCATTGTTATGTCAATGGTAATAAAAATAGCAAAAGTCATTGAAGCTTAGTAATATGTTTCAGTTTACTTCCACTGCATAATAAATGTATTTAAACATACAGAAAATTAGTAATATGAATTTATTGGATAATTATTTTATACACACTTTGTTTCATTTCAACAAAGAATTTGGAGAACCTTCAAAGATATGCTTAATAAAAGAGACTAAAAAATAAGGAGATGATGAAATTGGAGTGGAGTAAAAAGCATAATTACAGTTTTAATGAGGATATGACTATTTATTATAGAGAAATGTTTGCCAGAGGTTTCTCTGAAGTGGATGTAGGCCAGAAATTACATTCTGAGTCGATAAGCAACAAAAATGAGGCATTATGGGGAGGAAGAAGCATCTCAGAATGCCTATGCCTAGACCTGAGATCTAAGGAAATGGTTCTATAAGTCTTTATTAAGGAGACCAGCCTTTCTTTGTAAATATTTATATATAAGATAAGTCAGACATTTTTCTAAGTGTTTTACTTAGGTAATTCTCATAAAAATCCTGTGAGGTAGGTAGTACTGTTTTTCCAGTTTTATAGTTGAGGAAATGGAAACACATAGAAGCTCAGTATTTTGCATAGGTATTATTAGATGGCAGAGCTTGGATTCTAACCAGAGCAATTTGCATCTTTGGTTTTAAACACCAATGTTGGCTCTCCCAAGTGGTATAGTTCTTGCAGTTCATCCTAGGTAGCCCTTTTCTTTGTATAGCTATCATGATGCAAACCTGTGAAATTGTGTTAATTTAGGAAATATAAGTACTTCCCCAATTCTGTTTATATACTGTATCTCACTATGGTATATCTTCTGGAGTACTGATTTTGAAATTTTAGGTTCTCGGGAGTGAGTTCCACATCATCTAGGAACTTGTAAGAAATGCAAATTTTCTAGCTCCACTCCTGACCTAAAGAATCAGAAACTGTGAGAGTGTGGCCCTGCTATCTGTGTTTTAACAAGTCCATCTCCCCCGAGTGATTCCTAAGGTTTGAGAATCAATAATGTAAACTAATATAGGTAGAAAGAAAAAAGCTAACCCAAACCTATAAATTCTCTTCATTTCTTTGTCTCTATAATTTGGACTGGGAGAGTTTAGTATTAATTTGGAGTAAAAATACATGCATCTGTTAGGTAAATGATGACACAATATCAGTCCAGATTTAGGGTTTCAGGTGGGACCTCTTGGAGTAACTCCAAAGGAGAGTCACGGTCAAGTTTATTGAGTTGGGTCTTTTATGGAGGGTTGGGGGATTAGTGGGATGAGTTTAAGTGGGGTGAGGTGAAGGGGAGTATGAGATTAGGGAATACAGAATTGCTGAGTACATGCCCATAGCAAGGCTAATGTTCTGTTGTGAGTGCCTTGAGACCTAGCAGGTGGGGCAGGTGTGCAGTACTGGCTTACTGGGCATTGTTCCCCAGGCTCAGGGGGAAGGTAGAAGGAACTCATGCAGCTGTGGGTGGGGAGCAGATGGGGTCCTATAGATCACATTCTAACCTTGGAAAAAAGGGAAAGAAAATCACATTTATTAGGGAATACACTAGTAATGATTTGAGGTATAAACAATAACCTCTTTAAACTTTAATCATCTCAAAACCTTCTAATAATCAGCAATCAGCGAAGCAGAGATACCTATTTTATGACTTTTTGGAGAAAGTGATGTTCCAAATTGATTTTTGCAGTCTCATCAGAATTCAAAGGAAAGATACCTGCATGAACAGTATTTTTTTTTTGTATTGCCTTTATGGAGTTGTATATTCACTATAATCATTCTGAGGTGATTATGAAACAGAAAATGGTAAAGTTTATATAACTAAAAAGTTTAAATTTTAGCCTGTTTGGGTGTGTCATTAGATTTATGAAGAAAGCTAAACTGTGAATATTATGTCTTTAGAGACATGTCCCTAACTCAGATATCCCATCACATGGTAACTTTCTTTTTCAAAATTTAACATTTTTTGTAATTAAACATTTATTGATACAAGCCTATTTACCTCTCATTTCCTCATTCATAAAATGGTGATAACCTTGTCTCATTAGTCCTATTATCTCAAATAACACTTTTATAGCATAAATGTTCATTGTTATTTGTTTAATACTTCTACAATACACTAATGCCACTGTACAGTACACTGTATGGTGGCAAGGATGGTGCAGATTTGGTGTCATTACGTTCCTTAGCACTTAGAAAGTTTTCAGTAAATATTTCCTAAATGAGTGAATTAATGAGCTGAATGATTCTTATCTTCATGGGATGTTGTGGTGATGTGGAAGTGTGTACAGGGCCAAGAACAATTTTAGAGATAGTTGAACATTACAAATAGCATTTCTGGGGAAGGAGTTACTAGTACAGAATTACAGAACTAAAAGCATCTCTGGCCGAGATTTATACATAGACCATGACATACTACTTTGCTTATCTTTTTCTTGCTTCCTCAGAACCCATTTTCTCTTACTTTAATGTCTGCCTCCTAAGAATGTACTTTTGCTTTAAACCAAGTTGAAATTAATTATATTTCAAAATTGAGTTGATTTTTGCAGAAACCTGGATAGGTGGTTCATACTGTTCTTCTGGGTTTGTAAAGTAGTAAACTAACTTTTGTCATCTTATGACAGTGAAGTTTTTGACAGTCATTCTTAGCAGTTTCATCAACATATCAACCAGATAAGTGGTGTTTCAAAGCCATATGGAACTCCTAAGTTGAGAGCAAAGGGAATACTGGAGTTACTCATCTGAAATCTGTCACTAAAATTTAACATGAGGCACTTTAAAATTTTAATAGAAAAATCAAGTTTGCAGGAGCAAGAGACGAAAGGTGGTTTAAAATCTCCTGTTTGCAAGTACTTGTAGATCAGCTAAAATAGGTTATTTAATCTGTCTTTGAAAAGAGGGTTGAATTGTCAGGGAACTTTAAAAACCTACTGAAGGCAAATTAACATACAGACATACCTGCATTCAAATGTTGATTCCTCCTTTGCTCTAATACCTTTTCCCCTGCCCTCCCTCTTTTCCTCCCTCCCTCCTTTTCTGTGCCTCTTGTAGGAAACAAGTATTTATTGAGCATCTACAGTTCAATGCAGTGCTGGTAGTCCAGTTAAAAGCAAAACAGACATGATGTCTCTTCTTTTCAACTTTTCAAAAAGATTCCCCTGGGCCAACTAGTCATACCACTACTTTTCAGTCCTCTCCTTTGCTTGCCTTACTCTCTGAATACTTTTCCATAAGTAAAAGATCTCTAAAAGACATTTTAGAGCCTGTATCATACTTTTCTTTGTTACTAGTTAAAGTTAGTAGAGGCAAAGGAATATAGAAAATGGAATTGAGAATATACTCACCAAATTTATATAAACTACTCAATCACATTAATAATTTAGAAGATGGAAGTATAAAAATTGGATAAAATGTTCCACTAAAACTAAATAATTATATGTACAATTGTAAACATTCTTACAGACTAAGTCTAAAAAATGAAAATTCTTTTTTTTTTTTTTTTTTTGGTACCTGGGATCGAACTTGGGACCTTGCGCTTGCAAGGCAGGCGACACAACTCCTGAGCTAAATCCCTGGCCCTAAAAAATGAAAATTCTAAGCTAACCACTTGATAATATAGAAGAAAATTATCTGGAAGCTGAAATCATTCTGATCTCCAGACATGAATAAATGCCGGATGGTAGTTATTTCTTTAAATTCTCCATAGTTGGATTTCATTATCATTCTTATATCTTTTTATTATACTTATAAAAAACAAACACAAATTATTCTTCTTCTGAGAATGTGTATATAAACAGTGATAAAGGATGTATCAAAAATCAATTGGAAGAGGATGTATGTCTCTTTCAGTGGTGGAAAAGTTTGGTAAAGCAGCAATTTAGACTACTTCTAACACCCATGCCTGTCAGGACCCAGTTCATTTGCTGTGGGCTTTTGTGTTGTTAGGTTGCAGTATCTGCCAAGGTTTGAGTGGGACTAGGTCATCACTGAATAAGGTACAGTTTCTTTCAGCTGGGCTGAGGGTGTAGCTTTTCATCAAAGGACTCAGTGTGCTTGTGGTATTGGATCTCTAAGGCAAATAAAAAAGTAACAACCCCTACATAGAACAAACCAGACCTAACAATATAGCAAAAATTTTTTTAAAAAGCCATAACCAGAATACCAGTAACAATGCAAAAAGAGACAAAGTTATTGTATAATACACTAAGAAGTTAAAATTAATAAAACAAAGATAGGAGAAATAAAGTAAAAAGGGAAAAATGATTTTACAAGAAATGGAAAGAACAGAAAGCAAGATAAAATCCAGTTAAAGAGAGGCCAAGGATTTAGCTCAGTAGTTCCAGCGTCTGCCTCACAAGCAGAAGGTCCTGAGTTTGATCCCTGGTATCAAAAAAAAAAATCCAATTAAAGAAGCAGAAAGGAAAATAGCAGAGAGAACAATAAAGTAAGTTAAAAGTATAGGAAAATAGTTATAAATAAAAATAAAATAAGAAATAGAGAAGATAGAAGATAGAGTAGATGGAGGAAAAGAGGAAAGAAAAAGAAAAGGACAAAAATAAAAATTAGCAACAGAAAGAAGAAACCAGTCAAAAATTCTTCCTGGCTAAAGAGTTTGGTTTGGAGAAGCAGAGTGTACCAGGTATGGAATAGATAATGAGAAGCTGCTGCAGTCTGTTTTACTTCTCAATTTGCCTCGAACTGGTTAGGGCAGTTTATACAGTACCTGTTTCTTGCTGGACGGCTTGAGGAAATATTTACTGTGCCCAGTGTGCAGTTCCTGGGAAGGGGTTTTGTATAAGCACCCAGGGTTGTGGCAAGTGACTGGTTGCCAGGAGTCCTCACTGACCCAGCATCAGCAACACCTGGAACACTCAGGTTCCATGTCCTCTGTCTGGGCACCTGGCAGTGTGACAAATGACTGAGCAGCTGCCAGGAGCCTTTATGCATATGTAGGCTTCCAGGCTTTTGACTGCCAGGGTGAGCATTCACTTTCTTCCAATGTCCTCAGTTTGTACACCTGCGGGTGAGGCCTGAGTATGGGCTGCACACACCCTCTTTAGTGACCTTACCTTACCTGCTTCTGGGCTGCACCTGTCTGGAATGTCCTCCATCCAGATGAGTCTAGACAGCAAACCTGGGACATATGGCAAATGACCAAGCTGTGGCCAGGCTATGAGTTCCTGAGAAGCCTCAGAGGTTGGAAGGACTAATTGAACCACTAAATTCTGTGTTGGAGACATGCTTATGGGCACCCACTGCTCTGTCAGCCCTCCTTCTCTAAAGCACACTGTTCTATAGCAATACACTGTTCTTCTCCAGTTACTGAGGGTTGGGGCATTAACCTCTGCACTCCCTGTGTCCCTCTCCATCATAGCCTGCACTCCCTGCTGCTCAGACCTCTCAGAGTGCCCTTGTCCCACACTCCCATCAGCTTGTCTCAAATGTCCTTCTCCCACCCACCCAGCCCAGCATTCACAGGGCCCTTAATTGGGATCACTCTAAAGCTTCTGATTGTCAAAGGAATTTAATTTCTAATAATAGGCCCATATCAAGATGGCATTGCCATAGCCCTTGGAGAGTTTGCTGAGTGAATGTAATGCATTTCTTCTCCGGTGTCAGGTAGAGTCATTCTCAGATGGATTAAAAGTTTGGCCCATGGATTAATTCCCTTTCTCTGAATAGGATATATTTTCTCCTTTGTGGGGCTTACTCTTCTCTTTCTCAAAGTTGTACCAAGGGTATTTCTATCCCTCCATCTTACCACACCTTGGTTCAAGCAAACATTGGCATTTATGAATTTACAGCCTATACAGAATTCTATATCATTTAGCATATTCTTTTCTCTCTGGCAGTATCTTTCCATTTTATTTTTAAAGATGAGCTTACTATTGCTACTTATTTATATTTTTCTTTATTTTATTACATTAGATTTTTTTCTTTTTTGTATATGTGACTGTTTCTCTCACATTGCACCTTGTTGGTTAATATAAGCCTTTGAAAAATGTCCAAGAAAGCAATTATGTAAATATAGATATTTAGTTGTATTTCCATTACAAAAGTTGCATGTGGAGTGAGCATGGGAATACATAACTATTTAATATGAAGGAATTTAAAGTCATATAGCTAGGCCTGTAATAGTTTCTCTTGATTTGAAGATCATTTGTACTCCATTCACCATGATGTTAGTTATTTGTAAGCATTCATATTGCGCCTGTAATCAGTGAAAGATCGAAGAATGTATCATAATTTTTATGTTCCTATGGTGCCTTGTACTTCCTGAATACTCAATAAAGTTTTAAAGATTGGATTATGTGATTTGAACCATACTACAGAAACAGTCTATTAAATCTTTTTTTTTTTTTTTGGTGGGGAGGATTAAAATTTTCAATGATAAATTATGTCACTAGAAGCTTTTCAAAAGCAATGATATACCAATAAATAATAATTGAGTTCCTAAGAACCTACTGCATGGAAATATTTCAGAGTGCTGTAAATAACATGGCATTACTATGCTATAAAATAGCAAAAATATTGTAAGTCACGATACTAGCATAGCAGACTTCAGAATATGCTATTCATGCAAATATAAGCCAGCACACTTTTTTTAGACACTGATGAACTTATAAGTGTTGTTGCCTAGATATGTGTTTCCTAAATAATGGATATGTTATGGTAAGACTGTGAAGAAAAAATTGTATGGAATAATATAATGAAAAGTGTGAAGCATCAGAGTTTTTAAAAAGCATAAAAGAATTGAATTTTTTACTTAATATATAATATGTATGTTAATATGTATTGCTTATTTTTATTTCAATGTCATTTTGAACAATCTTTGTTTTTTTTTTTAAAAAGTGAGAAAAATGTATTTCTTAAACCAAGTTAAGATTTGATACTTTAAAGCACACTAAAAACAGTATCAAAGAATCGTAAGTATATTTAAGTCAGCATGGCAACATCTCAGAGAAGAAATCAGGAGGAATAAAGTTCAATAAACTTTTCAGTGTGGGCAATATTTCAGTAAAAATTTTAAGGAGTAGGGTCCTAGCTATTGAATTCCTCACACCAGCTACATCAAGAGTTAGCAGACTGACTAGAAAAATTGACATAGATTTATGAGTCCTTGAATGTTTTGGTATAGCTGAATTAATCCTTTTTGTTATATAAAGTTTATTATATGAAAAATGTTTATATTTGTCCCCAAAATAATCCAGCCATACCCAACACACACACACACACACACACACACACACACACACACTTCTCAATTACATATCTGTATTTCTTTAACAAAACAGTTAAGGGATACAATCATAATGAAGACATCACCCATATGATATGTTACCAAGATGCTGTCTAGAATCCCTCATTTAAAAATATTAGCTAAGAACATTCACAGGACCTGCTGGAAAACCCTGTGCATGCAGTACTTCTTATACACCAAACATCTGAAACACACTCACACCATTACTTTGTTCTTACTATTATACTATCTTATGCAAAAAAGCAAAAAAAAAAAGCAGCTTTTAGCATATTACAATTTTTAAATGTAGGGAAAAATATAAAACAAAAACCATTGTGTGGATAAAATGGTCTGTGATGTCTCAGCACAGCATCGTCTTTTTTTAACATCATTGGCAGGATTTTCTATCACAAGTTCTTCAATTTTTATGTCTTTTTCTAAACGTGAATGCTATGGATGAAGTACAAATGTAGAAAATAACAGCAGCATTATTTGTCAAAGTTAATCCCTATAATTTAGTAAGGAAAAAATAGATATTAGCATAATAAAGGCTTTCTAAACTGTACTAAATTTTTAAAAATATTGTTTTAATGTAGTAAAGGTGCCCAAAAGCCAATTCAAAGCCATGTCTTCCCACCCCTGCCCCCCTGCCCCCACCACCCTTCAGCCAAATCTAGAAATGACTGTCTGCTAAACTTGAGACCTTTTTTAAAAAGTTTCTTGTTGATTTTGGGTTTTCTTGGTGAAGACCAGAATTTCAAGTGGTGCAGTCGGTCAACTAATTGAAAACAAGGACTTCCCTGTCAACAGGTTTAGGAACAGCTGCAGTGCCTTCTGAAAATGTAGCTGCAGGGCACATGGTCATCATCTACATGTACACCAGCTGGGAGCTTTCGGTCTGATCCACCAGGTTGGAACTTTCTAGATCTGAGTTCTTAGATGGTCAAGCTTCTGCTCCTGAAGGCCTTGGGCACCTAAAAGGTCATCACAGAACCTCTGGAAAGTGAACTCCTAAAATGCACATTCAGGGGAAGGTGAACTTGTTCCAGGCCTTGGTGCTGCATTCACTGGCCTCATTCCTCAGGCTGTCTTCATCCACAGGTTTAAAATCTGAGGTGTCCACAGGGTGGCTGATGGTGGGAACACAGGGGCTTGCTGCTTCTGGATATTGCTATGGAAGTTGATGCCACTGAAGAACTGGTAGGCCTTCAGGTTGTGAGCCCCATTCCTTATCAGTTGACAGTAGGCAGAACAGCATAGTTTGATGGTGAGGCCCTGGCCTTATTGCTCAGCTTTCCCTGGACCAGAATGTGGAGTGTGTTTTCCCAGTTTGTTACCTTCAGCTAGGTTTCCATGGGGGTAGGCATAAAAAGAGTGGCTGCTCCACCAGCATCTGGAAGAGAATTGTGCCAAAGCTACACAGTCAGAGCTGGGCGTAGCCTTTGTGCAGGAGCACCTCCAGTGCGATAATATTTGGAGTCCCAACCAGGGAATGTGCCACACACCTCCGTCCTGTTTCTATGCTCTCTGCTCTGGGGCTTTCAGCCCATTTGCACATCTACAATTAGACAGGTCACCCTAGAGGTCACCAGGCTCCATGCTGTCCTCGCTGATGTGGTTCCCCTCACCTTCCTGGAAGGATTTAGAATTCAAATGAGTCCACCTGAATCCAGTGCAGATGCCAAAAAAATCTATCAATTTGATGTGACCTTGCAGATCTATCAAATGTTGTCAGGCTTGATGTCTTGGTAGATAAAACCCATCTGGCGGGCACTCCATGACCAAAGTCAACTCTGTGTGTGGAACTGGGGCAAGTGCTTATGGATCGTCAGAGTCAGCAGGCTCCTCATCCCGCCTCCTTCCCCATATCTTCACAAGCCATTTTCCTCTTGGAGGAGTAGTAGAGTTTGCTTGCTCTTTGTCTGCCTCCACCAGGATGTCCCTTGGCCTTGACATGGCTACCTGGTTCCAGCTCAGCACATCTTTTTTCCCAGGGGCTTTATGATGTAGAAGGTGTTTGTGGTCCCTGTGCAGGCCAGGCAGGGGTATAGTTAACAGAGGAGGGAGAGGTGATCTGCCCTAGGCGCCACATTTTTTGGGCAGCATTATTGGCCAAAACAAAAATTAGTTGTAACAGTTTACTCCATTTTAACACAGGGAAGACATGTTGGAGGTGGCAAATTTAATGACTGCCCCAAGCCACACTCTAGCTATGTCACTGAGGTCAGGCACATTTCCTGATTTCCAGAATTTTGATTTTCATAGCCAACAACATGTCATTCTACCCTCTTGAGCCTGTTGTAATTAGACCCCTTCTGGTAGAGGGTCTTCCTCATTTGGTCCTGCTCAGCCTCAGAGTCTGGCCTTGGCCATTTCTTGCTCCAGATGCCACCTCCGACTGACCTTTGGCTGGTAGGTTTTGATGACACGTTCCATGTGCTGCTCCATGAAGAACTTGAAGTAGCTCCAGATGCTGGATTCTCTCTCCTCTCTGCTGTTCTTGTGGATGGGAGCTGCAGAGGTCTGGATCAGCCTTTTATACTTGCTGCCCTTTGTCACCCCTGGCTGGCCCTTTTGTGGCTCTTGCTGCTCCTGTTGATGGGCTCTGCTGCATGTCCGTGCACAGGCTGGCCTGGTCATACTGCTCTGATTTGCAGTGCAGTAGTAGGTGCTTCAGGTAGGGCACAGCAGGTGTCAGCACTCTGGGCCACTGTTCTCCACATCCTGCGTGCTAGGCCAGAGTGGGTGAGACACCCACATGTTCTTCACCAGGTGCAGGGTGCAGTGACAATAGCCATGACCATGGTGGAGTCGGCAGGGAGGCTCCACCTGTTGTGGCATGCAGACCAGGGGCTGCTGGCCATTGCAGGAGCTGAACCTGCTGGGCCCTGACTGTTGGACTAAAAGGCCATGTGCGGGAGCAGCGCTTCCCAGGCTGCTGCAGCAGGGTGTGGTGACCACTGTGGCCCAGTGATGCCACCCAGCTCTTGCCAGTCTGCATGGAGGCTGCTGCTTGAGGGGTCAGCAGGCCTTTGGTGGCTGCCACTGACGAACACCCCTTTAATTATTTCCGTCACAAACACACAAAAGTAAATAGTTTCTTCACATTAGCTTGTATCACCAAAAGTCAAAGTTTTGTTTGTTTGTTAAATTAGCATGGGCACTGAAATAAAACATTGGTGAAATTTAAAGTAAGTGGAATTCATTTAGTGTGAATATTATCAACGCAGGTAATATGAGAAGGAAGCATGATTTTGCTAACTTGTTTAAACCTGATGTTTCTCATTTATCTTTTTTGTATACATAGATTTTATAATAAAACTTTTAAAAAGATTGGTAATATCAACATAGTAAACCTAGAAATTTGTAAAAAGTATTGTTTATGACATCTTGGTTCGTATGTATTAATATTTCTGCTTAGAGAATTATGAAACATGTACGGTTGGTGCCTGTATGTGTAAGTGTGTATGTACATCCCATTCTAACTACCCCCTTAATAACATGCAAAGACACACAAATATAAAGGTAAGGATGTTTAAATAAAAATTATAGATGGAGAGAATGAAAGAGATTGGTGAGAAAAGAGGTAATAATAGGGATGACATTTTTGGTGGTTGAAAGAGATATAGGTAATAGTCTCAAAAGATAGACATAGATAATGTGTATTTATAAGGCCAGAAATAAGAGAGAATGTAATATAATTATTCAATGAAAGGGAGGGCTGAGTCATCTTCATTAGAATTTTTAAGATGAAGTTTAAATGAAATCAAACAATACAGAGATTCTCTATCCTGGCATTTTTCAGAATGTGTTTCTAGACTAACATCTATAATTTTTCACACTGCTATTATTAAAATAGTCTCACTACTCTACTCTTAACATTAAAATATGTACATAATTTATCTGGCACAAAATAAGGCTTTGTTGAGAATTAGAATGAATATGTATTTTCAAATTGTGCCTATGAGTTTGCTATAAATATTTACTTATGTATGCATATGCACACATATACATATATACCAATGTGCAGTATATCTTGTACTCTCATTTATAATAAGTGTGACAGCAAGAAAATTATCAGTAACCTAAAATATGGAGATTAGAGATGAAGATTGATACAGCATGTCAACCTCATTTTATCTGTATATCTACATGTACCTGTATGGGGGGTATGTATTTTATTTAGATGGCTTCTATTTTACCACTAAAGCAGATGATTAGATTATTAAATAGTTTAATTACTCTAGTTCTTCATAAAGCAATGATATAGAAATATTTTGTAATCCTGAATGACTGAAGACAATGAGCTGTCATGATCTAAGATAGAATAATATTTACAACTTAGTAAAAATTACTCATTTACATATTTTTAAGGCTTTGCAATCTGATAAAAAGAGATAAAAATTAAGCTTTTCAAAAAGATGGACCAATTGTTATATATTTTTAAAGAGCTACACATATATTTCAAGGTTGCCACTTAATTTATGCAAAATTTGTAATTCAAGAGAAATGAACATTTTATCTGTACTTCAAAGATCTCTTTGTTTTTATTCATTCATTCATTCATTCAATAAACTTATTTTAAGTACTTTTTTAGCACTTGCTATTTTATTCAGGAAAAAGTTTCTCTAAGCTGTTTAAAACCCTCAGGGTATAACTTAGGCATGGAATATATTAAATCAGCTCAAAACTTTCTTTTCCTTTGGCTGAATAATTGTAGTTTTTTTCCTTTTTATATACTTCAACTTCAAGATGAGACTGTTCCTTTGTTATTAAATAACTGAGTGAAATACAGTATCCACAAATCCAACCACATCTGTCTTTATAATGAAAGTTTAATGTCAAACTTGAGACAGTTTCAAAGGTGAAAGGACATGACCTTTGAGCTTGATATTTGACATTTAAACGGTAATGAGAATTAAGCAATAGTGAAAATAAATAAGATACATAATGTGAATTGTTATAAGGACATAACCAGAAAGTCCTGGAACTCCAATAGATATCAAAAGAGTAAAATGTAGTCTGCCTTCAAATAGAAAATTACGAAGCGTAAGTGGAAAGTTAAGATAAAAAAATATCCAAAATAGGACAAGAGATCCAGCTTAGTTAAGGGAAATTAAAAAGGGAATCCATGGAAGTTTTTTTTTTCTTCTATATTTAACACCTGAAAAGGAAAACACAAATATAGTAAAATCTGCTCTCCAATCAGCATCTGTTCTGGAAGCAGGAAAACTAGTAAATAATAAGTAGCAAGAATACCCTCTGTAACCCGATGGAGTTGCACACACCTATAATCCCAGCACTCTGGAAGGCTGAGGCAGAAGAGGATCTCAAATTCGAGCCCAGCCCTGGCAACTCAGGGACTTATTGAGATCTTGTCTTGAAATAAAATATAAAAAATACATTTAAAAAAGGCTGGGCATATAATTCATTGTAAAGGCCCTGGGTTCAATCCTTAGTACAAAAAAATTTTCTACTATGTAATATTCCTGTATTCTGTAATTACCAATATTTATTCATATTTTAATACTAGTCCTATATCAACCTGTAAAGCATATCATTTATAAATGAATGTTTAAATTTTTCAGTGAATATGTACTTTCAAACTATCTTTTGGAACTTAAAAACCGGAATTTTGAATTAATGTTTCGTATATACATTTACTATTTTCAAGTTGTATGCTATGAAATCTGTTCATTTTGATGTACAGTGAAGAGATTTGACAAATACTGAGTTATGTAAACATGTGACAGTTGAGCTCCAACGTTATTTCTTCAACCCAAAATGTTCCCTCAAGCTATCCATTTGAGGTCAGCCTCCTCCTTTAACCCCTGACAACTACTGGCCCAGGTTTATCTTTTTTGTGGTGAGAAAATTTTAAGATCTACTCTTACCAATTTTTCTAGAATACAACACATTGTTATTAACCATACTATATAATAGATCTCCAAAACTTATTCATCTTGCCTTAAACTTATTTTTTATTAGTATATGTTTGCAGTACATAATGATTACATTTATCATGGGGAGTTGGTACATGTACATAATCCATTTTAATTCTTTTCTTTTGTCCCCTACCCCTTCCATCCCTCCCTGCTCCCTCTAATTCTTGGTTCCTTTCTCATTTACAAAAGCTCTATTCTCATTTTTTCTTCAGTTGTTTTTTCCATACCCTTTCTTTCCTCTCCCTTCATCTCTTATTCTCCTTCCCATTTGAGAAAGATCTCCCAACTTCTTATTATCTATGTTTATTTTGCCCCAATATCTCTCCATCTTTCCATCTTCAAGGCATCACCTGTTCCCCTTCACTGGACCCTGAAAACCACAATTTTACTCTCTTGTAATCACCTTCTTTGGATTCCACTTATAATTGAGATCATTCAGTATGAGCCTGACTTATTTCACTTAGTATAATGTCCTCCAGTTTCATCGATATTGCTGCAAAAGACAAGATTTCCTTCTTAAATCTCTATTATTTTCTAGTCTCAGGGTTACTTGCTTCTTGGAATTTATATTTTTTGAATTTTTATAATGTTACTATGTTATCCTGCTTGTACTGGCCATAAAAAATACTTATTTGCATGTGTAGCATTTGTTGCAAGTTTTCAGATTTTCTGTGAGCTTATTATTCTGCAGCTTGTTTTTCGTACTCAGAATTTAAAAAATTGTATTTTCTCTTTGACATTATAGCTCTAGTTCATTTACTTTTGTTGGTTTTAATTTCTAATTAGTTTTAAAATT
>NW_004624743.1:26871846-26901691 GCF_000247695.1 Heterocephalus glaber
ATATATATTCACTTTTGTGAATTATATAATTGCAGCTTCAAGGTGGGATCCTGGTTGTATTTTTAGTCTCGTTTACTAAGGAAAAGACTTACTGTACTTGTCTAATTCCACCCTCGCAGCACCAAGAAGTACAGTTTATTTTTTAGCATCAACTGTTTATCTCTCTTTTTTTGAAGGTATTTATTTTATTTCTGAACCTAGCATAGTCTTTTTGTGTTTTTTTCTCTCAATATTTTATTTTCCATGATTTTAAAAATTATGCATTCATTATTTAATCTTTATTCTTCATTTTCATAAAGGTGATGAATAAATTATGTATCAACTGACTTGAGACTGTGTAAGCTGGCTTGGAATAAAAATAAAAATAAATTAAGATCAATAAGCTTTTGTTAAAATATAAATCTTTTCCTTATAAAGAAGCATTATAAACAAAATTAAGAAGTAATTTGCCAGGGCCAGGGATTTAGCTCAGTGGTGCCATGCCTGCCTCACAAGCACAAGGTCCTGAGTTTGATTCCCAGTACCACACATACACAAAAAAATCATCATAATAATAATTTGCTACAGAAATGGTGGACTTTAGTTTCTCTAATATAGAATGCATTTATTCTAAGAAAACATATTATCTAATAGAAAAATGGACAAAGAAAAAGAATAATTTATGAAAACAAATAGAAAACATGAAAATGTACTTATCCTAAACAAAGAAATATAAATTTTAAAGAAACAGTTAAACTTTATCTTTTCCTGATAAGCTGATATTTGTATTAGAAAATAAGTGCCATTGCTAACGATGATATGAAGAAATGACCACTCTTATGAAAATATAAATTGCTACTTTTCTAGATGACATTTGGGCAGTAGGCATCCAGAGCTGTGCTATGCAATAGTAAATGGCCACCAGCTCCACTGAATGCTTAAATTAAATATTTATTTCCTTCATCTCACTGATCACACTTCAAGTTCTCAATAGCCACATAAGGCTAGTGGCTACATATTGCAAACAGAATATATAAATCTTTCTATAATCGCAGAATATTTTATTATATATCCCTTATTACTAGCTTCAAAATAGTCATGTTTTTCTAATAATGCTAATTCTAGGTATATATTATAAAGAAATATTAGGAACTTGAGCTTCACCAACGCAATGCATTGAAAATAGTAGTAAAACAATGGATACAATCCAAATGTCCACAAATGAAACAGATAAATGATTATAAATGCATATAAAAGCATGTTGTGTAACCTATTAAAATTGAATTAATGTCATAGTAATATACATACAGTATGCTTCTAACTAAATGGTTAGGTCACAGAACAATGTGATTACAAATATGCAGCATGATTACAAATTAGTTTTAAGATATTTCAAAATTTATGTTAGAAAGCACAGTAGTATTAGTAATTTCTTGCAATATTTTCTGTCATGGACACATGTATTATTTTCATAGTCACAAAAATAAAAACTCAAAAGCATATCTTTTCAGCATTTGTTTAGTTTTGAGTCCCATGAAGCAATTAATAATTCTATCTGTTTAGGTTGCTGGTTTCATTTGCCATTTAGTAGAGGTTGGCATATTTGTATCTTAGGTATCATACTGTCCATGTATGGGTGATAAATATCTATTTGTATACATATAAGCAAAGAGCTAGTGGAAAACAGAATTCAGTAAAAATGGCTCAAATGAAGAGAAATTTTAAAGTAAATTAAGGATAGAAGTACTGGCAAGACTAAAGGAACAAGGAGAGGTGGTTAGTTTCCTAGAAACCAGCCACAGTGGGAGTTCACAAAATGCAGAAATAGTTATGGAATTCCAGGTGGATCTGGGCTGCCCCAAAGAATCTCCAGTCATGAAGAGATGCAGCAGCTGCTGAAAACACAGCACTTAGTAGGAAAGGAGTGAGTATGTAAAGAGACCTTTTCTTCCACCCTAGGTTGTCATACTGGAATCTAACTGGAGGTCTATCAACAACAGTGTTATAGTGAAGTCTAAGGGAGGAGTCAGCCTGGGATACAGGACAGGCTGAGCAGGGCAGAGAATAGAAGGGTTGGAGGAGGAAGTAGGTTGGCAGTGGAGCATAACCAGCCTATGTATTGTTGTGTGCATGCATGCATTCTCAAATACAGTTATATGTTACATGTGAGGTATGTTAATGGTCAGAATTCTATTTAGATGAAGTGTGATATATACACATACAAGCATGTATCACCTACTTATGGAAGATTTCAACACTTGTTTATGTGTACATAGACATGTGAACATATGCAGAGATGTTTAAATTCCAAGAATGACAGACAGCTAAATTGGTTGACAGACAATTCTGATCTAGACAAAGGATCTCAAAAACAAAAACAAAAACAACTTTGGAACCCTTAGGAAATATTAGGGACACATGTTTTTGGAGATAAATGAAAGCATGTTGAATACAAAGAGTTTAAGTTGAGGTTCCTTAAAAATAAGTGCCACAGGGCCGGGGATTTAGCTCAGTGGTTTCGCTGCCTGCTGCACAAGCACAAGAACCCAAGTTCTATCCCCTGTACCAAAAAAAAAAAAGTGCCATGCCTTCTTGTACTTTTAAATGCTTAAATAGTGGTGCATACCCGGGAAATGTCCAATCATTATAAGAATGAGTAAATTAATTATTACATTTTAACTAAATATTGTTTTTATTCAGAGTATAACTTAATATGAAGTAATACATATGGAGATCATTTTTATTCTTATTCTTTGCATAAAAGCAACCATAAATAATTTTAAATTATTCTTGTTTTTAATAAGTATTGATTGGTTCAGATACATTCTACAAACACCTCATGGTTTTGCTTATACTATATTTAACAAAGCTATTTGTATGCTTATAGGTAGAGAGGATTAAAATCACTTTATAAATGAGATTGAATCTTGAGGAGGTTAAACAATTTTCCTTTTCTATTCTTCTGTAATGAGAGTAAAATGAAGAAAGCTATGAAGAATTTTCATTGAGCAGTAAGCAAATTTTACTTTTTATATTTCACCTATGGTGAAAAACAACTCTAGTAGACTTTGTTTTGTTTTGTTAGGAGACCTCTGATTTACAAAGATGAGTAAAAAATTGTAACCTAAGCCACTTTCTGAACAAACCTACTTTTATTTTCTAATGCAAATGTTTTCTGTCATGAACCTAAATGAAGTGATTGTGATGGTTATATGGTTATCTAAGTCACTCCTTCTTAATTAAAGCAATGTGTTGATCCTAAGAGCAAAATTACAGAGCAAAAGCTTTGGCAAAGTTCACTTTATTTCAAAAGTTTATTTAACTTTAATACTGAACAAAATTAAAATACTGTTGTTCTTTGTGTATTCTGATGTGCTTGGCAAATGTCATGTTTTGGAATAGACTGCATTCAGAGGCTTTTATAGATTTATTCAGAAAATTGAGACATGATCTTTAACTTTAGGATTAAAAAGTAGTTTTAATTACATGGCTTATTGATATTGGTTCAATAATATTTTTAGTAATAGCTTTGATTTTGAAATACATGAGATATTAACATTGCATTAGTGTAGGGTCCTAGATTGTGTTTTGGCCAAAAATAGTAGAAGATATCATCTTTGCAGTATCATTTCATTTCGAAGAGGTACTTTACATAGTTTCATAGACTTTAAGGAGGAATAATTTTTATACAGAGTAATTAAAATCAGCAGTATTTTGGATATGTTTAGACAAATGGATATAGCTGTGTAACTACTGTCATAATTATGGAACAATTACATCCCACCTTTCAACCTAGCACTTTGAAACTGATCAAAAGTATCATATTAAAAGGAATCATATCATAGTAGAGAGGCTTTCAAGTTTGATTTTTTTTTACTTAGCAAAGTACAAGTGAGATTCATCCATATTGCTACATACATTAGTAATTTTATTCCATCAGGTGTATGTATGCCAGTTTTTTATTCATTCATCAGTTGAAAGATATTTTTGGTATTTGATGATTAAGAATAAAAGCACTATAAACATTCACTAATTTAGTGTGGACTGTAATTTTTCATTTCTTGAGTGTGTATTTAGGAGCAGACTGGTGTTTTATTTAGGAAATATATGTCTGACTATAAGAAACTGCCAAATTGTTTTCCAAAATGACTGTACTACTTTGCATTTCCATGGACAATGCATAAAAATTCTGTTAACCTCACATTCTTGCCAACTCTTGGTTTTGCCAATTTAAAAGAAAAACAAGTTAGGTATTACTTCTGGTCATTCTCATAGGTATATAAGGGTATATCATTGTGGCTTTAATTTCCCTAATGACTAATAATGTTGAGCACTTGTGATCCATCTCTGTGGATGTTTTACTTCTGATAACCATAGAAAGATAAAATACCAATGAATTAAAGTTATAATCCTGTGGTCATCGTGGAGATGAAGTGTCCATCTAGTTTATTACTACATTTCCCACAGATATTTCGAATTTTATCATTTTTCTCAAGCCCTTAAATTGTCTTCTGTCCTTCAGTCTTGCTGAGTGACCTTGCTTCTTTTAAAAGAAACTGGAGAAAAAAAATTCCTGCATGCACTACCAAAATTATATCCACCTGTCCCAACCTCCATCATGCACTTGTATCACAGCACTTTTCATCTCACCTGGGTCTTTCATTTTTCTCTGGTTAACTTACCTACTTTGCCTTTCTTAATCCCACCTGGGCCTGTGACATATCAGTTTTCTCTATTTACATCTTTTAAGGTGTGTATTATTTTAAATTCCTCCTTATGGCCTTTTTCCTCAACACTTTATCCCAATGTTAAACAATAGTGGTCAAAGCTTTCATTTGTTTTCTTCCACTTCAATCATTTAAAAAATACCTCTTTTCTTTTTTATCAAGTAACTTATAAGAGTATCTGTCTTATGAGCATATTTTCTGATAAACCACTTATTTGAAGCCCAGCAAAAAAGGACTCTACACCTTACTGAAATTGAACCCTCACGTCTCAAACAACTTCTCATTACTAGCAGCAGTGACCTCAACCCCTACTCTATTTGAAACCTCTGCTGCTTTTTAAAAATTAATTCTCTTTTTGAAAATTAATTTTAATAACTCCTTGTTAGAAACTGTCTTCTTCCTGAGTATAATCCTCTGTTGGTTCTTGTTTTAGTTATCCATTGTTGTATAAGGCACTACCCAGAAACTTAGTGTCTAAAAAGAATAACATTATTTCTCATGGTTCTGTGGGTTGACTGGGTGATTCTTCTACTTGGTTAGCTTGGGCTTACTCATGTGTTTGCATTTCACTAACAGATTGACCAGGAGGTAGGCTCAGCCGAGACATTAAATTGGCCAGTCTTTTCAGCCCATGCTTTTAACAGCATTGTGATCTCAGGGCGATGTCCTGAGATGGTGAAGATGGAGACTTAGGCATATTTCATTCTAGAGCTTGTAACTCATACAGCCTCACTTCTGCCACAGTAAACTGATCAAAGTAAGTAACAAGATTAACTCAGATTCAAGGTGAGAGACTCCATGTCTGTGCTGGCTTCCACACAGTTCTTAGTTTTTGACTTTCAGTTATGTCTTCTGATTTTCCTTTTTTTTTTTTTTTAATCTCTCTAAATGTTTTGTGTTCTTCATTCCTTACTTGTCTCAAAAATAAGCTTTTGACCAATATTTTTAATTGTCTTCAAGGAACAACATCTGAATTTCCTTTGGATGGCCCAAATTAAAATACTCTAAAAGGGTGCCTGTACTTTTACTTCTCTTTCTGATTGCCTGCCTTAATCCCTGGCCTATGGTTTTATCATCTGTGCACACTAGATTATTTTATGTGTCTGTCCTTACCTCATATCCCAGTGTCTCTAAGCGCCTGCTGACTGTAAATCTTGAACACATGCCCCCTCTTGTTATTATCTCAGTGTTATTTAAGTTCCCAATATTCTCTCTATTTGACTGCTATTTTACAATGTTTTTGAGTATTAAACATATTTTGGTACAAATAAAATGAGTTTATTTTGAGAAAATGAGGAAAAACACAGATATGCAAAAATACAAGAGAAACTAAAAACCTATGAGTTACACTTTTTTAAAGCTTTTCATGTGTATTTTAGGTTTTATATTATACATATGTAATGTACAAATATATTTACATATTGTTTAAAATCCATTTCAAATTACAATTAAATAATTAGCTTCTTTTGATGCAGATATTAGAAATTCCCTTAAGACTTAGAGTTGGGTGAAAACAGAGGTCAAAGATATTGATGTGAATATCAGTGTGTTGAAAATTAGGGTTTGATATAGCAAAATACATGCACAGTAAAAGCAGGATCTCTAATGTTAGTATCAGAGAAAAGAACAGGAATGCAATGAGATAGGTAGTTTCTGGTATTTCTCTGTTTTTAATGTATTAACTCCAAGTTTATTTCTTGTCTCACCTTTCTGCCTCACCCTTTCTTACCCTTTTTCTGTTGGCATATTGCTTGTGACATTTTCTTTTGCTTTTTGGAATTGGTGCATCTCTAAATTCCCCAGTCCGTTTGGTTTCTTGCTCTCCTATGGTGTCCTTCCTCTCCTTTTTGCATACCATCCTCCTTCTTCATATTCTAAACAGGGCTTTATCTTGCTTTTAGTTCTTTAAACATAGGTAAGTCTGCATACCTTCAGACCAGTTCAACCTTTTCCCCTCATGTCAAGTTAGATGAAACCCTATAGATGTATGGACTTGCACAGATTCAGATGCCTCCCCTTTTATCTCCCTGTGGATGACCAGCATCTCTACCTCCAGAACAGTAAGGAGCTGATACAGTTTGCATTGACTCTGGAGATCTGGTGTTACTTGAGTCACTAATTCCAATCACTGTCTTCAGCCTGTCTTCCTAACAGCCACTACATACATTCATGCTTCAGTTATTTTGCTCATGCTTCACCTGGGCTGTTGCCCTCTTATCTTTCCCTTTTCTACTCAGCAAAGCTTGCTTCTCTTCTGTGCAGCCATCCTCAGCCCCAGTCCCTGATCATATTCATAATGTGATATTTATTTTATTGTATTTGCTTATTGTGAAGATGTCTGTCATTGTGAGATTCTTGAAGGAAGAGACTGTGAGATTATTGTCAGCCACATTATAAAATGGTTAGCAAAGCAAGTTAATGATTCATGTAGCTCAATACTACTCAGCTGGTTTAGTGTTTATGTAGTTGTGAACAATTGGGGGAGTTTCTTAGTTTGCTTTCCAAGCAGGGGAGGCAACATTGCCTTTAACAGACTGGCCAATTTTATGTAGGAATTAAAGTTGTGCCTATTTTGAGGCTAAATCTGAAATCTCACTGCTAATTTAATCTTTTTCAGAAGGTTCCTTTCTTCTCCCCTCCTCCACCTTTTTGTTTCAAAGTAAAAGTGATATTTTTAAACCAGTGAGTTTTATTCATGTAATGTCATCCCAGAAAGTCTTTCCCAAAGTTTCAGACCTGTGTGGTGTTACCTGTACAACAACAGCATACGTAGAACATGATATTGGAGAGCTTTGTTCAAAGAGATGTATTTTGTCTTGATAAGACTTCAAGTAAATGTAGAGGTCTGGCTGAAAATAATTGCTAATCACACTTCCCTTTACATTATGATCTTTTCTTTCTTTTGATTTTGCCAAGATGGGAAAGAAAAAATAAATCAACAGGCATAAATGGTGAGAAAGTCTGTGAGAATATGATGAGAACCTATATGTCTTGATGGATTTGAAATGACGAAAAAAGTATCTTAGGGATAGATTCTAGTTGCATACTTGGTTATTTAGAAAAGTGATTGGAGTCTAAAGTGCATTTTTTGCCTTCAGTGTTACCTTTGTTTTTAATTATCTTTTCATTTTTATTTTTATGCCAAACATTATGTTTAGTGTAACAACATTGTTTTATATTAGTGAACATTATACAAAGTGATGGGTTTTCTTGTGGCATTTTCATACATGCATATATAGAGCTAGCTTTTTAAATGTTGATTTTAAAGAACCTTTTATTACAAATGTCTTTGTAGGTATTAATGTGAAAGTATGATATTTGTGTATTCAGAAATAACACCAGGCTTTCTGTAAAGGAAAAAGTTGCTTTTGTTTTTGACAGTTATGTAAATCTTAAATCTTTTATACACATGATTTCATAAGCTCTTCTAAAACGTAGCAATACAGCATTTTTATCAAAGCAACATCTGCTAGCCCCTTTGCTGTCGTCACAGTGGAATCATTTCCATTTATAAGATTTGCTGTTCAATGCTTTTTAGAACTGTGCTCTATCAGTTTCTTTTGTAGTAAAACTTGAAATATCAGTTCTTGGCATCAAATAACTATCTTTTAACATTGACTTTCAGAAAACTAGTTAAGATGTAGAGGCAAAGACTTTTTTTTTTTTTTTCCTGTAAACAGTAGTTAGAGGGTTATATATTCACACCTTCATTTGTGCCATGTCAATGGCATGCCTATTATGTGGCAGCTGCTTGATAAATTCTGGAGCTGTGTTGATGACTAAGACAGTCTCTGCCCTCAAGTACCTCACATTTATAGCTTGACAGGTAGATGTCGTGACAGGGGCATGAACAGAACTGTGGAAGCAGGAAGTAGTACAGCAGCGGATCAGCACTCATGCGTGGGGATATTATACTATAATTCAAAATGAAATGAGACCATAGCTATACTCTTCTGAAAAATGTAGCTTTATTAGTGTATACTAGGCATTCTTTTTGCTTTCATTTTCATTTTGAATGAATTGTCCTTTAGAAATTAATGTTTTCCTCCATTGTCAACATGATATGCCATTTTCTTCCTACCAGTTCCCCTCTGTACTACTAATACCCACTCCCATTGAATCACTGTGTCATTACTTTATGTGGCTTTGGGTGCTCCTGAATGGAGGACTAGATCATATTTGGTTTAAGGATCACTGTTGGTAAGCAAAGAGGAGAACCAAATCACCAGGAAGTGAGAATGTCATTTTTGAGGAGACGTCGCCCCTGGATCTGGTCTTAATTATTCACTTCAGTGGCCAAAGAATGTATTTTTTTGCCATATTGTGGCTGTTTGTATTTGTTTCACGAGATCTTTGTGCACACCTAGACAGCTTGTTTAGGGAATCATACAGAGAAGCTAACAATAGTTTATTGTTCAATTTTGGACCACTTTTCCATCCCAGTGCTATAGGCTAGTAATAAACTTGAAGATAGTATGGTTAGGTGACAGTGTGCTGGAGAAATAGTTTCTGAGTCATCTTTGCTCATTAAAAATTCATTGTGCTTTGGCTGCTCTGATGTGGACTTGTGTTGACAATGCAGCACAGCAAAGTAATTGAGCAAGAACTCTAAGGACAAGGTGAAGTTTCAGGCAAGTAGAAAACTGGTTTTAATTAATCAAGGACAACTTTAATTCATATACCTATATACTTTTTGATGTTTAAAATCACTTAGAAAAATGACAAAGAATGTAAATCAAATGATTTAATGGTAGCTCATCTCTTTTTAGATAAAAAGGTATTTTTTGCAAAATAATGTTTAAAGTAATGTATTTGTAAAGTAATGTATTTGGATATCTTCCCAAAAGAATTAAAAGCATCATACCAAAATACCATATATTAAAAGCATATATGTGCACCCATGTTTATAGCAGTACAGTTTGTAATAGTGAAATTTTGGAAATAGCCCAAATGTCTGTCAACCAATGACTAAATAAAGTTTTTTTTTTTTTTTTTTTATAAAATAGAGTACTACTCAACCATAAAGAATGATAAACTAGAGACATTTACAGCTGCATAGATGCACATCAAGGCCATACTCAAGTGAAATAAATAGGACACGTGTAAATACTGAATAGTTTTTCTGGTGTGAGAAACTACAAGAGTAAATGAGGACCAAAATGTGTAATAGATAATGTAAAATAGGAAGAAAAGGTCCAAAAGGGAAGGGGAAGTAGGGATGGCGGGGGTGGGGTAAAGGAAAGAAGGGAAGGAAAAAATATGAAGGAAAAAATGGAAATAGTTTTTTGGTAAATAGGGAAGGGTGGAAGGGTGGAAGGGAGGGAAGGGGAATGGGGAAAAAGCAAGAACCTAGATATATTATGTACAAGTACAAATCCCCAATGATGAATGAGATCATAATGTATACCTAAAATGTACCAGTAACCTTAATGGAAAAAAAGAAATGTATTTGTATACTTGATTGATGTTTAGAACCTAATTATTCCTTCAAAATTATTGTAGATTTTCACCATGTTCCATGGACAAAATTGTTACCTATTCTTCCATTTAATATTTTGAAGCTCTAACCCTCCCAAGTTACCATAGAGGCTTTTAGGAGATAATTAAGGAAAAATGACATAACAGTAGCTTCCAAATCTGCAAGAAGGGAGGCAGATGAGGGTGGGAGGGAAAGGAAGAGATCTTTCTCCTGTGATTCCACCTAGGGAAGGCCTCATGAAGACACTGGGATGCAGCAGTTTGTATTTAGTAAGAGGCCTTCACCGGCATTAAATGGTCTGGCTCCGTGATCTTGGACTTAGCAGCCTCAAAAAATGTGAGAAAATAGCCAAGCCTGATGGTGCATGCCTGTAATCCCAGCACTTAGGAGGCTAAGGTACGTGGATTGCTCTGAGTTTGAGGCCAGTTTGGGATACAATAGTGAATTCAAGCCCAGCCCAAATTATGTAGTGAGACCCTGACTCAAAAAACCAAAAAAAGGCTGGGCATGGAGTTGCACACCTGTAATCCTAGCAATCAGGATACTGAGGCAAAAGGATTGCTGTGAGTTTGAGGTCAGTCTGGACTACATAGTGAAGACTCTGTCTCAAAAGAAAAAAGAAAAACAAAAAAAGAAATGTGAGAAAATAAATTTTTTGTTTAATCCACTCAGTTTGTGGTATGTTGCTATGGCAGCCAGCCTGAACAGACTAATACATCGTATAATAAAATGCGGTTTTATTTATCCTATATAAAATTAGGAATTTTTTGCATAACATGCCTTTAACTGACAGGAGATTGTTATTTTATGTTGCCCTTCAAAGTGTGATGGAAAGAAATCTGTCCTAAATTTGTCAAAAAGATATGTTATATATATTTTGCAAATCAAAAATTGTTAGTGAAAACAAGATGGTTATTATAGAATTTAAGTTATCTTGTTTCACAAATTCCAAATGCAAATTTTATTTTAGGAATTTTTTGGATTGTTTCGAAGGAAATGTTGGGTATGTCCTCTGTTCATAATTGCCAAGGGAAAACACAGTAGTGAGATATTTCAGCTTATATAAATAAGTCTTGTATATTCACAAATTTGTTTCTTATTTAACTTTTTGCCTTTAAATAATTAATTTATAAGAAAAGTTAAATCTTAATTTGTATATATATGTTGACAAATTTTAATTATTTTTTTTTTTGGTATCAGGGATTGAACTTGGGACCTTGCGCTTGTGAGATTTGAGGCAGTCGGCACCACTGAGCTAAATCCCTAGCAAATTTTAATTCTTTTAGTGAGTCCAAATACAAGTAAAATTCATTCAGCTTTTATTTTGATCAATTCTCAAGAATCTATATCGCTGACCTTTACTATAATTATCTTGCTCATTTAGTTATTTTTCTTGATATAAATATTTAGTTCTGTCAAAAAGTAATCTGTAGTCTTATTTGGGAGAGCTTGTTGAGTCCCTTCAAAGCTGATATAAGCCCCAAATTAGAGTTTACATTGCTACTGTGACATTTTCATTAAGAAGTGGGGAAAAACAGTAAAAGTTAGAGACCAAATAAGTTCACCCTCTGTTTCTCCCTGTGTCTCCTGGGCCTAGGAAGCATTTTCGTGTCATCAGAGAGCCAAGGGTGACTTTTCAGTGCCAAATCATAAGCTGATTTGGGAATGTGGCTCCACATTAAGGGAGAACAGTCAGGCTGGAGTTAGGCTGGATGTTTCTACCTTTTCACTACTTTCAAAAGACCAGTTTTGAAAAACTTACAGTACTTTTCAAGTGCTATGCAAACTTTTGAAATAAAATTACATTCAGTAGGACTCCAAGTTGGTGAAATTCAAAGTATCTGGGTTAAGCTTTCTAGAGCCTCAGCCAGAAAAGAAGTGAATGGTTGCCATACTGGGGCTACCTCAGTGATAATTTAGATATGTGGGCGCCTTATTGCATTGCTCTGCAGGACTCAGTGCTGAGAGTAGAAGGGAACTAACATTTATTGGGCAGTACTATTTGACAGGCTTTGGTCTAAAGAGTTTTCACTGATGAATGAGATAACAAGCCAAGGATTCTTTTGATAGAAGACATTAAATGCTACATCGGGGACAAAACAGAGATTTTTAAAGTGGAGAGAGTGGTTTCTACTTGGAATGACTGAAGAGTTGATAAGAGTTGGAGGAATGAGAAACGTAAGTCAGTACAGAATGGAAATTGGTAGTAATAAGTGCAAGTGGGTCAGGCCAAGTTGAGGAAAATCTTCAGAATGTAGTTTGTTCACTGTAATGTCTGTCATGCTCAGCTGAAGCCAAAGGGATGCCTTTCAATGGCCAAATCAGTCTGGAAACTAGCCTTTTCCTTAGGCATGACCCATACCTAATCACTCCTTCCCAGGTCTGGAATTTTTGGAGGGTTTCCTTGGAAGCCCTCACTGGCTAGTTGCCATGAAGTCAGAGGATTGGGTTGGCCACCAAGTTTCAGGTAAGTCCACTGGGTCCACACAAAGCTATTTCATCAGTACCAGCATACAGTAGTTGTCTGGGATGTTTTTACTTTCCCAGCATGTTCTGTGAGGCAGCTTGGATAGGATGGAGATCAGTGAGCACATGAGGAGCCTCTCCCACTCACTGCTGCTAAGGCTTTTTACCATATTCATAAGAGTTCTCATCTGGAAGATGGAAATAATATTTCATAGATCACTGTTAATTTTAATGAGATGACAGTGTTAAACATAGCTTTATTAATAAGCACTCAACGTATGTTAACTATCATTACTAAGGTGGGGTACTGATGGGTTCATCATCCAAGGCACCTATAAAGTTCACACCTACACATGGTGTGAATTTTGTGTAACCTGAGTGGATCTTGCAGTTTGTCCTTCAGGTTGTGTCAGCACTATATGGTATGAATGTGACTAGAAATAAGTCATCTATCCAAATAGGATCTGTGTATATGTATGTAGTGTACCAGTTCTCAAGTGAGGAGTGATTTGCCTCCCAGGGGACAGTTGGCAGTGTGAGACAGTTTTGATTGTCACAAGTGTGGAAGGAAGTTGTTGGCATGGTGCTGAACATCCTGCAAGTGCATGAGTTACCCTCTTCCAAGCACAGGAAAGAATTATTCAGGCTAAAATGTCAATAGTACTCAGGCTTAAAAGCCAGGTATAAAGTCTAGTGTTACTTTCTATTCTTATCCCATTGTGGAAGGGATACTACAGATATTGCTGGGTAGTTCATTACCCCTACAGTACTTGTGCAAAATCCAGAGAAGTTCAGAGCTATTGTGGGAAGTAGAGGAAGGACAGGACTAATGGCTAAAGAGACACTGGAAGACATTCTGGTTGGAGTAAGGAAGAGAGTGTTACTTGATAAATTCCTACATGCAAGTTTAGGTGAGTCCAGGATTTCTTAACGGCAGATGGCAGAGCATAGAACCACTCTGCTTGGTGGAGCTTTGTAATGTAAATAGGCACTCCAGAAGTGGGCCTTGTGCTGCTGCCTAGGTACTGAAATGATGTGGACGGGAAGGCTATAGAGCCAGAACACTTTACATATAAATGCCAACACGAGATTTAAAGCTGAGTACAGTCCTAGAAGGAGACAAAGTAGGTTAGCTTGGCCACCATAATTCAGGAGGATCAAGATTGCATCATGGCCCTGAAGGAGAGGAAGTAAAAGGTGAGGGGCAATGAGTCCATTCCCAGAAGAGGCAGACACAGCACGCAGCAGCCCTGCTGGTCTCTAGATTGTTGGGCTTATATTATTGCATCCTGACAAGTTTGTGACCTCTATAACTCTGGGTACACCAGTGTTTAGAAGTACTTGGTATCACAGCTAGTCTGACTTCTCAGGATGTAAATTATCTGCTCACATTTATTTTTTGTTTGTATTAATTGCAAGATTAATATATGTTTAGTGTAAAAAGTCTAGGAGACACAGAGAAGTTTAGTTTTAAGAATCTTGATAATCCCAATCCCCACTGATACCCATTGTTAATGTGTTGGGGTATAATATTTCAGATTTTTTTCTTATGCATCTTGTCTTTTACATAGTTAGAATCATGCTACACATAATTTTGTTGTATTTGATATATCTACCTGAAGTTAATAGTGTAACTTTCGTTATTGCAAGAAAACAAAATGAAGTTAATGTGGCTCATGCATGATATTTTTTCCTTCACACTAAAGAATTCTTCACTGTTGACATTTCATTTGTTTTTAGGATAAAATTTGTTAGAGTCCAAATCCAAGAGCCCAATGTAGGTACTTGAATGCCTAAGTGACCACTACCTAGGTAACCCACAAAACCTGCTTGTTTTTCTTCAGACTAAGAGAGAACTAAGTCATCGTTGAGAATATCTGCATTTTCTCTTTCTGTCAACTTTCATTTGATGATTGGTAATAATCAGTATGGCATGGTTGAGATTTTTATAGCCACTGAAATGAACCCTTTTTCATAAATATCCTTGAAAAACATCCTGTTTTCTAACATCTTAAACATTACTGAAAGGAGGGTATCATGTATATTTTCTTGTATGAAAACACTCTTCAGCAGCTCCCACAAACAGGGACCCGACAGGTTATGAAAGACATGTATATGTGATCAGTCCCTCCCTGTGATAATTAGAATATTTACTGGAATTCATTATTTATTCTTTGGATTACTTTTTCTTCACATAAAGTTTTCGTTGAATAAGAGACATAAGGATAAAAATGAGAAAGAGAGAACAGGCTGAGATAATTTTAAAAATTAACATCCATAGATTTTTCCATAAGAAATCACTTATAGTGCTTAGAGAACATTGGTAATCATCATTAAAGTTAGTAGTTTTGCTTTATCTTGCCCACTTAGAAATAGTTTTGGAAAAATCATACAAAGAAAGATTTGGTACTGATTATCAATCAGTAATTCAATATGACTTTAATATGGAGTGAATTTATCATCTTTGGAATTACACATACAAAGAAGTTTGAACAACCAAGTTTTCAGATTTTTAAATTTTAATTTTAATTTGGCTTTTTAGTTTTCTGTATAGTTGAACGGTGAAGAATACAGTCTCTATCAGACTTGCCCCACAGTAGTGCAAATGTGTGGAATGGGTCTAAGCATCCATTCCTTATCTGTGAATGGGTATTATGGTTGTATGGCAGGTTTGTGCAGCTTTTAATAGAATCAGTTCTAATCAGATGCATCATATATGTTAACATCCCGGCTTTTGGCAAATGAGAGTCCTTTAAAAATGTTATAGTTTTACTAATTGTTACCCACAATATTAAGGATTTATCATGTTCTCTAAACAAAATAGAAACTTTTCTTCAGAAAGGACTTAAGTTGTAGAATTGCACTTCCACCACATTGTTTTTGGGCTGAATTGTTAAAGCAGATCATAGATATTATCTCACATTAAAATGTTCTAATAATTCAAAGGTACAAGTAGAAACCACTCATAAATGTTGTATTTCTTTCCAGCCATTATACATTACTTCAAAAAATAGCCCTCTCCATATTTGGATAACTTTGGGTTTCAGATTAATAGATAATGCCAGTGTATACCATTTTGATTTCAGGGTGCTTTAGTCATACTTTTATATATCAATTTCACAGTAAGAAAAAATTTCATACGACTACTTCATATTCTCCAGTAAATCATGCCTGCATAAAATCCTCAGGATAGAAAATTAAGTATTTCTTCCTGGAAACATTTTACAAATAAGTCCTCCCACTAGCTTTCTCTCAACCAAATACAAAAGTAGTAGTAGTAGCATTGTCAAAGTGTGATTTCCAAACCCAGTAGTATTAACACCAATTAGAAATGCAAATTATTATTATTATTTTTTTAGTACCAGGTATTGAACTTAGGACCTTGCTCTTGCCAGGCAGGCGCAGTGCCACTGAACTACATCCCTGGCCCAGAAATACAAATTCTTGGTCCCTATTCCAGATTTACTGATCCAAAAATTTAGGGTATGAGACCGTTATTTTCATTTTGGTAAGCCTTCCAGATAATTTTGACACAAGCTAAAGTTTGAAAACCACTGTATTTGTAACTTCAAAAGGAGATCTGGTGGAAGTAATTCATCCTTCTTTGCAACTGCAAGAAAGAATTGCTGATAGCCCTTTATTTCCCAGACTTAATCTTTTCCTTACAGATACAAGTAGAACTCCATATATAAATATAGGTAGAAATTCTATATAGATATAAGTAGAAATCCAGCTATTATAAAGGTTTAATATTAGTATTAATAATATTGATAATACAAACATTATCAGGAACATCTGGGAGGGTCAGGGATTTAGCTCAGTGGTGCCGCTGCCTACCTCAGAAGTGGAAGATCCCAGGTTTGATCACCGGTACCAAAAATAAAAAAAAGAACATCTGGAAAAAATTAATCTTTAACAGTATTGCTTTGTATATAGTTTTTCTTTATTGGCTTCAAAGTAACTCCACTTAACATAAAATGGATCTTACTACTTTGCAGTCAAACTGTTCACCAGTTTTGACCACCTAATACACCCACCAGATTTGACTCCTAACCATTGGCCTTCTGAAAACTAAATCTACAGGCACAGATTGATAGTCTTCTGATGTTGGAAATATTCTTAAATCATCGAAAGGCAGTTTTTAAGATGGATTCCCAAAGCTGTTTTGAGCAAGACTATTATTTGTAGAATAAGCAAATTTGTGCTTTAAAATATAAGTAATATTTCTTTGTAATCATGTATTAATGTAGCATAAATCTGGCTGTGTCTCTGGCCTTCACCTCAGTTCTGGAGTAAGACCAAAACTTATAAATCTCCCAAATTTTAATTTAAGAAATGAACAAATAACCCTGTATTCTTTGTTATATAATGAAAAGAAGAGAGAGATAGTCAAATTTTTAATTTGTTAGGTCAGGAGAAAAACAAATTACTATCAAATTATTATAACTATGCTTAGATTAGTTTTATTTATGAATTGGAAGGGTTTTTCAGACCCTTGGGTAGAGAACTTGATGTATGAGAAAGATTAAATATGTTTTATCCACCTATAATGCCCCCTTGTGAGTTTCTGCTTAGACTTTGATTCCTAGTTCTGCTTTACAACGTTTTTACAACCAGCAGTTCAAAATTAGAAATTATATTTTGACTTTCATGAAGACTCTAAGAAGCCTTAAAATTGGTTCTCAATCCTTTTCCCAAACAAAAAGCCTTCTTGCTGATGACTCTTAGGGTAATTGCTGTGGTACATTAATCGTCTTAATAGTTTTGACATTTTCTCTCTCTCTTAGGGACCTGTGATTTGGTACCAGAATAGGTTAACATGGTCCTTTTTGATTTTTTTTTTTTTAATCTGAATGAAATGAAATGAAGGTTGGTTCTTTTCTTGTCTTGTCTTTTCTTTCCTTTTTTTTTGGTACCAGGGATCAAACTCAGGACTTGGTGCTTGTTAGGCAGGTGCAGGCACCACTGAGCCAAATCCCAGGCCCTATTTATTTTCTTTTAAACATTCAAAACATAGATAGCATCCTGTCATTGGTATGCTAATAAGTGGGGATGGAGGAACCATTTTACCTTTATTCTCTTAAATTAAATCAAAGTATTTTACTTCATATTAAATAGAATAATTTTAGTGTAGCTACTTTACATAGTTGCTGTCACAAATGTCAGTCAGGGCTAGGGGTGTAGCTCAGTTGTAGAGTATTTTCATAACATGTATGAGGCCCTGGAGTCAGTTCCCCTGTACAGCAAAAAATAAAAATACACACAACAAATGTCAAAATACTTAATACATTTTTCATGATTGGAATGTGTGTGTGTGTAGTTTGAGAAACTGTATGTGTAGTAGTTATTCTTGCAGAAAGGGAAAACACTGAAAGAAATCGTACTTTGGTAGACATGGGAATTGAGAGTTCTATTGTGAACTTGATTAGTTCCAGATGGTATTAAGACATTCAAGTGGAGATTTCAAGTACTAGACAACTGGATATTCATATATTCAAGTCTAAAACTCAAGGAATTACTATAGATCTTTTTTTCAAATGCCATACTGTTTCTATATCTTAGAGCAGTGGCAGCGAACCTATGCCATGCATGCTACAGTGGATTGTTTATATCATTGAAAGCTCTAAAAGGGTTGTCATCATTGTCTTAGAGTCTTTATTCTAGATTGCCCTCTCTCTGGAATATATTTTCCATGTCAATCTAAATGATTTTCTTTGTCTCCATTTTCTTTATCTTAATATTGTTTGTGGGGTTCAATTTTTTATTTGCAAACTTATTCTCACTTTTTTTTTGAGAGGAAGGACTTTGTTTCACTTACCTGATGTAGTCAATGCCTACCACAATGCCTGTTACTTAATAAATTTTCATTAAGTGCTTATTGAGTGAACATTGAGCAGAATAATGATTTGCTTAAAAGGATGGATGAGTGTAGATGAAGATTCTGTGCTCCTACAGGGTTTGAGAGATCTTGAGTAAGAGGAATGGTTCTGCATATTAGTTGCTGTGCTGCTTTAATTTGCAGATAAGGAAACTGAGGCTGAAAGTTACGTAGCTAGTATAGCACATCCATATTTAAAGCCCAAGCAGTTTTGTCTTCCATGCTTTCTCTGAACAATTATGTAGTAGAAGCAGCTCATTGTGCCATGCCATAGATCATTTGGTTTCCTTATCTTTCAATGCTTTTGAAGAAAGTTCTGATAAATCTCATGGAACTGTCCATGGTACCACTCAAAAAGCTCTTGCCGGTGTCATATTCCAGAGATAACCCCAAAGGCCCAAATATATGATCCCAACATGTATTCTTTAAATAGAAAACAAAGGTGACTTACACATCTCTCCTTCATGAAGCTCCCATATTATACAAATGGAGTGAAAAGAAGAAAATAATCAGTGAGAGACACTGGGGAGTAAGCAAACCCATATGATAGAGGCCTCATCTTCTTCATGGCCAGTGTGTATGTAGGGGTGGGGTAAATGATAAAACTAAAAGGAAGAAGGTAATAGTCTCATCTTTAGTTTCTAACAATCCTTCTTTCTCCTGTTCATACTGAGTAATAAACTCCTGAGAGCCAGAAACTATACTTTGCTTATGTTTTAATGAACTTTTTGTCCTTTCACATTGTATTAAACTGGATGTATCAGCAAAAGGAATAAATCTATAATCTATAATAAATAAATCTATAATATTTATAGGCAAATGATAAGATATTTGTTATAGTAATTTGACATACCAAATGAAGCTGCACATTTTTCTAGCTGGTTATTTTTATTCACTCAGTTGCCAAAACCTGCAGGGTCTGCATCAGCATTTTTTCACTTATATAAACTGTATTTCTTCCTTTGGAGGGTATAGTTATGAGCTATAAAGTTTTAACCAAGAAAAATGAGATATTCTTAAGTTGAGATTGATGAAAATGAAAAATATTAGTATACTTAAAGTTATTATATTGCTGTTGCTTCAATTATGCAATACTAATGAAACAAGTTTATTATATAAATAGAAAAACTAGTCATTATTTAAAAATAAGAATAATTAAAATTTTAGAAAGGCAAGGTAAAAGTAAAAACAGTATACATACAAGAACTATTTTATGAAGCTTAAAAATGTAAGTTATTTTCTAAGGTAGTAATATAAGTCTTCCCTAAAAAAAACTCATTTGTGAAGAGAGTACTTTGGGATTATTTAGAATTGATTTATAGAGCATTTAAACAAGTACTAAATTACTTAAAGCTTCTGAAATGGATTCTAGACGAGCAAACTACTTTGCATACTTGTCAATATGGATTTTTTTCCTCCTCTAAACATCCCTGATTAATGACAAAGCTGATCAAATTCTAAATAATCCTTGGACTCTAAAAATACTCTGTAGTCTGAGATTTTGAGTGGAACAAATATGCTTAGTAAGCTAAGCAGGTAATGAAGCAAGCTGACTGAAAACCTGTGTATAAAAGTAAAGATAGGGCCAGGGATTTAGCTCAGTGATTCCATGCCTGCCTCGCAATCACAAGGACCCAAGTTCAATCCCCTGTACCCCCCAAAAAAAAGTAGAGATAGCAATTATTTCTCAGTATGAATAGTAGAAAAATTATAATCTCTGACAATCATTTATGTTATATATTGTGGTATTTTGTTAATTACTCCCTCTAAAGATTATACATTGGATTTGTGCCATCAAAATACATTTAAAATTTATCTAGTTCAAGTGTTAAATCTTTTGAGCTAAGATTTTAAGTCTTTTTTTGCATTTGCTTTGTTTTCCTTCCTTTTCTTTTTCCTTCCACTTTTAAAAATTCTTACACTAGGTAATTACTACCACGCATTTAGACAAAGCTTGTATTTTCAGTGTTTTTGGTAGCTAACTTCTCAAGATGCATCCATATTACATTAGCTCTTTCTTGGAAATAAGTTTTATTATTGCACTGATGAGTTGTCCTATATTTAAGGTGGAATTATCAAAAGAATGATTAAAAAATGGAAACATTACATTAAAAATATAACTCGTCCTCACCTATATGGAAAAATGACCCTTTTTATGGTATTTGAATTTCAACATTGGGAAAATATATAGAGATAGAATAAGATTATTCTTTAGTATTATTAGATCATTCAAGGGACTTCCTTTTCCTTTGAGAAATAAATGCGAATCAAAGTGAAATGTTAGTTGAAAAACACTTCCAATCATGCTGACTTATTTACTTGAGCTCTGATTTCAAATATGCCCCTCTACTCTGTAAAGATTTTTAAAAGCATAACTTAGGAAGAATTGTACAGCCCAAAGAGGTTTGGTAGTAGTTGATTGGCATAATAAATAATGACCATCTGCACCCTGTGGTAATCCACGAAGAGGCCCGAGTATTTCCCTGCAGCCTGGGCAGACTGTGGCTGGTTGGGCAGCCTGGTTCAACAGATCAACAAAGGATTCGCTGCTTAATTCAGCAAAGGAGTTTACTACTTAATTCACTTTATTTTAAATGACTTTTTTGTGAGATAAAATTAGTTCTAAGATTTTGGTTTTTAATATTTTAAAGCCATAACTAGGTTTTATTTCCAGATACTTTTATAGTTTATGCCTACTATTATACCTATGGAGCTTATGTGCAAAGATGAATGGCTTTCAAGAACATAATATTTCCACAAAAGTGGAAAATACAATAATAGCTTAATTTTGCTGGTACTTTGTTTTCAAATCATTTCCTCATATTTCATAGAAAAATAGATTAACAGTGAAAATGGAATATTTGTCATATTAGTAAAAACAGTATGAGGACTTTAAGCATGAGTCTTTACATTATAGATTTAAAGGTTTTACAAATTTGGCTATATAAATATGTTTTACTTGATTATAACTTGAAAGTCTATTGTGATTTATTTTTTGACACAAAAGCTGAATGTGCAAAATGTAGAGCATTAAATTAGGTTAGAATGTAGTAAAAAACAGAATGAAGAGAAATTAATTGGGTTTAATAACAATCATTTGATACAAAATATATAAGCCATTAGAAATAAAAAAAATCTTTTAACACTAGAATTTGAAACTTGAAAATCTATAACGCATCATGTTTCAGTTAAAGTTAATAATTTTAAAGTTAATAATTTTTGAATTTGAAAGAATCGTATGTATTGCTTTATTGAGAAAGTGTAATTTAGAAAGGACACAAAGTTTGGAGTTAGACAAGTTTAAACATTGTTAACATTGTGCCCTTCTTAAAGCCCTCAGTGTCATGACAGTCCCATTACCACTTGCTAATTCACTTACAGAATTTAATATAAAATTATACTTAAAACTAAGCTTTATTACAGCAAAAAATTCGTGCAGTAACACTAGGAACAGCAAAAGCTAGACCAAACACAGAATTTCTTTTCCTATTTATGCAGGATTTGGATGTGCGTGTCTTTGTAACTACAAACTGCAGGGGCATATGCTATTGCTCAGGAAATTTCATTTGAGTCTTAGAGTCTAAAGTTCTTACAGGGAGCTGATTACATACCCACTATATAACCTACTGTGATGAGGACCTCAAACCAGGCATTAGATAGATAGCATGAATCTTCATGTTTACTTTAAACATGCTAACAGTCTAGTTCTTCTTGACTCATTACTTCAGGCATATGAGCTGACATCACTTAGTAAATTTTGAACGCTCCAGTAGTTTACTTCTCAGTTTGTCTACCAGTTGTCAGCATGACTAAAGAGATAGGAACCAAGTGGAAACAGATCTGCTGTGTTAACTCTTGTCACACAGTTATTGTGAATCTTAATCAAGGTACAGTTGTCCCAGAAACCACTTTTATTATTACTTCTATCCTACTTAGCCTTCTGCCTCCAATTTCTGCTGCATTGTAGTATCTAGGGTCCACAGAACAATTCACTGGAGCTAGGAAGAAAATACTGGAACTCTGTTGGGATTTGGGTTTTGCCCACATCTTTTTAGGTTTATGTCACCTAAGAATGACTTTATTTTCCCTTCATTCTTTATAAAGACAGTTTTCCAATGTGCAATATTTGTAGTGAAGTTTTTTTTTAATGATTGTGCCACTTTCTGTTTAACTCATGGTTTTAGAGGAAAAATCTACTGTCATTTGAATTGGTACTCTGATACAGGTAATGCCATTTTTTTCTGGGTGCTTTCAAGACTTCCTTGTCTTTAATTTTTAGAAGTTTAATTATATTGTGTCTTGGCTTGAATTTATTTGGGCTTGTTCTATTCAAGTTTCTATCAGATTCTTGAATTGGTGTCTTGCCAAATTTGGGAAATTTCAGCCAATATTTCTTCAGCTATTCTTTCAGCTCTCTTCTCTCCTTTGGGAGCTCTGATGATACAGATATTGGATTTTTTCCCATTGTTCCGTGTGTTCTTTATTTTCTTTCCCCTGACTTTTGCTTTTCAGATTGAGTAAATTCAGTTAATCTGTCTTTGGGTTCAGAAGTTTTACATTCTGTTACCTTCAATTTGCTATTGAGCCTGTTCAATGAGGTTTTAAATTTTCTGTCTTTTTATTTTCTAGCTTTATAATTTCTACCTTGTTCTTTTAAAATAATTTCTCTGGTTGAGATAATCTTTTTTCATTTTTTAAAGAGAATTAATTAATGTACATTTTTGTGGTTTTAAAATCCTTATCAGACACTTCTGATATGTAATCCATCTTCTTCTTGCTGTCAGTTGACTATCTTTTTCTCATTCAAGTTGTGATTTTCTTGACTCTTGATGACTTTTAAAAATTGTAACCTAGAATTTGCTGTACTATGTATGTTAGGATACTCTGGGTCCTATTTAAATCTTTTATGTTCTCAAGACAATCACTTTTAGTTTTATCTCAGACCCTGGCCTACTTCAGTGGGCTATGGTTTCAATGGCAGGTTAATTATCAGAATCTTTGTGGTATTACTTTGTTTTGTTAGTTTATTTGGTGCAACTAGGCTTCCATCTTCTTCCTTTCATTGAATGAAGAGCTCTTCCTGGGCTGGTGCTTATTGCGATTTGATTTTTCTAACAATGCCTTCCAGCTCCCGTGTTGTCTCTGGTCGGTGGGCACAAAGAGCCTTTCCATGCTGGGCTGCATTTTGTAGCAGTTTCCCTTGTCAACATAGCCTAGCTGCCTTGTTATTTCTTGATTGAGGAGGGATATATCAGTCCATAGGGACAAAGAGGCTTCTCAGTCTTGGTTGCTTGTTGGCCTAGGGTCCCTCCTCTGCTACTTCTGGGCCACCATAGAATTTGTTATGAAGGAAGTGATCTCTGTCCCAGCTGAGAAAAAGTACTTCCCCTGGCTACTTACTGTTTGCTGGACTCCCATCTAGTCCTCTTTCAGGTGGTGTTGGGTTCACCTGGTATTGATAACACCTCTTAAACCTAAGAGAGGAACAGACCAACCTAGTTTGCCTTCTGTTGCTTGGAAGTAAATGTTTCTTTTATTTTATGGGTCTGCTGTCTTCCCTTATTCCCTTATTCCCAAACTGGGTTTCCTTTTTCTGAACTACTTTCAGAGTTCTTCGGTTGCCTCTTGTATTACTTCCAGGGTTATAGTTGTTAATTTTTCCCATGGAAAGAACAGAGAAGATTGTATTTACACAACTTGTCCCATGACAGCATCATTTTAATTTCTGTTTTTGAGGATACTAAATAATATGCATTATATGTTGGTATGTCTGAACAAATGGTCACATTTTTAAAAAATTAAAGGATTACACAATAAAGAGGTTAAAGACCCTGGTCTATAAGATTAAGTTAGTACTTGAGTGCCTTGCATGGTCTGGTTAGGATTGTTTCTAGTTTTTCACCCAATATTCCTCCCCTTTAAGAACTCATGAATTCTGTGCTCACTTTGGCAGCACATACACTAAGAACTCATGGATTCTACTACAGTGATGTATTCACTCTATCTAGAAGACTCCTACTGATTTCTATGCCTTTGACAGATATTTTTCCTTTTAGCATAAAAGAATCATATCCACACTCAAGGCTTATCTCAAATCCTACCCCTTCTTAGAGACTTTCTCTGACTTGTCTAGCACAACATAGCTTTGTTTTTCTGTGAAATCTTTTATTATGTTAGATTATTCAGGTGTCACTTTAACATTTTGAAGAGAGTGTATTCTAAAAGTTTATCTTTAGCTCATTTGTTTGAAGATGTCTTTTGTCAAGAAGCAATGTTAGCAGTGATGTTTGAGTTCTTAAATTTATCCATAATGTATCGAGTGTATGCACCATAGCCATCATTTTATAAGGGTTAAAGTAGAAAAACTCTATTTTGAGGAGACATTGGGAAAGGGAGTTCTGGTATTGATGGAATGGGAACAGTCACGGGCTATGGTTAAAAGAAACGTAGATACTCTCACCTAACTTCTTTCTTTACCCTTACACATGGACATATGCTCTCCTGCCCATTTCCCATGGCTTTTACTTCATGCTTTTCTTTTTCCTTATAGGAACCCTATAAGCCTGTAACTAGGAAATAGCATAACTGTTTTACACATTCTAGATAGTATTTCTGACCACCTAATTAAAAGTGTTCAAGCTGTGGTCTTCCTTTTATTTTTTGGTTCTCTTTTTAAATGTTATAAAATACTAAGGAAATTTTGTTACTTCTATACGTTAATTATATTTTATCATTTTATTATTTCTTTAAAATCATTATAAGGAGACCAACACACACACCCAGAGAGAGAGAGAGAGAGAGACAGAGAGAGAGAGAGAAAGGCAAGCTGCAGATTGGACACAGCTGATTGAAGTAAGAACTTTGTAGTATTTTTAGTTTAGTAGCTTTTAGGAACAAGAGGAAAACTTGTTGTGACAACTTCAGAAACCTTTCAACTTCTGTGAAGCCTTTTAAAACATCTTGAAAGTATTAAACATTTGTGTCTCAGCATCCCAACTCTACTCTGTACATAATTCTTTCTTAATCCCTTTATTCTTAATATGCTTTATTAAAGCCCTCAAGTATAAGGACCATGACTAACTTATCTTTGAACTTCTAGTACAGCTGAGTACATGTGAATGTACACTAAGATGCATTTGGAACTAACTCTTAGTAAATTGGCTTGTCTGGTATATTCTAGACTGCTTTGTATCTTTTTGTATAGGAATTTGTGCTTCTAAATAGGTCCTGGAAAAAATCTTCTCTGATAGTTAATTTGGCTATAGAGAGCCCATTGTGTGCAGTTCGTATGGGTGGGACCCAAAACTCTTACCTACTCTCTTCAGGAGCCGGCTTCCTCCCAAAGGAGGATATAATTGTGTCCATTGCCCTACTGCTATAGTAGAATCACACTTATTTAAACAGTAAGTCAGGTGTGTATTTCTAGTTTTTTACTCTTCTGTTCACCACTTAGCCATATCCCATTCTTTCCAAAAAAGGTGATTTCTGTCATTAAATGTGTTCTCTCAATGATAGTACTCATTGTGATTTGTTTCTGTGTGTGAGACTGTAAGGAAGATTGATATATAAAAATTCATTCTAATATAAGGAATTAATTTAAAAATAATATGATGTTATTTTATTCAGCTGTATTTCAGAAATACTTTTTCCTTTCTTTACTTTGTCCCAGTGTCATCTTTTGACTTTTGTTTATATTAACTAGTTATTTTCTGAAAGCCAAGCATATTTCTGAGGCATAAGAAACAGGATTTGACTTAGCAAGTTGAATTTTCAATATATTCCTATAGAAAATGGTGTTAACACTGGATTAACTATTAAGGAGCCTTCTCTATGTTGGTTTCTTTAAACTTTCATTCTTTTTTTTTAACTCTGAAATTAAAACTTCAAAAATAACAATTGAATTTATTTATCTTGGAATTTCTGTAAAAATTATTCATACTTTCTTATAATTATCACTTTTCCTAGAAGTATGTGATTTTATAAGGATCATCATGCTTATAAATGTAATTTTGTCTTGAAGCTAAATCTCATCGTTTCTAAGGCACCAAAATTTCACTTTATAGGCAACTTTTAAGTGTTCTGGGTATTTCAAGAATTCATTATTAAAAAATATATTATCTTTGCATGATATTTTATGAAATGTTGAAATAGTTTTCTAGCATTATTTGTAACTGTGTTTTTTATTTTATATATGGTAAGATTTCTGCCCTCCACTTTGAAAAGAATATTAAGTACATTTTAATGGATTTTTGGAAAAAGTTTAAAAACCATTGTGTGCTGATAGTATTAAGTTTAATTAAAGAATATGGACACTATGAAAATAGTATTCCTGCTAGGGCACATTTGAGTTGTTGCATTTTCCAATGATGGATCTTTGTTAATAATGAGGGTAAATTCCAGATACATACTTACATGCTAGAAATTTCAGAATTAAAGGTAGCAGAAGTATAAACATATACTGCAAAACAGTACATAAGTTCAGGGAGAGGTCAGCAGAAAGCAAACTCATGCTAAGATTAAGATTTTAAAAACTTAAACATTAATATCTATAAATTATATCAAAGGTTTGTGTATCTTACCTGATTGTTAAATTAGAATTGTCCATTGCTTCTTTTCTCAGTAAAAGTAGGTACAACTGGTGTTATCTTTGAAATTTAAATAAATATTCCCTACATTCAGTTAATAGTTTGGACTCTAAATACAAATATATACTTTTGTGTACTTTGGCAAACTTCCAGTCGCAAGTATCCTCAACTATTGATATGCAGTACATCCCATAAAAATACCTGCTGGGTGGCTGATTCTTAGGCACATGGCTGGTCTCATTTTCCAGGATTTGTCCCACTCAGGTTGTTGACTTAATAGCTTAGCTTTCATTTATTTACATTTGTATTGCATTTTGTATATACAAAATATAATCTAAAAATATGGTGAATATTTAAATGTAAAATATTTATTACAGTAAAAGCCACATTTCCATTAATCCACCTCAGAATACTCCCCCTCACTTTGAACACGTTTATGCCATCTTTCTTGCCACTTTCTGTGGATGGCCTCTTTAGGGAGTGTCTTTAGTTGTGTTGTCATGGCTGCTTCAATGTCCTGCATCTATTCAAAATGCTTATGTTTCATGGTCAGTTTGACCTTGGTGATAAGCCAGAAATAACACAGTACCAATGGAAGAGGACACACAGTAATGTTTTTACAAGCCTATCTTTCCATTGAATGGCACTTGGCAGCAGCATTCAGTATATTTTGATCACATGTCCTACACACTTGAATATCTAAAATCTATTCCTAGATATTTTTCTTAATACTGTTTTAGATTATTACATTATTATCAGTTACCTTATTTTAGTGAATTTAATTAGTTCTGTTCAAGGGTGTGAAAATAAGGAATTCATGAAACTTAAATAACAGTAATAAGATTATTAATTGATACAATTTAGAAATATTTTATGTTCCAGTGTTAGAGGGAACATTTGATCAAATATTTGATGCTACGAAAGTATAAAAAACTATAAAAAGAAATCAACAGAAAACTACTTCTCATTTTTTATTGTTCTAGTCTCATGCTAATTTGCTGTGCAGTGATTCATTGATTTATTTCAATGCAACACTAAAACACATATCATTTCAGGAATAATCCTGTAATTCCTGTTATTATCATTCCTAAATATCACTATTGTGTCAATATACATTTATGAAGATTACCCATAGTAGTTCATTTTTATAATTATAAAGCAATGTTCAAAAAATTTGAACGACTCCTAGTGATTTACTGGAGTGTTATGAATGTATGGCTCATTTTTCTTATGTATTTTATGTTAGACCTGAAGTTTGTAGCAATAACTTTCATTACATAATGCTTATTATTTAATTTGTAAAAATGAAAAATCAAATATTAAGTTTAGCTCTATAGTAGCTGAATCTTCTACTTATTATATTACTAGCAAGATTTATCAAAGACAGCTTTCAAACAAACTTGCCTATAGAAATGCATATAAAAGAAAAAATCCTTAGTTGCTGAAACTTTCTTCAGAAAACTGGAATGTTCTCAGACGTTCAAAACAATCTCTTTTTAAATTTTTATTCAGTTGAGTGTTGATGTCATTTTTCTTCCTAGAAAAACCACTATTTCCCCATTAACAATTAATAAATTGTTACATTTTTGAAAAAAAACCTGTATTCCTTGTGTCATGATTAGTAATATAGTGAGTATACTGGGATAAGAAATATTATTAAAATATATTCATGTCAGTAATGTTTAAAGATTGTGGCACTATTTCTGGACAAAAAATATAAACACAAAGTTGGGCTAGGATACATGTACATTTTAGAAAGCAACAAAGATTACAGTATATTATTGTTATCATTTAATTATACACATGCATACAGATATATTTAATGCCCATTATATATATTTCAGAAAGGTTCAGAAAGATCTACATATGAAAATGGTAATAGTAATGTTAAACATTTAATCTCAGAAAGCCTGGCCTTTGGGAAGGTGTGATATTTTCTTCAAACATTGGACATATTCTTATGGAGTAGTTAGAAGTGTATGTTCTTTGAATAGTACTAGAACTCTTTGATAAATTGGTTGTAATAAAAAGCCTTGGAAGATCAGAACAGTTTCTCTTAAATTTGCTTTGTTAGAGTTTTCCCCTTCATGGGGGATTTCGATGATTTTTTAAAAATTTTATTTTATTGGTACATTTTAGGTATACAATATAATGACATTCATCATTGGAAATTTGCACCTTTACATAATCTCTCTTGGTTATTTTTTTCCCCCTTACCCAGCCCTCCCTTCAGCGCCTCAATCTCTCCCTATTTATAAAGACTTTGTTTCCATTTTTTCATTTTCTCATACTAATTCCATTCCTTTCTTTCCTTTCTGCTACCCCTCCCACTTTCCCTTTGCTCCTTTTCTTTCTATTTCACATTATGTATTATATCTTATAGTCCTTATTTACACATTCAGTTTCTCACATTACAGAAACGAGTATTTACACGTGTGTCCTATTTATTTCACAAGAGTATCACCTCTATGTGGATCCATTTAGCTATAGATGTCTCTGATTTTTTTATGGCTGAGTAGTACTCCATTTTATAAAAAAAACACATTTTTTTTATCCAGTCTCCAGTTGATGGGCATTTGCTCTGTTTCCAAGCTTTAGCTATTACAAACTGCTGCTATGAACATGGATGCACATATATCACTGTGGTATGATTCTTTTAATTCTTTGGGGAAAGATACCCAGCAGGGGAATAGCTGGGTCAAATGGGACTTCCAGTCCTAATTCTTTGAGG